>OX442437.1:4675667-4907660 GCA_949361645.1 Spongilla lacustris | reverse complement strand
CCCTCTTCCTGTATGCTTTAAGCTTACACTAGATTAATAAATAGGGATGCATCTCAAAAAAAAAAAACAATTTTCAGACCAAAGTTGGGATTGCAACCCCCCCCCCCCCCCCCCCCCCCCCCCGGATCTCAGCCACCTGTACTAGCCTCACATCTCAGCCACCGGCCAGTACCAACCTTATCACAGCCACCTATACCCTCATCTCAGTAACCAGTACCATATAACCTCATAACTTCTTGTTGCATTGATAACAAAATTTGAGTGGGTGTATCAGTGTTGGCAGCATCATTGTGAGTATCAATGCCAACAAATACTGAGTGTAAATTAGCTGAAATCTCTGTGCTTGGTATGAACGCCTTGATTTCTTGTCCCTAGTTGCCACAAGTAAGCGACCACTCACCCTGCATTGCTCCTGACCTTTGTTTATGTGATAATGCTCCATTCGAACCGCACGTATTATTCATAAAATACACACGCCGCGTAGAGTGGTAAAAAAAAAAATGAGGCTGGTTCTAATTGTTGTAAATATGCTTCTTGATCTGTCTTGTTGATGTTGTAACTTGTTGACCTAAATCCTATTGTCGCTGTCTTTGCTACACACGATCAAAGTACCCCTCTCAGTTACCGCCTCCATCACATGGATGTTTAAAAACGATGCGCGGCTATTCGAGTAATACTGTAGGTCGTGCGCGCTGGTAATTTTATTTAGTGCGATGGTAGGGGGTACAAAAGATCAAATTCTCTCGAAGGTATGACTTGAACAAAGCATTTAATGTGGGTCACAAAAAGACGATTTATAATGAGCTCTAAAAATAAATTATTTCGCACCATTCAAAAGGCATACCGTATTAGCCAATTATCTGAATTGTGTCCAGCCGCAAACAGCAGTGAATATTAACTATAATATTATTACTATATGGGACAGTTTCCGCGAAAATGTCACCCTTTTATCTAATACTATAATTTCCAACGTCCGTACGTCCGTCCGTACGTCCGTCCGTACGTACGTCCGTCCGTACGTCCGTACGTCCGCGTAACCACCTATTTATAAACTCCGCCTAGCGTCTACAATTGTGGGTTTGAACATAACTAGCAACGCGTACCTAGCAACCAATAGAAACGACCACTCCCACACAAAAGTATATAGCAACGACCAATGGCAATTGACCGGTGTTCATTCTTATCGTACGGAAGTAGTACTATTATTGCGTGCGCGGGCTATTAAATAGGTTGCGTAGTAACCGTATATTACAACAGGTGGTAGATTACTGTATCTAAAAAAACATTCTGCACTTCTTATAGAACCACTTCCGTGATTTTTCACGGGGTAACGCTACTTATCGACCAATGGCAATTGACCGCTGTTCATATTTATCGTTACAGACTGGAAGTATTTCATTGCGCGCGCTATTTAATAGGTTGCGTAGTAACCATACATTACAATAGGTGGGACCATGGTAGATTACTGTATGTAAAAAAACATTGACTTCTATACAATCAGCTCCGTGATTATTCACGGGCTAAGTCTAGTAACATTATAATGTTATAAAAATGCTACTTTTTTGAATCGCTATATCTTCCGAACGCTAAACGCTGTCAATTTCCTATTTTCAACAGTTCATACTACACCGTTTCTCTATGAATAGTTACATTTTGGAGTCTTACACTTGCTCCACACCAATATTGCAACGTTCGATACCCGACCGGGTTCAAACCCGCCATAACTTTAGGTAGGAGTAATCAAATCGCTTCAAATTCGGTTTGTAGGTACAGAGGTCCTATACCTATCGATTTGTTCTGTTCATTAATTTTTATGCCATCCGTTCCGGAGATACAGTTGAACAAAGTACGTCCACTTTTCCCGCTCGATTCGCGCCAATGATTTTGGCAAATCGCGTCCCGCTCAATGTATGGGGAGGCGGTTGTTACATCATTGGCGCGAATCGAGCGGGAAAAAGTGCACGTAATTTGTTCAACTGTATCTCCGTAATGGATGGCATAAAAATTGACGAACAGAACAAATCGATAGGTATACGACCTCTATACCTACAAACCGAATTTGAAGCGATTTGATTACTCCTACCTAAAGTTATGGCGGGTTTGAACCCGATCGGGTATCGAACGTTGCAATACTGGCGTGGAGCAAGTGCAAAACTTCAAAATGCAATTTTTCATAGAGAAATGGTGTAGTATGAACTGTTGCAGGCCCGTAGCCAGGGGGGTTCGGGGGGTTCGAACGAACCCCCCCTCAGAGGATAAAGGTCCTGCACTCCACTTACGTGGAAGTACTACGGTGCCGCCGTGCAGGCGATTAGGCTTCCCTGACCAATAACGTATAACATAACGTAACGGTTAACCTGTATTTATTATTATCATTATCAAATTGCGTCTCAATAATTAAAAAGCAATTTGCAATGATTAATCTATATGCCGTCGCATTAATAATCGATCGACTATGCCGGGTAGCTCCCAACAAAAGAAAAGAGAGCGTGAACGAGCGGAGTGCTAGTGCTCTTCGAAGACTGCATAATTATATGAGAGCCTCGATGGGAAATAGCCGTCTTTCTAGCCTTGCTCTCCTGCATATGCATTATGACATGGACGTGGACTTAGATGAAGTTGTCACACGCTATGCCCATTTGCACCCAAGGAAGTTTGAACTTGACTCTATTATCCGCCCTTGAATTCTGTTAAAACACTCTGTCACTGTATACCAATTAATTGTGCTTGTATATAAATGTATAACCTGCCTAATTAGATATGTTGTATTTTTCATGGGCCATTAATTCATATATGACGAATCAGAAGCATTGTTTTTTTTTTTTTAAAAGCGAAGATCGATTTAGACTGCATAGCAAAACGACATGTTAGGTTTAGCCCCTTCCCCTCTTTTCATATCACCTTGGAAGGTCGCATAAAATTGAATTGCTCATCTTGTTTATTTTTCGGTTGTAAGTGTTTTGGTACATGTACATGTCATCATGTGTCTGCAAACTATTAATAGTCTGTTTTTACTAAAATTTGTCTCACTTCTGCCATGCTCGCGGGGTGTTGTTTGCCAATTTGCAAGCCAATTTGACCTGCAATATAGTTACGCAGCGTGACGTAACGCAATAAATTGGTGTGGCAGATCTAGATGTGTGTGTGGGTGTGTCGTGCCAGTTTGTGAATGTGTGGTGTGTGGGGGTGTATGTGTGTGAATGATTATCTTTGGTGTGTGAGTACGTTTACTCAACTTTACTGGGACACGCGAAAGTTCATATAATACCGCAGAGAAAATCGATAAGCCCCCACCAAAAAAATATATAGCTCGTATTTAAACGAGCGTATCGTCGTAACCATTAAGGCTAGCTAGCGCGTACCTGTTTCAACATTCCTGGAAAGAAATGGTGCCCTAACAAGATTCACGAGCCTTTTTGGTGGGGGCGGAGGGGGAGGGGGATGGGGATGGGGGTGGGGCTTACTTGACGTACATGTACATGTACTATCAAGTGTAACTAATTTACCTCAAGCTGTAAAATCACAGCCACAGCCATTGCAGGATTCTGTCCTATACCTTTACATAGGATTGTATGCAAGCTAGGTTTTGTCACGCCGTAAATGGTCCGGGCTATCCATGGTGCTACAGATATAAAATCCAGTTCTATATAATTTGCACTTCTTAACACTTCATTTTTTTGCACAAATTGGACACCCGTGAACACTACACACAATATGATTCCATCATTTTGTTGCTGTAGTGAGCGCTAAAGTGCTTTTTTTAAAAAAAAATTCAGAAAAGTGATGTAAATTCCTTTTTGGCATAGACTCCTAACTTTGATACCTCATAACGTTTTTACTAAGACCTCCCTGAATAAAATAATAGCATATTATGAGCTCTCCAAAGTTGGGGGATGGTGTCTTCCACTTTATTTTTTGCCCCCCCCCCCCCCCCCCCCTCAAAATTGATAGAAAGTTATATTGCAGTGCACTTAGGCAAACTACGCTGCCAATTCTTCTTCTATCGTGCATTATTGCAGCAACCTCTCAAATATAAATCTACTTCTTACTTTATACATGTATACATTTAATTTATATGGTTTACACCACCACTGTGATTTTTTGCATGCATTCAGATTCATAACAATGCTGACCTTGGTGGGTGCTGCTGTGCTGATGTTGCTATTGAGTGTGCCTTCTGGAACTGCAGTCCCATTGAGCTCATTTTATTCATATGGATCAGCTGCTGGTGATAGTGTGCTTCCTCCAACTAATGATGTATCATCTCTTGCCATTACATTGCCAGCTCCAATTTGGTTCTATGGAGCTAACCATACGACAATTTTTGTGAGTTTATCCTGCATGACCCACCACCACCTCTACCCCACATTTGGTGATAGCACAGTGTGCAGAGCTGCGATTATGTAACTCTGCCATACAAAGATAAAAGGTTTCAAATATGTTGGTGCAGGTTTGTTGCGTGAAGATCCAGCATTTTTTAAATGTGAAAAATAACATTAACTGCAACAATGCTATGGCTTTAAAACCCTGCCGAAACCATATTTTATAATCTGCTGCATGTTGTAAGAGGTGTTTGTAAGAATGAGCAGAATGCATCCATAATCATGTAAACCATTGTATATTTCCTCAGGTGAACAACAATGGTGACTTATCCTTTGGCCGGGCATGGTCTGGATCCTCACCAACAGCATTTCCTATCCCCAACATTCCATTGGTAGCACCTTATCAGGCTGATGTTGACACCAGAGGTACTGGTAGAGTGTGGTACAGAAGTACACAAAATGCAACACTTCTAGCAAAAGCAGCAAATGACATACGACCTTTGATTGGGGCCACCATCAGTCCTCAGTGGCTATTTATTGCAACCTGGGATCACGTTGGATATTATTCCATGGGAACTAATAAGGTACTATTACACAACAATTAGTAGTGTTGATATTGTATCAAATGTCATTTGTGCAGAATTCGTGAATGGGTTATCTGCCTTTTTTAAGATCCACTCAATCTCCTTCACAGACCAGCACATTTCAGTGTATCCTGGTGACTGACAATATCAGATCCTATGCAATATTCCTGTATGCGGATGGTTTGATACAGTGGCCATCTTCTGGAGCACAGGTTGGGTTCAATGCTGGAGACAACATAAACTATGTGAATGTTCCAGGATCACGAACACCCAACATTCTTAACATTACTCAAATGAGTAATGTTGGAATAGGTGGGCAGTGGGTGTTTCAAATAAATCAATGTAAGATGAATCATGCAAGGTAACATTTGAACAAAGATCATTTACTCAATAGGAACATTTTATTATAACTACTGGTAACATAATTGCTGTACTGCACGAGTTCACATATACATGTAAAATTCCAGTGAGGGCACTAGCTAATTATATTGCTAGGCACAGTCACCTATGAAGTGAGCATGCACCGCTGTCACTAATACCTTAGTTATCTTGATTGTTTTTTGAGAAATTGGACTGCCAACCAATCAAGCTGCCACAAAGCCCCAATTAAGTGACAGTGCATTCTTTAACTTCCTGCCCCCTACACATAACCAAGTGTAATAAATGTTCCACAAAGTCATAGCAGCAGGAGGTATGTGGGTGATCTTTTCCAATTGAATTGTTCAGAAACAAAACTGGTAATTCCAAAATAGGTAACTTTTTTGAACCTACAATACATCATCAAACCACTAAGTCTTATTGCAATTGATCTATAGCAACAAATCCTTTCTAATATACACCAAATTTGGAGCAATTAGAACATCTCTTTAGATAGATACACGAATGTGAGTTTTGAACCTCATAACCATGCGTGAAAGGGAACACGTTTTTTGAAGCAAAGTAATTTCTGTCAAGTTGTTCAATTGCTTTTGCGAGATAATCCACTTGGAAACAATTTTGGCTCTTGAATTGCAATCCTAGATATTAAACTCCTTTATTTGGGTTCATCAAACTCAGGGCTTCTTATTATCCATCATTTTTAAGCTCACCCTTCTGTAAATGTGTATGTATGGCAGCAGGAACATACACATGACATAAGTTAAAGATGCATGTACCTAATGTTTAGAGTACCTTATGTTCAAAGGAATAAGTTAATACAAATGTATAAAATGATGAACTGGCACTTGGCAAGCCAAAAATATTTTTGGGAGTAAAAACACAAGGAAAAAAACAACAAAAAACATGGTGTCTTGTCTGGGGACCCAACTGATAATTGAAGTCTTTGATGCCAAGAAGAATATTATCATGCACATTGTATAATGAACTACTTTAATGAGCTGTCTTTCGTGGATGCCAGGTCTAATCATTCATGATAACAATATATAGCACATCACATTTCATTAGTTAGCACTCACACTCCCCCAAATCAAGAACACTATTACCTCAGCCCACTACTAATACGGTAGGAATATATTTTAGCAGAGGTAGTTCCATGAAGTTCCATTTTTAACTCTTATGTGCCATTTCTGTGCTCCCAGTGTGCATTTGTGTGCAACATTTGATAAGATTTTAAATGCTTAATTGTGCATGTTAGAGGCATGTATATGTCATTTGATTAAATTGGGCCTTGTTCAATAATTATTTAACTATGCAGTTTGGATTAATCATCTCCATTTTTCTTTTGTGCTGTGAATACAAGTGAGTTTATGTCTATCATTCTCCATACAGTTCAATCCTGTGGAGTATTGTATAATTATTCTGAGAATTCACTACTCTTGAATGGTTTTGTGAAGTGCTATGACCAGCCATACTCATCTCATACCACCTCAAGTGATTTGAATGCTTGCAATGGTTCCCAATTTGTCTTTGTTGGTGCAAAAATCTCCATTTCAACAACTACCTTTGCCATTGGAGCATTTGGCTCATCTAACATCTTTGCAGTAACTAATTCAACTACAACAGCATATTATGACCCTGGAAGAGGAGCTTACTGGTACCGTTATACATCACACAGTTTTGGTTTTGCATCTTCCTCCAGTGTGAACTTGGATAACTGTGATTATGGTGAAGGTGATAATGACTGTGCTAGTCGTCTGTGCTGGCATCTGGACATTAGTGATGGTGGATGGCGAGCTGGATGTACAACAGAGTTAAATGATGATCCAACGTGGAGAAAAATGATATACAAAGGGAACATTGCACCAGCTTGCTTCCAAGGTAAGAGAAATTCTTATATAACAAAAGCCACATCCAGACAATGGGGCAGTTGCTTGTTTCCCAGTTAAATTTAAAGCTACTTCTGGAATTTTAAGCATTTCAGTTTGCTTTTAAAATTTATTTTATGCAGGATAGTAATGCAAGTTGTTTAAAAATAATTCAATTTATTATTGGTCAAGATGCAGAGTTATGTAGCACGTTCATCTTTTTTTTTAAAGAGGTCAAAAGTACAAAATACCTAAATCCTATTCAGAAACTCAATTGTGTAAAATTCTATAACCCATTCACAACTAAATATGGATGTTCAATAGGCATCATGGCATACGATCAAATTTCATTTGATGTTTTTTAACAAAAATGTATGTGATTACGTAAAACCATGTCTGCATTTCAGAATTTGCACATTCATATGTATTTGAAATGCATAGACATAGACAAATGCACTCTTGGTATCAGTGGAAGCAATCAAATTTGCACCAACACCATTGGAAGCTAATGTGTGCAGTTATTTCCTAGGATACCACTTTTTACTTAAACAATAAGATTTGTGTGGGTAAGGCCTAGAGCACATAGCCAGTAACAGGATGTTCCTCAATCAAGGAAAATTGCTTATAAATTTTGTGAGTCATAATGGTCCTGTGCAAAGGCACCAGAGCAGACAAGTTAAGAACTTTCTGTCAAGGTTGTTTGGTATTATGAATTTCTGAACTAGAGTTTTGTTGATTTCAATGTTTAGGTAAAAGCTTGATCTTAATAAATTACTGGTAGCAAAGCACAGGCTTCAGCGTCATTGTGACCATAAAAGTGGGATCTGTGATTCAACACATTCTCTTTCTTCTCATACAAACCATGAAAGTGTGGGGTTGGTAGGTGAACACATAGAAACCATACTAGTGGGGGTCTGTGGTTGAGCAAATTCTATTTTTCTATATAAAATGTATAGTGCACTGCAGTTAATCGCAAGCCTGGTCTTTCTCATCAGTGGGCTGCAGCATTGCTGCGGCTGACCAATTGGATTAAGTCCTGGACACTGGTCCTGGATGGCCAGCTGACCAGATTAGACCCATGATGGTCACAGTCGCAAACATGCAGCAATGGCCAGCATCAATCATTACCGTTTCCATGGCCAATCATTTTCAGCCTATCCAGCATGGTCATGACCATTTTTGACCGCTGAAACCGTCAAATCTCAAGTTTGATGGTCACAGTTGGCGGTCAACTGTCAATGCTTACTTGTGCAAGCTTAAAATTTTGTTTTAATAATGAAAAAGTACATACTGAACATCTTAGTATTAGCTTTGGCTGTAAAAAAATGCTTTGATGGTGCACTTGGTGCTGGAATAGCCAGATACTTCTATGCCGTTTTAGGGACTGCAGGAAAATGCAGAAATTTCCCTCATTATTGCTCTGCCACTCATTACATGATTCGAATGCCAATTGGTAGATTCTGCCTATAGGTATCCGTGAAACTGTGAAACTCATCATCAACAGTCTCCTTGCTTAGCTGCTTCAAAATAAGATCATCTAAAACCTACATATTATCATGCAGATCAAAATCCAAGAATGCATCCAATGCAATCTTTGCTCCTATTCCTGTAGATTGGGCACATCAGCAACACTGAAATATTCTTCCTTGTAGAGAATGGGCTTGTATTTTCTCAATTGTAGAGCAATTGGAGTTGGCTGTATATTGAATTTCCTACACACATCCTTTATGGAAGGTTCTAGAGTTATGCACCGCTCTAACATGTATTAGGTAGAGTTCCATTGTGTAATAATATCCTTGATCAGTGATAAGACCATGCACAGAGTGAGTATATCTTCCCAGGCTGTCTGATTCAAGCTGCCCGTTATCACCAGCCAATATGTATTTCAAGCACTCCCCTATCAGACTTGTTTTTTCTTTCTGCAGCACTTCCTGATAGAACTAGTGATTTCACGAAGTCAGTGAACAAGATTATGAGTTGAAGACTGCAACTTTTGCTCTTTTAGGGCCAATTGCATTTTCTACTACCTGTGATGATCTCCAGCCAGGTTCCAAGTTGGTATAGTAATACTGATTTCACATTGACATAATCTTTTAGTAATGCAGCAATGTTGTCAGCTGTGTGAGATTCGTTATCGACTTCGACAGCTAGAACCCCTGACACCAACTTCCAATTGAATTTTCCTGAAATAGGCATAGGCTGTTTGTCTATCCAGTGACCAGTCACCCCAACATAAGGTTCACCAGTGTGAGCAAGAACACCATCAGTTGTAGGGGAAATAGATGATGCACTCTTAGCCGAATCTTGGAATAACAACCCAACGTATTGTGTGATCTTTCTTCACGGAAAACAAAGAATAATTGAAGTGGGAACTGCGTATTAAGTGTCGGCAATAATAAAATGACACTACATCATTACAAAGGCTGCATTTTGTAATATAAAACCTATGTACTTATTATTTATTGAATGTGAATATATAGTCAACAAGTGAAAGAAGTTGAACAAATGAAGTACAATTTACAGGCACATGTATGAATACGGTTGTGCAATATAGACACTAATTAAGAAAAGTATGAAATAAGGTATTATATTTAAAACATTCTCTCCGAGAAAGTAAGTGGTATATATGATTTGAAGGCAATGGTGGTATAAAAAGGAAGGGAACAAGGGATTGGAGATACAATAAGCACAATCTTCCTATATTTAGCAACATAAATGTAATGCCGTTCTACCAAGTGCTAAATATAGAAAGATTGTGCTTATCGTATCCCTTGTTCCCTTCCATTTTACACCACCATTGCTTTCAAATCCTATATGCCACTAACTTTGTTGGAGAGAATGGATAAAGAACTGCAGCCTTATATGGCAGTAGGTGCTCCAGCAGTGACGCTGAGTGAATGGGCACCACAACCCGCATATTCTCAATTTTCAACAACCTCACCAGCTTCAGCAGATATTCCAGCTACTCTTACCCCCTCCCCCTTCTCCACCCGCCCATTTTACCTTCCAATGGTCGCAATGAATAGGACATACTTTCTCTTTTATGCGTGGTGATTATTTCTGTACTTTGTGCCAACTTATAATTATGTCACATTCGCAGACACAGAAAGTGCATACATGTACAATCTTGAGTTAAACAAGATGTGTAATGCTCATGGAAAGGAAGCCATGGTCACATTTAAAATGCTTGCCTCCTGTCTTGCCATAATATCAGGCAAATAAAAATAAGCTGTGCTATCTGTAGGATCAACCTGGATTTGGTGGGCACAACACTATTACTTGTTGGTGCAATTAATTAATGCATTAAATGCCTTGAAGGTTAAGTGGCCCTCCAGAACATCATCAGCCCATGTCCAACACTTGCCACCATTATAACAAACACTTACCAGGTAAACGTTAATTTATATACCAATGGCAAAACCATGCTGTCTCAAGACAATAAGTTGCAGATTCTAAACTTACAATGAGCTACTAATACTGAATGGTCTAATCATTCGTTATACATATATAGCACACAAATTTAAATTTAATCATCCAATAGTTTGCATATCAAAGCTGTACACTTATACACCCCAAAAATCATTTAAGGTGGCTACATGGAAAAACATTTGGTTTTAAATTTTATAAAATCTTATATGCCATGAATGTGCTTCCTGGATGCGCTTGTGTGCAAGATTGTTTACAGGCTTTGTTGTGCATGTTAGGTACGTATATGTTAGTTGATTAAATCAGTGCCTAAGAATTATTATTAAAATATTGCTATGCAGTTTGGATTCAGACCATACTGCTTGTGTGGGTAGGTAGCCAGTACACTGTATATGTACATGTACGTTCCATGTGAGAACTATTGAATGATCATTAATGGTACACAACATGATTGCTAATATACAGATGTAGATGAATGTGCTCTGGGTATAAATGGATGTACTCAAATTTGCACCAATACCATTGGAAGCTATGTGTGCAGTTGCTACCCTGGATATGAAATTTCTTCAGACCATACTTGTGTGGGTAAGTAGCCAGTACATGCACTGTACATGTATATGTACATGTATGTACCATAAGAGAACCATTGAATCATCAATAGTGGTACACTACCTGATTGCTAATATACAGATGTAGATGAATGTGCTCTGGGTATAAGTGGATGCAATCAGACTTGCACCAATACCATTGGAAGCTATGTCTGCAGTTGCTACCTTGGATACCAAATTTCCCTAAACAATAAGACTTGTGTGGGTGAGCACATAGCCAGTATAATTATATTTTGCATAAAGGTCCTGTGCAATGTACATGCACACAGACATAGATGAATGTGTTCTGGGTATTAGTGGATGCACTCAGATTTGCAACAATACTAATGGAAGCTACATGTGCAGTTGCTACCCTGGATACCAAATTTCTTTAGACCATAGTACTTGTCTGGGTAAGTAGCCATTACACTGTATATGTACATGTACATGTATGTTCCATGTGAGAACCATTGAATGATCATTAATTGGTGATACACTACGTGATTGTTAACACACAGATGTAGATGAATGTGCTCTGGATATAAGCGGATGCAATCAGATTTGCACCAATACTAATGGAAGTTATATGTGCAGTTGCTACCCTGGATACCAAATTTCTTCAGATCATAGTACTTGTGTGGGTAAGTAGCCAGTACCTGTACATGTACATGTATGTTCCATGTGAGAACCATTGAATGATCATTAGTGATATACCACATGATTTTTAACACACAGATGTAGATGAATGTGCTCTGGGTGTAAGTGGATGTACTCAGATTTGCACCAATACCATTGGAAGCTATATGTGCAGTTGTCTCCTAGGATACCAACTTTCATCAAACAATACTACTTGTGTGGGTAAGCACATAACTACTAATGTTAAAACCATAAGGTCATCAGTATGATATACAAATTCCACACACACAGACATAGATGAATGTGCTCTGGGTGTAAGTGGATGCAATCAGATTTGTACCAATACCATTGGAAGTTATGTGTGCAGTTGTTTCATAGGATACCACATTTCAGCAAACAATAAGACTTGTGTCGGTAAGCACATAGACAGTATAATTTTATGTTGCATTGTGAGTCATAAGGGTCCTGTGCAATGTACATGCACACAGACATAGATGAATGTTCTCTGGGCATCAGTGGCTGCAATCAGATTTGCACCAATACCATTGGAAGCTATGTGTGCAGTTGCTACCTTGGATACCAACTTTCATCAAACAATAAGACTTGTGTGGGTAAGCACATAACTACTAATGTTAGAACCATAAGGTCATCAGTATGATATACAAATTCCACACACACAGACATAGATGAATGTGCTTATGGTATAAGTGGGTGCAATCAGATTTGCACCAATACCATTGGAAGCTATATGTGCAGTTGCTACCTTGGATACCAACTTTCCTCAAACAATAAGACTTGTGTGGGTAAGCACATAGCCAGTATAATTGTATGTTGCATTGTGAGTCATAAGGGTCCTGTGCAATGTACATGCACACAGACATAGATGAATGTTCTCTGGGCATCAGTGGCTGCAATCTGATTTGCACCAATACCATCGGAAGCTATGTGTGCAGTTGCTACCTTGGATACCACCTTTCCTCAAACAATAAGACTTGTGTGGGTAAGCACATAGCCAGTATAATTGTATGTTGCATTGTGAGTCATAAGGGTCCTGTGCAATGTACATGCACACAGACATAGATGAATGTTCCCTGGGCATCAGTGGCTGCAATCAGATTTGCACCAATACCATTGGAAGCTATGTGTGCAGTTGCTACCTTGGATACCACTATTCATCAAACAATACTACTTGTGTGGGTAAGCACATAACTGCTAATGTTAAAACCATACGGTCATCAGTATGATATACAAATTCCACACACACAGACATAGATGAATGTGCTCTAGGTATAAGTGGATGCAATCAGATTTGCACCAATACCATTGGAAGCTATATGTGCAGTTGCTACCTTGGATACCAACTTTCATCAAACAATAAGACTTGTGTGGGTAAGCACATAACTACTAATGTTAAAACCATAAGGTCATCAGTATGATATACAAATTCCATACACACAGACATGAATGAATGTGCTCTTGGTATAAGTGAATGCAATCAGATTTGCACCAATACCATTGGAAGCTATATGTGCAGTTGCTACCTTGGATACCAACTTTCCTCAAACAATAAGACTTGTGTGGGTAAGCACATAACCAGTATAATTTTATGTTGCATTGTGAGTCATACGGGTCCTGTGCAATGCACATGCACACAGACATAGATGAATGTTCTCTGGGCATCAGTGGCTGCAATCTGATTTGCACCAATACCATTGGAAGCTATGTGTGCAGTTGCTACCTTGGATACCAACTTTCCTCAAACAATAAGACTTGTGTGGGTAAGCACATAGCCAGTATAATTGTATGTTGCATTGTGAGTCATAAGGGTCCTGTGCAATGTACATGCACACAGACATAGATGAATGTTCTCTGGGCATTAGTGGCTGCAATCAGAGTTGCACCAATACCATTGCAAGCTATATGTGCAGTTGCTACCTTGGATACCAACTTTCATCAAACAATAAGACTTGTGTGGGTAAGCACATAACTACCTAATGTTAGAACCATAAGGTCATCAGTATGATATACAAATTCCACACACACAGACATAGATGAATGTGCTCTTGGTATAAGTGGATGCAATCAGATTTGCACCAATACTAATGGAAGTTATATGTGCAGTTGCTCTCTTGGATACCAAATTTCTTCAGACCACAGTACTTGTGTGGGTAAGTAGCCAGTGCACTGTATTTGTATTTGTATAATTTACTCCTTATTTGGGACAGTTCACGCGAAAATGATAACTCGCTTTTATATTTATAATGTTATACAATTTCCTTATGTTTGAATCGCTATAACTTCCCAACGGTTTAAGCTATCTACTTCGTATTTACAACACTTCATACCACCACATTTCTCTATGGTAAAATACATTTGGTGTCTTGCACGTGCTCCGTACCAGTACTGCAACGTTTTATACCCCACCGGGTTCAAACCTGCCATAACTTTCTGTTGGAGTTATCAAATCGCTTCAAATTCGGTTTGTAGGTACAGAGGTCCTGTACCTATCGATTTGTACTGTTCGTTAATTTTTATGCCATCCGTTACGGAGATACAGTCAAACAAATAACGTGCACTTTTTCCCGCTTGATACGTGCCAATGTTATCATCCCCGCCTCCCATACATTGAGCGGGATTCGGTTTGCCAAAATCATTGGCGCGAATCGAGCGGGAAAAGTGGACGTACTTTGTTCAAATGTATCTCCGTAACGGATGATACAAAAATTAACGAACAGAACAAATCGATAGGTATAGGACCGCTCTACCTACAAACCGTAATTTAATTACTCCTACAGAAAGTTATGGCGGGTTTGAACCCGGTGGGGTATAAAACGTTGCAGTACTGGTATGGAGCACGTGCGAGACACCAAAATGTATTTTACCATAGAGAAATGGTGTGGTATGAAGTATTGTAAATACGAAGTAGATAGCCTAAACCGTTGGGAAGTTATAGCGATTCAAACATAAGAAAATTTTATAACCTTATAAATATAAGAGCGAGTTATCATTTTCGCGTGAACAGTCACATTTAGGATATGCAGTGTCATGAATATGATTAGTAAAATTCTCGATCCTGTTATTGCCCCAAAAGCTATGGTTACATTTTTAAAACAATCATATTTTGGATAGAGCCAATGAATATCTACAACATATACACTTAGAAAGCTAAGGCAGTAGAGATTATTTATACTCACTCCCAACCTTAAAGAAAAAATTCTTCTCCTCCTTCTATCAATTATAAGTAAGCGAGATATAAAAACATTCTCCTTGAGAAAGTTAGTGGCATATAGGATTTCATAGCAAGGGTGGTGTATAAAGGAAGAGAACAAGGAATTGGAGATACAATAATTATTCCTATATTTAGCACTTTGTAGAATGGCATTACATTTATGTTGCTAAATATAGGAATAATTATTGTATCCCCAATTGAGACATTGAGCTTGGTATCCAAGATAGCAACTGCACACATAGTTTCCAAGCATTTCTGGCCCCACCCTTTTCAACACACTCAGGCAACCCTTCAATGGTTGCAATAAATAGGACATGTTTTCTCTTATATGCGAGGTGATTGTTTCATCTTTCTCTGTACGTACTCTACAATTGCAGTGTATTTAGACACACTAATACACAAACAACAAAGAAGATGGAGAACACACATAGTACGAATAGTCCATCTACTAAATAATCAATACACATGCTCAAAGTAAACAATTTTTTCTACACTCTTCCCCAAAGTCATTTCCATGCATAGATATTCGGAGGTCTATAGAATCGCTGAGGATAGCGTCTTGGTCCTTGGTCTTTAGCCTCAGGTATTTCTGCTCTTGTGAATATATCCTATTTGTCTGCAGCAACTTCATTGACTCTCTCTTCCTCTACTGCTGCATCAACCACTGGTATCTCTGATGATGCACTGGAATTATCTGTTGTAGGTGGAATTATGAATTATTTGTTGCAGGAGTTGCAGCTGTTTCATGCCTGTATGCGCAACCATGCATCTGACCCACATGCCGTCACCATGCAATTGTGTAGGCAAAATTTGTACAACATATGACACATGCCCACTCTACTGCCTCACTATTGCTGGCACCCATTTTGGTCCTTCCCTGAAATTTCACACCAAATTTTCACACCATTACCTGTTGCCCTACCCCAAACTATCTCTATGTGGCTACTCCATTATGATTACCTTTATAAAGAAACTATTTCTTAGCCACAAGTCAGATCTTAATGCTACACGTAAATGACTTCCATAAATAATTCACAAGAGGTAGCATGGTGTTACTCGATAAGACATGCACTTGTTATACAAAGAACAGCTAGTGGTAAATATTCATTGTGTTTACTTTTCTACTTGCCTAGCGAAAAAAACGTTCCCACATCAGAAATTAAAAATGCTAAGAACTGCTCTCAAAGCAATGCTCTTTTTGTGTAGAATACACTTTTTAGTATTCTTCGTGTTCATTGTATAGTTTGATAGAATATTACTAAGGAAATTTGGATTCAGTTCACTTGGCCATCAGCCTGTCAAATGCACTAGGATATTCTGTTATGTAGAGGAAATCGGTGAAATTCCTTTTATTAACTAATCCTACCATCGCAATATTATCTATACTTTGTTGCACTATCTGCGACAGAAGGTTAAGCTTCCATCCCATTACCCAACTTCTCTCAGCATATGCTGCCTTTTCCCATGGTTTATCAAGTAAATGGACATATCTTTCCAAACAACATCCAATATTTAAACACTGTTGCAACCTTTGGAAGATGCCATTTCTTCCTCGTCTCATTGGTCAAAACACATTCAGCTGTCAATTCAGAGATTTGTTAGCCGTGCCTGCCTGACGTGGTGGTCTTAGTATCATTAAATTGGTCAATTAATCTCAGCTTATTTTGCCAATTCAACAAGTCATAGAGGTCTCAGTCTGTCCATTGTAATGAACTAGCTGTTCACTAAGTTCAGTTTTTCTTCAGCGATCAATAGAAGTTGCCAGTGAAACTAGTGCTTCCACATGGCTTTCTGTGCTACCTATCTGAGGAATTAAAACACAAACATACTATCCTTATAGATCAATAAAAAAACATGCATACACTTGAACTACATGTAGTAATACATACAAGAATGAAACCCAAAAGTATAAAGAAAACATAAACAGGTTGCACAACTTAGTCCATGTAACTGGGCAGCCCAGCTCCATCATTAATGTCCATCACTCTCCTCCATTTCGTTCTAGAGCCACGAAGACAAAGATTAGTTGCCCTAAGAATGGCAAAGGACATCTTTGCTCTGACCCATTACTTCACTATGGGATTTCTTCCACGTCAGCAATGCTGTCTCCCAGGTGATTCACAAACATCCTGGCTTCGTGACCCAGAACACCATCCACAGACACTACAAATGGTGTAAAGGTTGAATGTTTCGTGTGTTCTGCTGAAGAAAGCACAGCCTCAACATTGTGTTGTACATATGATTTGGCATCAGTGTCGACTACTCGTACGTCAAAAAGTGTTACAACTTGGGGCTGCCAACAACTACGAACTCCTAGCTCTGCAGTGAGAGCTAGTACATTGCTTTTGTCATCTGCTTCTCTTACAACTGGCTCTCGAATGACTTCCTTGTACACCAGGTCTCCCATAGCATCTCTTATTTCATTGTGCCGCTGGATAACTAGACCTCCTATTCTACAGTCAAGGGCATGTTCCATACTAGACTGGGAGCCAAAACCATCACAAAAAGCAGGCATTGTAATTATATAATAAAAAATACGCTTTGCTGCACCAAGTACTTCTTTAGTGTTGGTATTTTGGATGTACTATTAACTCTAATTGTGTATATATATTAAGGTATTTACATATATAAGTCACAAACTAAATGTATCAACATGCAGTTATCAAAGAGGGACAATTTTAGTCCTACCAGGGGTTGTGGTTGTGACAAAATGTCCCATACTAGTATAAATGAATGTGACCTTATAGCAACAGGTTGCAACTATTTAAAAATGTCATATCATACCTGCTTACCTCCTATAGTTGTTGCACAGTGTGAGATGGCACCCAACATCACCACACAGCCTCAAAGTGTATCTGCTTCCATGAATTCTTCGGTGACTCTAGTATGTCAGGTGACAGGATGTCCTGGTTCCCAGATCACGTGGTATAAGGACAATGTTATTGTTTGGAGTGGACCAAACCTGGTAATCCCTGCACTAACACTGTCTGATAGAGGTTTTTATAGGTGTACAGCGGTCAATGAGTATGGTTATGCATCCTCCAGTGAAGCTAGAGTTTCAATACAAGGTTTAAACCTGTACTATAGAGATAATTGTAATGTCAGTGTATATCTGTTTTGATAGGAGTCTATCAATATTCTGCAATTCTTGAGCTAAATATATCAGCAACATCTGATATTGCTTCCAAGGTAACATTAGTTAAATCAATGATTCTAAGTTTATTTTAAATTTCCCAGCTTAATGCATACCTTATCGAAAGATCAGTTCTGAATAACAGCTTAAATATAATTCTTGCTGAAATAAGGTAGGCATGAAAACTGCACATGTCATGTTAGCTCTAATATGATATCCAGTTTGCATAACATTTTGTAGACTGTAAAATATCTTACATAAGAAATATGCTATGTAATGATGGTTCTGAGTAGTGGATTGTTGCATGTGAAATAATACACTTTTGATAAACAGAAATGAAAGTTACAGATTTCATATCTCACGTTCATTAACAGTATTTCTTTAACAGCTACTCAGGTTCAACCATAAATGCTCTCATTACATTGGCTGGAAATTATTCCTTTTCATACAACACTTTCATCACTGAACTATACAACCTTCTGTCAATGGCTCTGGCCAATGTACAAACCAAGGTCTACAGTTTACAAAGATTTGGTAAGAAGAATTGGCAATCATCCTAGCTCTCGTTGATGTGTTCTTATACACCTAACAGATGGCTGTCCTCTCATCGACCTATGTGACAATCGATATGTGTGGCCTGACTCTGATATTGGTACCACATGCACACTGTCCCCATGTGTCCAACGTCACTGTGGAGGCACCTATTCCACTGGAGGGCGGTGGGAACCTGTTGTAATCACATGTGCCACTGACTATGTAACATGTGCTGTAGATGAATTGGAAAGGCTCAAGGATGAGGCCCTTAATAACACTGAGGTTTGTACCTACAGAGCAAGAAATATTGCATTCACCTATCTAAAACATGTCCATGAAGGTGGCTAAAAAGCTTCTAACAGGTATTGATGACTTATTAAGTACCAGTTCTGATGCAGTGTATCAAACCCAAGGTGCAGAAAGGTATTTTATAAGAAGCAGCTAACTATCCATTATAAATATTAAATGACTCCCCATATCATTTGGCATTATTAATTGGTATTGTATATAAAGGTGCTCTCGATGATTGACCTTGTCTGATTCGTTGTGCAGGCTTTTGGACATCCTGAACTATTACTCCAATAATGCCATCATTAATGAAACCACTGTGTTTACAGGGAAAACCTTTGCTGCTCAGTTGGAAGATGTAAATATTTCAAGTGGATGCTTTACTGAAAAGAGCTTCAGTGTCAATTTGGGTTCAGTTGAAATGGCAGTAGCAGGAAACACTACAATAGACATAAGTGCTATTGGTTCAAATAGTACAACAAACACCACAGCCTCTGTGCACCTTCTGCCTCCATACTCCAATGGGTGCAACAATACTGGATCATCTGTCTACAGATTGACCTTCTACACATTTCTAAAAAATACACTTTTTCAGTCTCCAGAGCAGGAGCAGAAAGGTCTCAAACTTGGGTCTATTGTGATCAGTGTTGGGGGTAATGCAGTAGGTTTGGCTGAGAAACTTCAGTTCTCATTTCAAGTTGTGAAGGTAAGGGCTGGAAGGTGTTATGATGGAACAGTGTGTGATGCAAAAAAATTTAGGATGCTAAAAATGCTGAACCAGCACAGTGGACCATGAGCTACATTAATAGTTCGTATCAGGTCGGAATGTGGTCAACTGAAGGCTGCAGAGTAAAAAGTGCAGTAAACAATGTATTCATTACTGAAACTGAATTAGGATATAAAGTAAATGCACGTAAGACAACAATTTATCAGGGCAATTTTGGAATGCTCTTGGTATGTTAAATTTTGTGATGCAAAAAAACTTTTTGAGTGTAAATTAATTACACAGGATCTAAACCCTGGAGGTGTCAACTGTCCTGCAGCTGACATACTCACAATTATTGGGACCATGGTCTCTATTGTCTCTTTGCTATTCTTTATTATTACATACTTATCTTCAAAGTGAGTGCTTATATGTATAATTGGTTGTGTTGGATTATTTAGTACAAAAGTGTTTATTCCTGCTCATATATACATGTGCATATGTATTTTTAAATATGTGAGTAAAGTTATTTGAAGTATGTTTCCTCTTCCCAGACCACTGCGCAGATCTGAACATGGCCAAGTGCTAATTAATATGTCTAGTGCACTGCTGTGCCTGTACATGGTGTTCTTGATGGCTGCTTATACAACCTCTGTTCCAGCTTTGTGTGGAATCAGTGCAGCTTTGGTCCACTACTTCATGTTGGTGTATTTCATGTGGACTGCAGCTGAAGCAGTGTTTCTGTACATGAAGCTAGTGAAGGTCCTGGGAAGCAAAGTGACTTGGTTCCCGCTTAAAGCAGGACTAGTATCATGGTGTAAGTTATGTACCAAATAGTATACAAAGATTTCATGCACAGTTATTCAATTCAAACGTAAGAATTCCAACTTCATGTACCAGGGTTCCGTTCAGCAGGGATGAATTTGCAACTGTGTCTGCTGAACTAGTTTTTATATTTAATGATTAGAAAAAGTTAACGCCCCCATATTATTGATTTGTTATGCGTCTGTGTCTTGTATGTGTAATAAAAAAGAAACATTTCTCTTCACTGATGGCATAGCCTAGTAAATCTTAATGTGCAATTAACATTCTTTCTTCCAGTGGTGCCTTTTGGTATTGTGATCATATGTGCTGGAGCAGGCTACCGTTATTACCACTATCCAAATTAGTAAGTCGAATGCTTTAATACACATGCATAACTATGTTTTTAAATTGATGGGATGCAGATACTTGTGCATGTAGTTGTTGTGTTGTTTTTACATAGAAATAAGATGTTTGTACTTTCATGCAGCTGTCGTGCTAGTGGTCTGCCATTCTACCTTGGATTTATTTTGCCCTTCCTTGCCATCTACGTCTTCAACTGGATTGTGTTTGTCATTATAATGGTTTCCCTTTGCAAACACTCAGCCAGATCAACATCTGTAAAAAAGCCTAATGCCACTGGAGGCACAAACTACACACTACGCAACCTTCTAATTGCAGCAGGTTTAGCCTTGGTTTTGGGACTTGGATGGGGATTTGGTCTCGCGGCAAGCAGCCACAGCATAAGTGCCCTGGCATGCGCATTCCAATTTCTATTCAGTCTGTTTGTGAGCTGTCAGGGGCTTCTCCTTCTTCTCTTTCATGGAGTGCGGAGCAAAGATGCCAAAAAGGTGTGGCGATCATGGCTTTGTCTCAGCAGCAAGTCGCACACTGTCACCATGAGCATGGGTGGGAGTGGCATGATGCAAAGTGGTGGTCAGACTGCACTCCCACGAACTACTTACTCTAATCAAGAGAAATCACTTTCCTTGGAAGAGAAGTCATTCAGCGAGTCCGAAAAGACCACGGCTATTGAAGAAAAGTTGGCTGCTGAAGTAGCACTTGATAATAGCTCTGATGTTCCTGAGCAGAAGATTACAATAGCAATGGAAGTGAAGGAATTGACACCAAAGAAGGCTAAAAGAAGTTTCTTTTCACTGTCCCTGTTGAAAATGGATACACCAGGAGGAGTGCCTCTCTTTATGAGCGACAGTCAAATTCTACTTGTAAAAGACCCAGATGAAGCAATCCTTAAATAATAATCTAAATGCACATAAGATTAGCTGCAGCTAGAGTAGGCGACTGATTTGATTTAGCACTTGTGTTTGATGCTTTTACAGATGCAAGCGCATATAAATGCTGCAATCATATTGAATACATGATCGATTTATTTAGCATACTGAAATTGATGCGACATCAAAATGTTTAGATCGAAAAATGTAAACATATGTTTCACATACATGTATATACATACATACATTTTTGTGCAAGCCGCCAGCTTTGTTTACCGCGACCCTCCGTTAAAATGCGGATCCTGAAAACGAACGTCTGATGGAACCGAGGTGTGCGCGTGAGTTTCGATGCCTAGAACAGCTGCATATGTAACATAAATGTGTTGCTAGGCATGCAATAAACATGCATGGCATTACAACAGCTGGATTTAATCATACAAACGTATATGTACGGGTTATACAACTGATACAAAAAATGAATTAAACAAGATATAAAAACATTCTCTCTCTGAGAAAGTTAGTACTTATAGGGAATGGTGCATGGTGTAAAAGTAAGGGAACAAGGGAATAGAGACAGATAAACACAATATGCAACATAAATGTACTAGTAATGCCTTCTACAAAATGCTTATCCAATCCCTTGTTCCCTTACTTTTTATATATTACACCAGCATCGAATCCTATACATGTATTACGGCTATATATACCGCTAGCTTTCTTAGAGAGAATGTTAATTTTATATCTTATACAGTTATTACTAATAATAATGCCAAGCCACCATTTTAAAATGACGGCTTCGTCAGGCATCAACGCAAGACCTAACTTTGGTGAAGGCTGCACTATAAGCCATGTATGGGCTTGGGGTGCTGAAATAGCATGCAATCTAGCCTTTGTCACAGTGCTGGCATCTGAAAAGAGCGAATTGAAAAGTCAGCTTCTTCAATGCAAGAGGACATGCAGTGAGTGCTGGCGAGGTGGAACATCAAGCACACTTTCAACTGAGATGGCATCTGGCTGACTGACCATGGCATTGTAAGTATTCACTGCAGCAAGAAGGTGATCCTTTGAAGTTGCAGAGCAAACGTCTGAAGGCACTGACATGGTTAGAGATGAGATGTATGCAGCAGGAGCGTGGCAATGAAGTGAACACAGACCAAGGCCACCATGGCTCAGGTTAAGTGTGGCCTGCTTAGCTGCTGAAAGTGTTAGTTCAATTGCTGCAGATAATTCAAAGCAATGAAACATTATTGTTGAATCGACTAAACACTGCCTCTGACATTGTTGAAGGAGGTGGTGACCGTGCTAGGTTGGCCAGCTTACAGAAACTAGCACATGACCTCAGAATGGTGACAGCAACTTGAGGGTTGCACAGTTGGGGTAGGAGCGACAATAGAAGAAAAGCATCTTTTCTTTTGGACTCAATATATTGATCACAATACTCAGCACTCCCGATGGGGGCACCTAGCAATTCAAATTGAGGACAGGCTGAGCATGGAATGTCAGAAGAGGACATGGAGAGATCTTGGGGACTGAACAATTGACATTTGAGACCAGATGTGTCACTGTTGGCCTGCAAGATACCTAGAGCTCTGGATAGTGCATCTCTTGGTCCTGCCACAGCCCCATCATCCGGATACCAGCAGTTCAGCAGCATTTCTTTGCACTGGGGGTCTGCAGAGATTTTGAGAATGATGCAGTGCAGAACAAATGCAAAAACAAGAGGGTGCAAAGGGTCCCCTTGTTGGATACCTGATGCTGATATTAACTGACCCATTGGATGCCACAACTTTTGGTGCCGTGAATAGCACCAAGTCACCCATGGAAGAAGCTTGTCGTAACGTGTGACCGGTTACCACGCGTTATATGATACCCTTGCTAGCGATGCTCCCGATGCCTACAAGGTAAGTCAATAGGAACACACACAACGTGGATTGCACGAACGATAGAATATGAATATGAATGTCGAGTGACCGTCACGTGCCGTTACATAATAAGTGTAACCTACTACAAAGCTCAAGGAAGTGGATGGCACAATTGTGGAGGACAGCTTCCCGAGACACCAAGTTAAATGCATTGTGCATATCCACTTTTAAGATGGCAAAATCTACATTATTCCAGTTGTCCTCAATAACTTGCCTGAGCTTATGTACAATTTTTTCGGTGATACTGAAAAGGATCGAAGAATTAGGTGGCCTTATCCTTCGTCGAAATGCAGGCACATTTACCCACAAGGCGTCTCAAGATTTCTCTCACAGCAATTGGTCGAACATCCCATCCAGTGCCTTTGGGTTTCAATAGAGATGTAAGATTTCCGCCAGCAAGATATGGTGAGAGGGTGGTATGGGCATTGCCAGCGAGCAGAATATTAACTACCTGATGCAGTAAACTCTCCATTGAGATTGGTGTTCTATCTAATACATCACGTAAGTGCTGGACTCTCAAGCCTGATGTACCACATGTGAAGACAGCTGTTTTAATAGAGGTGTGCTTGCATCAAGTTGTGACCAGCTATGTTTTACTGAGATGATTTCATAGAAAGAGTGCTGTTTTAAGATAGGGTGTGCTTTGATTTCAATGCATTAAGTTTTGGTTCTCATGATTATAAGTTACCAGATTACAAATAATTTGTGCTGTTGCTCACGAGAAAGGTATCAGGCCGTTTTACATAATGCAGGTGTTATTTTTGGTAGTTGAAGTTCATTTTGCACAATTCAATGAATTCTAATGCATCAACACAGTAATATAAACTTGCACAATATTAAAAACTATAAAACAGCCAAATAGCAAGAGTTCTGATAATCATAATGCTTATAAGTACTGTCTAAATTGATACTGTTCAATGGCATTTTCCATTGTCACAGGTATAATTTTCATACACTGCCTCTTCTGCCTCTTCTGCCTCCACAGTTGTGTCTTTTACTGTAACATAATGTTCTTCTTGTTCTTCAGAATGATGAGAGGCTTTAGAGTCACTTAATTCATATGCAGCACATTCTGACATTTTTATGCAAGGAGCAGTTGATTTTGCAAGGCTTAAAATAAAAGTCATTCAAATGCTAATTCCCTGTTTTTTGTATTATAATTATTTTTACCTTGCAATCAATCTCCTCCTAAGGTATGTATAGCTGATGATGACCATGAAAATGCTGCAAATTATTGCGACAACACACAATGCACTGGTTAGACCAATCACTGAAGTCATTGAAACTGTGTCACTAGCAGCACCACTGATCAGGTCATCTATCATGGCAAATTGAACAAATAAATGGAAGCAGGGTCACAACACACAATTACTTTTATCATACTATGAATCAAATAGTGCTATAAACCCTGTAATATATCAAGCATGTTAATCTACATGTATGTATTAAATAGTCCTATCTAAATGAGTTGTTACAGGAGAAATGTTATAAATGGTTTTTATTTATTTATTTTTTATTTCCTTTTAATGCTATTCATAGCCAAGTTCAATTTTTAGTGCCATTTTAGAGGCCATGACAGTCAAGATATTTTCAGGGCACATTGTACCTACAATAATGTACACCAATTGACCATAATAATACCTGGCTTTGCAATGCAGATTGCTTGAAAACTACCAACTATTCTAAATAATGTCCGTGAAGTTCAGGTATATTTTACTCTAAGATCAATGTCTGAGTATTTTTAGAAGAATAATTATCCTCTCCTGTCAAATATGGATTCTCCTGTCAAATATGGATGAAATATGCATCTGTGCTCAAACTAATAGAACAATGTGCAATAGAAACACTTTTATTCAGCTTACTTGTATGTTTACATACATAGAATATAGGCATCAAAATGATTTGCAGTGAATTCATTTACAATTAGGTTTCACGTATTGCAAATAACTATTGCACTAAATAACACTTCAGTAGTTTGAAAATTAAACTTGATGATAATATAGTTGTTTTTACGCTCTGAATTGGCAGCAATTCTTAATTTAAATCTGCTCAATATTAATACAGACACATTTAAATCAGTAGCTGTTGGCAGCATATTGATTAAGATTAATAACACAGTTGCCTTACTTGCATGTCTGCAGGTCTTATTATTGGAAAGAAGTTGATATCCATAATAACAGTCACACAAATAGCTCCCATTCGTATTTTCACATATTTGACTGCAGTCACTTGTGCCCATTGCACATTCATTGATGTCTATTGATTTTAACAAGAAAAATGGTAAACCATTTAAGAACAGCACTAAATAAGAAAGATGGGGCACATGCAGGTGTAACTTACACATGCACAAGTAATGATTTGCTATTCTCCGTAACATTTTTTTTTTAAATTCAGATTGGTTTTATTTTTTAACGAGGCCACACAAGGGATAGGGTGATGTATGTAAGTGTAACATCTCGTTTTAATCTAATGACTTTTCTGACTCTCTAGAACAACATCGCTATTTTTCCAAAACGTGCAGTCTGCCACCACCACAGTTGCTTGTGAAGCCTACAACCAGTGGCGGAGCTAGGAGGTGTGGAGGGGCCTGCATTACAGTGACGTCAGCGCTCTGCCCTCCCCCTAATAAACACTAACGCAATGTGTAAATGGGTGCACATGCCTGTGTGCCTCCTCTAGTACCTTTGTCGAACGCATCACTCATCTCTTGAAGTTAAATACATCGCGGAGTACTATTAACCATAATTAGTCGTTCCATTCAATCAATTACATGTATATGTAATTAGGCACTTTCACATTTTTTCACGTAACGTACTTCCGCATATCCAAATATCTGCAGTAAAAATTGTGACTGGATTTTACGAAGGTTAAGAGAGGTAGGTATTTTTGAAAATCTAGTTCTCGATAGTTTAAAGACGATAAAACTTCAAACTTGCCTTCATCATGAAGCTTTGAGCGCTCTTTCACGCAGTATTGTATATAAAATCGTACGCAATATCTAAGTTAAGGATGTACTGCTTTCTAATTAGAGTATAAAGTCAACGTTGTTTATTCTACCCTTCCAATGACGGGTCCTCCTCAAAAACATCAAAAAAAACGTTGCAGGCATTAAGCAATTCCTATCTACAATGAAACTTTTAGGACGATCAGGCTATGCGCAATGGCTCATTTTCAGCTCGCCGTTGAATGTGTCGTATTAACACAGAATTTGGTTTTCATAGAAAGGATTAAATACTCTGTTAGGAGATATAGTAATTGGATTTATAATACACTTCTTTGTAGAATTGTGTAATCCAATCAACCTTCGAGACACATAAATACGCCCTTTTTTGAGAGTATATACTCGGGTCCTGTGTATAAACACATTGCATCGTTGTATTGATCTATGAGCGTTATTATATGCAACTTTCAGAATTTTTGGACTGTGCGCAATGATTTATTTTCGCCACAGACCAAGTTATAGGATTGCGTTAACCATAATACATGTACATACAAGAACCGTTTGATCAGCCTGAAGTGCATGTGAATGCTTAATATGATTCAATCGCAGAAGAACTGTTTCAGCACACACTTTTAGAGTTACAATGTAATGTGCATCTACTGGATGGTACATCAAAT
Source organism: Spongilla lacustris (assembly GCA_949361645.1). Taxonomy (NCBI): domain Eukaryota; kingdom Metazoa; phylum Porifera; class Demospongiae; order Spongillida; family Spongillidae; genus Spongilla; species Spongilla lacustris. The sequence continues at coordinate 4,880,402 of OX442437.1, read as the reverse complement.
AAGATTAGAAGTACATTAAAGTATATGACAATGACAATGGGATACAAAGTTGCACATTTGGCTGTTATATATGGACTAACCAAAATGCGATTTAAACAGGGCACAGGAGACCCAAGTGGCTTTGTGCTGTGAAAATACTAAGCCAGGAACTGTTATTTGATATGTAGGAAATCAATTCAATGTTTCTTTTATTTGGCTGGAAGTTTTTTTTTTTAAAGTTCAAAGAGAGATTATTGTATTATCTGTGTTACTGCAACTAAAAACATGCAGTTTGAAGTCTAGCTTAATTACAGAATAAACCGATAATACTTCGGCTAAGAGTACTAGGATTGATTGGAAAATTCATCCCTGGGCCTTGGATGAAGATCTTTTACATTAATAGTAAATGTAAGGCTAACCTTGAAATGGTTCCCATGATTAAGATGTGCACAATAACATTGCGGGACCTGATACAGAAGCCAACTTTCTTTCTAACTGTAACATCCAATGTCTTTGGAGAGAAGCTAAGTGAAGAAGATGAGACTCTATTGTGTTTGCAAGCACAATTAACAAGTGATGAGGAATCAGTCTCAATTTCATGAAGCTATGAGCTTGCATCAGTGGCTGTAAGAAGCACTCTTGAAGTTCTTGAGCATCAACTGTGGAGCCATATTTGCATGGTTCTCAGTCTCAGTAACCCATCAAAAGATATGCTAGTAAGAAGTCAAGCCACTCCAGTGCATAATATACAATCTGAAGAGACCCTTGGTCTTGTCAATTACTATGTTCAGCATGCACCTAATGTTAATATATAGGTTTCATTGATGGGAAGGTGGGCTTCAGGGCAAAGCTGCTGATGAAATTCAATAAAACTTATATTATTTAAACAGAGCAAAATTTATACATGGCAACAAAGAAAAGCCAATGATGAACTGAGAATACAAATTCAACATTATAGACTTCAAGAAGAGCGAAGTAAGCAAGGTAAAGTTTCTAGAGGCAAAACTGAAAATAATATGTAAAGTCTATATACTTGCTAATGAAATTAATGAATGCAAAATAGAAGACACATTTCCTCAAATCTCAACAGATACATTGGAATAGTTGTTAAAACCCCTTCATGGTTATTAGGTAAATACATAGAGCAGGAGTGGAACATCTCACCTGGAATGAACAAAACGTTAGTGGAAAAGTGCTGCAGTTTATAAAGAACCGGCAGTAAGCGAGGTACTAAATTAATTATTTCATATTGGACAGTGGAAGAAACTGAAGATGATGGAGAAGATGAATATATTACATTGGTGCAATTTGCTACTGATATAATTCACAAAGATTTAGTTGTGCTTGTGTTCAGTGTGTACTATTTATGTGCTTTATTACATCTTACAGATTTAATGTATTCCAAAAGTACCACAATGTCGTTCAGATCATTTATTACTTGGGGTAATTTTATCTTTAATTTATTACATTCAAATGGACGTCAAAAATTTAGTTTCATATATAATTCATCAATAAATGCAAGTTGAAATCCCACTACATAACTTATAAAGAAATAGTATTTGCACATTCTTCGTGTAGGCCTACAATATGCCATTCTCCATATAAAATTTGGAATCAAAATGTTGAAAGACAAAAATCTTATGATCGTTTGGATATCGACATTACGGAAATCAGAGTTTTTATAATATCTCCACATCAATCGCCGTATACATTGTTTTATCGGTACTTAAAGGCCCGTTTCTCCGGTTAGGATTAAGCTACAAGAAAGATAAAAACTGTTTTGAAAACCATTCAATATGGTCATTAAACTGATGCATTTAGTTATGCGTGAATCTTTGTTTCAAACTTTTTTGTAAAGTACCTAATGTAATCATTTCATTTATTTAATTTCGATCCAACAATGGTGCAGGGTGCACCGTGCACGTACTGTACCTTACTCATGATCAGTAAGTTTGGAAATCCTATAAGGCGAAGATACCAGAGGTAGCGGCATATAACAAGGGTGATAATATCAGTGATGTTGGGCTGACCTACATGTAAAGAATATGTATAACAATTTGCACGGCACAACGATCGATATAAAATGGACTGGGACGAAGTATTTGGTTTGTTAATTCTTGTCGTATTATACATGTATGGTACTACGCAATTACAAAGCAGCGGGGCTCAGCCCCAGACCCTGATGGGAGAGCTTACAGGGCCCGTAGCTATAGAGGGTGCTTTGGATGCTGAACCGCTGGTCATTAGGTCCGGCCGCGCCGCTCACCTTATAATGAATAAGTTATTTTATTATACGTACGGCCGTTTTAATTACTACCTGTTTGTTTAGCACGGCCGTGCCTTTGCATTTCAATATTGGGCTGACATCTGATGTACAGTTCCTGTACGAAACTGGCCAACATTAGGTATAGCTTGTAAGTTTTTAATTGTTGTTACCCATTTGAAGGTACTAAAAAAGGCTAGTCGATCCGTTAATGTGCCGTCGAGAACAGCGAGTAAGGGAGAGGAAAAGAGCTGCAGCTAGCTGCTCTAGTCTTGACAACTTCCTACCCACGAAGAAAAAAAAGCTGCGCAGCTGCGATCACTTCACTTTGTCCTGTTTTCGAGCCAGAGCCTTTTATACAACTCTACACTCACCGTCAGTCTACTTGCAAAAATAGCAGTGCTTGAGCTTGTTGATAAAGAGCTATTGCGATCGCAATCAGTCGAAGTACAGCTCAGTTCTTTCTTGGTACCACTGATTACAACTGGTAATAAAATAAAACAAGAAAACAATAAATGATTAATAAAATTAATGAAGTTTCAAGTTGAAAGGGCTTTACACATGCAGCTGATAGATTGACCTTGCTGTCAGAAATTGCAAGGTCAATTGATGTATCAAAGAGATGCTGTGGCCTGTGGTAAGAAGAGCGCGAACCACGGAGGCACATGATAGCTGACCTAAGTAGGGAGAAGCTCACTTTGCAGCGAAGCCAGAATAGTGTTTTACTGTACGGTTGTTCCTGCTTATCCGCGATCAATGAAGCAAGTCTCTTGAAAACTACTGCAGCAGTAGATCCCAATCCGCCTGTGGTTGAGAAAACTAATGGCGAAAAGGAACCAAACTCAATTTCCCGAATGCGTTGTTCATATGCACGTTTCTTTTCCAGTTCAGCACGGCGGTAGCACTGTGGTAAAGGGACTTTGCTTAAAGTAGCACAAAAAGGATTGAAAACCCTAACATCAAAGTAAGTCTTTTGTCTATTATGCCCCCAAAAATTCTCAGCAACGATGTCAAGACGTCAGTTCCGAATGAACGTTTACCATAATCTCCATCAGCAGGAATTGAGGAGTGTGATGCTGACTTATATCCAAACATACATGTTTTCCTGCAGATTGCTAGCTTGTACCATTCCGGTAACATCATGTGCATGAATGCGAGCGTAGTGAGAGTGCGCTTCGACGACCCCGTTGAAGTTAGCCGCACATTCCTCAGCCGCACATTAAAACATGAATAAATGTAACATTCCCCATGCGGCGGGCGTCAGTAGCGCGCGCTTAATAGATCACTTAAGGGCGAACGTAAACAAACATGGTGCAGTGTTGTATAAATTTGCTGTGAGCTGTTCCATATAGTCACACGGTAAATCTGCACCTGTGCCACGTAGCGACCCTACACCACGCTTGGATCTGGAACACTGTACCAACTGCCGGGGGTGTGACCACTGCAAATACTACTACGTACTTACGGACTATGGAGATGGATGTCATTCTTGAGCACGCATAGTCAACCTGTGAGTAGTTTCATATACCCACAGGGTAGGAGTGTACACGTGCCAACTGGGAACCCAACACCACGCGCGGATCCTGAACACTGAACCTGTTGGGGGTGTGACCACCGTTAATAAGTATTCAAGAGCTTGGAGATGGATGCCATCCTTGTGAGTTACAAAGCACATCCAGTCAACCTGTGAGTAGTTTCATGTACCCACAGGGTAGGAGTGTACATGTGCCAACTGGGAACCCAACACCACGCGTGGATCCTGAACACTGAACCTGTTGGGGGTGTGACCATGGTTAATAAGTATTCAAGAGCTTGGAGATGGATGCCATTCTTGTGAGTAGCAAAGCACATCCAGTCAACCTGTGAGTCGTTTCATGTACCCACAGGGTAGGAGTGTACATGTGCCAACTGGGAACCCAATACCACGCGCGGATCCTGAACACTGACTGAACCTGTTGGGGATGTGACCACAGTTAATAAGTATTCAAGAGCTTGGAGATGGATGCCATCCTTGTGAGTTACAAAGCACGTCCAGTCTATGTGTGAGTAGTTTCATGTACCCACAAGGTAGGAGTGTACATGTGCCAACTGGGAACCCAACACCACGCGTGGATCCTGAACACTGACTGGACCTGTTGGGGGTGTGACCACGGTTAATAAGTATTCAAGAGCTTGGAGATGGATGCCATCCTTGTGAGTTACAAAGCACATCCAGTCAACCTGTGAGTAGTTTCATGTACCCACAGGGTAGGAGTGTACATGTGCCAACTGGGAACCCAACACCACGCGCAGATCGTGAACACTGACTGAACCTGTTGGGGGTGTGACCACAGTTAATAAGTATTCAAGAGCTTGGAGATGGAAGCCATCCTTGTGAGTTACAAAGCACATCCAGTCAACCTGTGAGTAGTTTCATGTACCCACAGGGTAGGAGTGTACATGTGCCAACTGGGAACCCAACACCACGCGCGGATCCTGAACACTGACTGAACCTGTTGGGGGTGTGACCACGGTTAATAAATATTCAAGAGCTTGGAGATGGATGCCATCCATGTGAGTTACAAAGCACATCCAGTCAACCTGTGAGTCGTTTCATGTACCCACAGGGTAGGAGTGTACATGTGCCAACTGGGAACCCAACACCACGCGTGGATCCTGAACACTGGACCTGCTGGGGATCTGACAAAGCTGCACGTAATAGATAATTTTAAGAGCTTAGAGATGGATGCCATTCTTGTGAGTTACAAAGCACATCCAGTCAACCTGTGAGTAGTTTCATGTACCCACAGGGTAGGAGTGTACATGTGCCAACTGGGAACCCAACACCACGCACGGATCCTGAACACTGAACCTATTGTGGGTGTGACCACGGTTAATAAGTATTCAAGAGCTTGGAGATGGATGCCATCCTTGTGAGTTAAAAAGCACATCCAGTCAACCTGTGAGTAGTTTCATGTACCCACAGGGTAGGAGTGTACATGTGCCAACTGAGAACCCAACACCACGCGTGGATCCTGAACACTGAACCTGTTGGGGGTGTGACCACGGTTAATAAGTATACAAGAGCTTGGAGATGGATGCCATCCTTGTGAGTTACAAAGCACATCCAGTCAACCTGTGAGTAGTTTCATGTACCCACAGGGTAGTAGTGTACATGTGCCATCTGGGAACCCAACACCACGCGTGGATCCTGAACACTGAACCTATTGTGGGTGTGACCACGGTTAATAAGTATTCAAGAGCTTGGAGATGGATGCCATCCTTGTGAGTTAAAAAGCACATCCAGTCAACCTGTGAGTAGTTTCATGTACCCACAGGGTAGGAGTGTACATGTGCCAACTGAGAACCCAACACCACGCGTGGATCCTGAACACTGAACCTGTTGGGGGTGTGACCACGGTTAATAAGTATACAAGAGCTTGGAGATGGATGCCATCCTTGTGAGTTACAAAGCACATCCAGTCAACCTGTGAGTAGTTTCATGTACCCACAGGGTAGTAGTGTACATGTGCCATCTGGGAACCCAACACCACGCGTGGATCCTGAACACTGAACCTATTGTGGGTGTGACCACGGTTAATAAGTATTCAAGAGCTTGGAGATGGATGCCATCCTTGTGAGTTAAAAAGCACATCCAGTCAACCTGTGAGTAGTTTCATGTACCCACAGGGTAGGAGTGTACATGTGCCAACTGAGAACCCAACACCACGCGTGGATCCTGAACACTGAACCTGTTGGGGGTGTGACCACGGTTAATAAGTATACAAGAGCTTGGAGATGGATGCCATCCTTGTGAGTTACAAAGCACATCCAGTCAACCTGTGAGTAGTTTCATGTACCCACAGGGTAGGAGTGTACATGTGCCAACTGGGAAACCAACACCACGCGTGGATCCTGAACACTGACTGGACCTGTTGGGGGTGTGACCACGGTTAATAAGTATTGAAGAGCTTGGAGATGGATGCCATCCTTGTGAGTTACAAAGCACATCCAGTCAACCTGTGAGTAGTTTCGTGTACCCACAGAGTAGGAGTGTACATGTGCCAACTGGGAACCCAACACCACGCACGGATCCTGAACACTGGACCGGCTGGGGATGTGACAAAGTTGCACGTAATAGATAATTTTAAGATCTTGGAGATGGATGCCATTCTTGTGAGTTACAAAGCACATCCAGTCAACCTGTGAGTAGTTTCGTGTACCCACAGAGTAGGAGTGTACATGTGCCAACTGGGAACCCAACACCACGCGCGGATCCTGAACACTGAACCTGTTGGGGGTGTAACCACGGTTAATAAGTATTCAAGAGCCTTGAGATACATGCCATCAGTGTGAGTTGCAAAGCACATCCAGTCTATGTGTGAGTAATTTCATGTACCCACAGGGTAGGAGTGTACATGTGCCAACTGGGAAACCAACACCACGCGTGGATCCTGAACACTGACTGGACCTGTTGGGGGTGTGACCACGGTTAATAAGTATTGAAGAGCTTGGAGATGGATGCCATCCTTGTGAGTTACAAAGCACATCCAGTCAACCTGTGAGTAGTTTCGTGTACCCACAGAGTAGGAGTGTACATGTGCCAACTGGGAACCCAACACCACGCGCAGATCCTGAACACTGACTGAACCTGTTGGGGGTGTGACCACAGTTACTAAGTATTCAAGAGCTTGGAGATGGAAGCCATCCTTGTGAGTTACAAAGCACATCCAGTCAACCTGTGAGTAGTTTCATGTACCCACAGGGTAGGAGTGTACATGTGCCAACTGGGAACCCAACACCACGCACGGATCCTGAACACTGAACCTATTGGGGGTGTGACCACGATTAATAAGTATTCAAGAGCTTGGAGATGGATGCCATCCTTGTAAGTTACAAAGCACATCCAGTCTATCTATGAGTAGTTTCATGTACCCACAGGGTAGGAGTGTACATGTGCCAACTGGGAACCCAACACCACGCGCGGATCCTGAACACTGACTGGACCTGTTGGGGGTGTGACCACGGTTAATAAGTATTCAAGAGCTTGGAGATGGATGCCACCCTTGTGAGTTACAAAGCACATCCAGTCAACCTGTGAGTAGTTTCATGTACCCACAGGGTAGGAGTGTACATGTGTCAACTGGGAACCCAACACCACGCACGGATCCTGAACACTGAACCTATTGGGGGTGTGACCACGGTTAATAAGTATTCAAGAGCTTGGAGATGGATGCCATCCTTGTGAGTTACAAAGCACATCCAGTCTATCTATGAGTAGTTTCATGTACCCACAGGGTAGGAGTGTACATGTGCCAACTGGGAACCCAACACCACGCGTGGATCCTGAACACTGGACCGGCTGGGGATGAGACAAAGTTGCACGTAATAGATAATTTTAAGATCTTGGAGATGGATGCCATTCTTGTGAGTTACAATGCACATCCAGTCAACCTGTGAGTAGTTTCGTGTACCGACAGAGTAGGAGTGTACATGTGCCAACTGGGAGCCCAACACCACGCACGGATCCTGAACACTGGACCGGCTGGGGATGTGACAAAGTTGCACGTAATAGATAATTTTAAGATCTTGGAGATGGATGCCATTCTTGTGAGTTACAAAGCACATCCAGTCAACCTGTGAGTAGTTTCATGTACCCACAGGGTAGGAGTGTACATGTGCCAACTGGGAACCCAACACCACGCGCGGATCCTGAACACTGACTGAACCTGTTGGGGATGTGACCACAGTTAATAAGTATTCAAGAGCTTGGAGATGGATGCCATCCTTGTGAGTTACAAAGCACGTCCAGTCTATGTGTGAGTAGTTTCATGTACCCACAAGGTAGGAGTGTACATGTGCCAACTGGGAACCCAACACCACGCGTGGATCCTGAACACTGACTGGACCTGTTGGGGGTGTGACCACGGTTAATAAGTATTCAAGAGCTTGGAGATGGATGCCATCCTTGTGAGTTACAAAGCACATCCAGTCAACCTGTGAGTAGTTTCATGTACCCACAGGGTAGGAGTGTACATGTGCCAACTGGGAACCCAACACCACGCGCAGATCGTGAACACTGACTGAACCTGTTGGGGGTGTGACCACAGTTAATAAGTATTCAAGAGCTTGGAGATGGAAGCCATCCTTGTGAGTTACAAAGCACATCCAGTCAACCTGTGAGTAGTTTCATGTACCCACAGGGTAGGAGTGTACATGTGCCAACTGGGAACCCAACACCACGCGCGGATCCTGAACACTGACTGAACCTGAACCACTAGCTATGGTCTGTGTACATTTTCCCTACATGCAATATCCCAGGATATAAATGGTCTTTGTTCTTCAGTGTAGTGTATATATATATATAATTATAATTATTATAATTATAATTATATATATAATATGTCTACAGCCTAGCCCCACTTTATGTCTTCCTGTATTATAGAATGTGCTTATAATAGCTCCCTATAATTAAGACGAAAGCATTACTTTGAGCCTAGTGAACTTATAAAGTACATCTATGATACAGGGGAGACACCTCCCAATGATGCATCGTGTATTGGGCCAAGTGGTTACTTGTACTTATAGCTGCGCAAGCATTGTCTGAGAAATTTAATCCATCTTTAAAGTTTGTGGCAGCAGTTGCTGCATACTGGTATAAAGTAACTACAATTACATTCAGTACTACAGATCATGTTATTAGATTTTAATATGTGTATTATATGTCATAAAATAGACTTGCACTAGAGGCCGAGCTGGTAAACCAGTTCTGGCTCCAGATTGAAAGGTTGCTGATAATGTACACAAGAAGAGACCAGTACTCATATGGATGGAGAGAGTAAGGACAAAGGAGCTAATGATGTAGAGACTGGGAATGAATGGGGTCAGTGATGGTGTGGATGAAGGGGCCAGTGATGGTGCAATGAAGGGGCCAGTGATGATGGTGTGGAAATAGAGGCCAGTGATGTAGAATGGGAAAAGGAAGATGGAGGTAATGATCTGAAGGATGAAATTGAGGAACATGGGGTGAATGAACGTCTCTACTTGCATTGCACATGCAAGCAACCATACAGTTCTGATAGGTATTGATTATTAAAACATTGATGTCATCTGTTTGCTAGGTTTATGATTGGATGTGACTTTTGTGGTGAGTGGTTCCATGGTAGCTGTGTTGGAGTAACATAAGTGGAATCATCATGCATCAGTACATACAAATGTCCCACATGTACTGCAAAATGTGCAGCTGTTTATGATGAAGGTAAAATTTATAAACCTTATTTACTATACATGTATATCACTATTGTACTGAATCATCAACGGCTACATCCCAGAATGAAGAATTGTGTAACTCCAGTGTAGAAAAGCTATATTTATTACATTCAAGGTCTAATGTGTTATGCACAATCATGGTGTGCTTTATCCCTTCAACCCTTCAAATGTTTGGCACTATATAGTGAAGAGCAGTGTCCATTCAGTAGAAGGAATGTTGTGAAGGACATGGAGGTAAATGTTCATCCATACATACATTCAAACCATTTCAACCAAAAATTTGGGGTTTTAATAGGCAAGGATCAGAAACATACTGGTCGGACAAACCAGATCTGAATTCTTTTCTGAGGCACAAGCACAAACTATAGAAAAATGGAACAGAAGTGACTGGCCATTGCAGAAATGCCTTGACATATGGTATGTGCAACATTGATTTATTTATCTGTGTAATATGAATATGTAATAGTGTCAGAAATAACTGTATACATAATTGAAGTGGAAAGTGATGTTAGTGCAACTGCATCATGATCAGTTGCATTGTCATGAACGAACCGACGCATAGTTTGACCTGAAGTGAGCTAATCTCTTTAGTGCTAATAACATATACTCTTTCTGTTATCCAATTCCCATTCCAGATTGTCACAACTCTTATTACGACCAAGTTTAATATAACCCGAACAGCAGCAATTTCTCATGTTCTCACTCATACCCTGCCACAATAATGTTCACATTGTATTGTACTGTTGCATATATTTTTGGAAATGTATAAATGAATTAAATTGACGCTAGAACGCTCTTGCAGTAACTCCGTAACTGTATTCACAATTGTTATAATCCCAATGCAAACTTCAACGTATGATTATGATTAGCCGTACGGCCACGATCGCAGGATAATTACTTGGAATGTGCGGCTGAGGAATGTGCGGCTAACTTCAACGGGGTGCTTCGACGACTTCATAATTACATGAGATACTGTATGGGAAAGGAGAGGCTGGCCAATCTAGCATTGCTAAACATTCACTACGAGCAGAAAATTGATGTTGACAGAGTTTTGGACACTTTTGCCCGTCTTCATCCAAGACGATTGGAGTTGGAGTCATAAATTGTACCCATGCACATAATTAATTATCTCTGTACTGAAATCTATACTTATGCCAAAGAAATTATGTATAAGTATAAAAATAGTCCCAATAATGACTTATGAGCAACCCCCCCCCCCCCCCCCCCCCCCCCCCGAAAAAGTCTGGCTATGGGCTTGTCCCCCATACTGCCTTGCTGGGGGGAGGCGTATCCCTCCCGCCATTTTCCCCCACCCCACCCCCTCCCCCTACAAATTTCCGTAGCACCAAAATAATAATATTTGCTTGCATGACAGGACTTACTTGAAGTCTGTATCCATTTTCGATTTCAGAAAAATGCCTTAGCAGCACAATGTGATTGAGTCTATTGCCACGAACAGTCTATTTTAACACCGCATCCCCGAGAAACGCGGGGAAATTTAGTCCATTTTGGGGCAAACCAAAAAATGAATAATTCCCTCTCGATAGAATTGCTTGGTTTTTGAGTGAAGATTTAAAACTACATATACCATTATGAGACATTTAGCATTTTTTTTGCATAACAGACATACCATTGGCTTGCAACGTCATTGCATAGTTGCGAAAGAGGTACAGTTCTTAATAATAACATATTCCTTCTAGAACGTTACAATAAATGAGTAAAAACTGAATGAAATGGTTTAAAATTGTGGCTCTAAGTTAAATACATAATTTGAATACCACGCACGCCAGATTTTTCTCAGCATTTGTCATGAGGGATTGTTAGTACACTACATTTGCCATGATTTTTAGTGGGGCCTGTATTTTTCCTATTTAAGGTGGCATGCACTTCCCTAGGACTATACCATACATCAAGGACAATGTTATGACAGCCCTACGTGTAGGCTGGCCACCTCATGGCATCTGGCACCTTTGGCTGAAAACCCTAGCCCTGATGATATCTCGTGGTGTGCTCTTATTTGCAGACGGACACCTGGATGGAAGGAGGTGACAAGGCGGAAAAGTTGACTTCAGGAGTGGCCTGAAAAGAGAGGCACTACCTCTGCAGATTAGGGCCACGTAAGAGGAACATTACTTTGAAGCTGCCTCGGAGGACCATGTGGATCTTTTGTTTCACAAACCTCGGAAGTCTGATGAGGCTGAACCTTGGAACATTGTCCGGGAGCGCACACGAGGACTGCATCTGCTGGGTTTTGTGTATATAGTGTGTACGTACAGGTATATAAGCCTTCCATAATATGTACTAGTAAGTTTGCTGTAATGTTTGTGCTTTGATTATAATTTTATTATAATTTTATATGCGAGCTCATCCAAGAGTGACCTACCTCTATCCCGAAACACTGCTATATGGGGAACTTAAACTAGTATTGTTGATCTCCAACTTTCATAGGATGACCTTCATGTAGCTCTAGCACCGCTCACACACCTCGAGGGTGAAGTGAATGCTAAAAACCAAGCGTTCAAGTTAGTGGCATCATCAGAACTCTGCAGCACACATTTTGCCTCCTTGACCATACTAATGACCGCACTCCTTAAAATCGCTTTCTATATAGGTTTATCTGAAATAGTTTAACCACTGAGATATACCAATTTTTGTCGTCAACTTGTAGGCCAAACCTACAGCCGTTGCTAATTTTGGAATTGTACGATAATTGTTAATTTATATTTATATCTTCCTATGTGCTATATTGAACAGTAAGCAACCACCTCCCATCAGATGACATGCTACGTTTCCTCAAGTGGTGGCTTGCCATTCCACCTTCCTCAGTACCCCCAAGCACATTCATCTATGTGTTGTACCCAACTTAGGCTTAGTGCTTACCTACACAAGTTGCATTTGAAGAAATTTGGTATCCAAGGTAGCAACTGCACACATAGCTTCCAATGGTATTAGTGCAAATCTGATTGCAGCCACTGATGCCCAGAGCACATTCATCTATGTATGTGTGCATGTACATTGCACAGGACCCTTATGATTCACAATGCAATATAAAATTATACTGGCCTGATGTGCTCACCCACACAAGTCTTATTGTTTGATGAAATTTGGTATCCAACGTAGCAACTGCACACATAGCTTCCAATGGTATTGATGCAAATCTGATTGCATCCACTGATGCCCAGAGCACATTCATCTATGTCTGTGTGCATGTGCATTGCACAGGACCCTTATGATTCACAAGGCAATATAAAATTATACTGGCCTGATGTGCTCACCCACACAAGTCTTATTGTTTGATGAAATTTGGTATCCAACGTAGCAACTGCACACATAGCTTCCAATGGTATTGATGCAAATCTGATTGCATCCACTGATGCCCAGAGCACATTCATCTATGTCTGTGTGCATGTACATTGCACAGGACCCTTATGATTCGCAATGCAACATAAAATTATACTGGCCTGATGTGCTCACCCACACAAGTCTTATTGTTTGATGAAATTTGGTATCCAACGTAGCAACTGCACATATAGCTTCCAATGGTATTGGTGCAAATCTGATTGCATCCACTTATACCCAGAGCACATTCATCTACATCTGTGTGTTAACAATCACGTAGTGTATCACCAATTAATGATCATTCAATGGTTCTCACATGGAACATACATGTACAATACAACGTTACACAGAACAATAAAAACAATGAAGAAGCATGTAGGTCTGAATTGGGATGCCATAATTAATCTGTTAGATGAGCAATTTATCCTACCAATTCCAATCCTCAGCACCTCATACTTGTACCTCATTAATTGTGTCCAGTAGTTGACAAACCAAGTAGTTCTATTTGTTCCATCTCATGGAAGCTAAGAATCCACTGCATATGAACGATGCATGTTTATACAAGGAGATTTTGATTTCAATTATATATAAAGCAGCTTCTCAAGCGAAAGTTTCAAACGGTAAGAAACAGAAAGGTCAATCATGCCAAAAAATACTGCTACGTACTGAAAACATGATGAAAATCAGCATGACGGAGATGACGTTACAATGACCATTTATGAGTTCTTAGTTGACTCTGTTACTGATGACCTGTACATACCTGAAATCGTTATTTAGTCTTATGTATATGCATATATATCTTTACCCTACATGTAGTTACGTTCTGGCATGATAACGTTCAATGGTTCGATAACTGCAGTAAAGAGAACATAAACCGTCACAATTTTTTATACGATCGCGCATACTGTACCGTTTGGAACGCTGTAACTTTTGATATACTAATCCAAATATGATGCATAAGGTGTCGTTCTGCAGCATTTTTTTTGCTCTTATAGAGGGTAATAAAATCGTAGCACAAAACACGATTTGGAAAAAATCTTGAAGCCTACCAATTGCGCTCGGAAGCGTACGTAAGCATCCTAGCATCCTAGACCTCGCCGTCTTCATCCTGGGGCGACTGTATATTCAAACCTGAATGGAATAAAGAGTTTCCTTTGATCACTAGTGCAAGTGATCCTTACATGCAGGTAAGTGCAATCCACCATTAGGCTACCAGACGTACAACCAGGCTGGGAACGAGGGACATACATCCCTCACGTTCGATGTACGTCTGGCTATGTGTACCCATAAATTGATTGGACTTTTAATTTGGACATCTACACATTTTGCCTCTAGATTATAGTCTGGCGGGCTCTACTACCGCGTTTGGTCGAGTACCCGACCAAACGCGGTAGTAGGACCCGCCAGACTACCTCTAGATTTCGCAGAATATATAACAGAATGAAGCAGCTAAATTAGGCACTATTGCGTGCATCTGTTTATATTTGCGTGTTCATCATTAAAATTGGTCTGGGGATGGGTACTGTAGGTTGCGTATTCTCACGACGGGTATTATTGGTAAGTTGGCAGGTCTGAGAGAGTGGTACTACTGATTTGTGCCGGACATTTCCATCGCCAATGTAAAGCGTATGCATTCTATAACGTATCTTAAAATAGCCACGCTTTGTACTACACGTGTGGTGTTACTGGCGTAGATCGTCAATTTCAGCACTCTCGCGTGCTATATGTCCCTTTTGTGAACGACAGGTGAGTCTCTAAAGCTTTATTATGCTTTGTCTGTTTAAAGAGGTCATTTCTCAAGGAGGGATTATTTTTATGTAACGTCGTCCTGGCTGGAGTAGAGAAGGGCCTAAGTCCGCCTAACTAGATATACCTCGTGCATGCATGTACCTGTCAGTTTAGTGTTTACAAGCCATTCCACTAAGGGTTTTTGTAATGTTAAATAGGAATCCTAATTGTTCAGTGAATGCTGCACGAGGGATTTTTTTCGAGAATAGTACCTGGGTTTTTTTTTTAACTCTCCTGCAAACAGCTTACGAGCTCCTCATAGCTTCGCACACAGCGAGCTTTGTTATACACGTATATGTTAAGTTTACACGCAAAGCGTCCTGCGCTAACCCTTCATCCGGCCATGGTTTGTGCATGGTATACAATCCATGGATTGGCCACGCAATCCTGCAATTGTTCGTGCGCAAAGCATAGATCAACTGGGCGCCAAAACGCGAAGGTCGGGCTACGCCCAACTAGTATTGCCCTGCGCAAAGCATAGTCTGTATTATATTAGTGATGCATGCCGGGTATAAGGAATAATAATGAGTCATCCACATTACTTTATATCAAATAACATGCGTTTGCAGTACAAATAAAAGGCGTATATGGCGTACAAATACTGACAATTGTTCTCTACTGATGAGACACCGAGCACAGTGAACTGTGCGTCTGTGCCATGGTCTTGAAAATGTGGTCAGGTTCATTACATCTTGATATACATGTATAAGCAGTCGAAAAACCATGAACCGCTACAGCCTCAAAACACATTACAACACACAATGGCTGCAGCATAACATATCCACTACCACAAATAAGCAATATATAAACAGCTGAGCAGGCCGGGGCATACTATGCTAAATTTGAACCCATGCAAACCTTCATCCAGGAAAAAAAAAAACCTATAGCCGGTCCTTTTCCACATCACTTGCACTGCTGAAAAGAAATTGCCGGTCCAGACAACCTGCACTTGGTCTGAGTGTGGGAGAAAAGACAACAAACTCATACCATAAAACGGTAAAAAGTAACGGAGTGTGTATTAACAGTACTTACTCATTCATACCGCTAACCACATGGCTACTATATCCAATCAACAGAGGGAACGAGCTTATAGTTTCTATCCAATTCACTTCGTTTAACCGATAGAAACGCTTTGTAAACATGTTATGTGCATGAGCCGAGTAAAAGTAGTCAATAATGGCCTGGGGACTAGGTTTGAAATGAAAACCTTTTTTAGAAACTGAGTACATGTACCTTGGGCATCGGTTAAAAATTACATATACATGTATACATATAATTCAAATTGGTAGTAGTATTGCATTATCCATGAAAGAATCTCAACTGAACAGTAGCGCTGCTCGAAGATAAAGGTATACTCTCTAACTAGAGTTGTAATGTGCTCGATCATTACTAGTAGGCACATAAAACTTATTTCTGCTGCTTGAAAGGTTACGTAAACTATAATTTAATAAGCAGTGCTGCATGGTTACACTAGGAGGCTTTGTAAGTCATTATAGCTTTGCACAGAACGTATATCAACTCTATCCCCGCCGTTCAAAGTTTTGCAAAATACGAAAGACAATTTCAGCGCGCCAGAAATATTGAACAAGTGTAGGTTTCTCAGTAGGTTTTGACAGCGCCAAGGGCACAGCGGAGTCCTCAATTACAACCAAACAAACACAAACTATATAGCCTTCACTTCTATATACTGTACAACTTATTTCAACCCGTCGCTTCCGTTCACAATTGAAGTACCCAAGGACATTTAATTATTACATGGACTGGAATCCACATGTCGCCATCCTCTTTGCTCATGAATTTATTAATGACCAGTCTCGTACCCAGACCCAGATTTCACAGCATTGGATGGATTACATCACCGCACGTAGCTGTGATGTAATCCATCCGACGCGCTGCTGTACGAGACTAGTACACGACGAGTCGACGTTACCGATTGGGACTTGACTGGGGTGCTGTGAGTCTGTGAGTCTGTGACGTTTTTTTTTTTTTTAATAAACCATTCTTCGCTTCCCTTTCTGCATTTTTGGTATCGCTAATTCAAAATGAGCAATGAACCAATATACTGTGCATGAACCGTTCAGTAAAGCCATAACTCATACGATATTTGCAGAGGCCTGACAAACAGAACTCACATGCGCATCGGTAGAGTATAATCGTTTACCCTTTCTGTCAGAAACATCCCTTCGAATTCCGATACAAACTACCATGTTGTCATTGTTGTGAGTTGTATGATTTGTATCATATCGAGTCATGAAGCACGATAAACACATTTCAAAACAAATGTCTAGATCTACTAATCAGTGTGTCCAGAAGCCTGACCAAAGTGGTCGAAGCAAGGCAAACAAGTATGTAGAAGCTATACCCTTAAGCTTAAGACGTTTCACGGGTTTACCTCAACAACAGAGCCTTTATTTGTCCGAAAAGAGGCGCAACGTTCCACGAGTCTTTTATATTAAACTGGCGGACTAATTAATTAATAGGGGGAAAAAATTAAGAGCTAGCTAGCTAGCTATATTAGGGGGGGGGGGGGGGGGGGGGGGGGGGGGTCTTAGGTATGACTTTGGTTTCTACCCCTCTCAGAATATGGAGGGCATTAAGAAACATAGGAAAACGTGTATTTTAAATTTTTATACTAAGAGTAACCCCCCTGTACAGTACCCTTGAAGTTTTACAAAACACGGATGTATAACATGTACATAGGTATATACACCACCTATGGCACCATATAGCAGTAAAAGATAAACTAAGGAATTAGGTATGTGTTCTAGTAATATACTGCCTTAATTTACATCTTTCTTTCATTTAGGCATTGGCAAGAGCACAATAAAAAATTGCGTAACATAAAAGTTCAAGGGTAGTCATTTATACATTGTAAATGGTCCACCCATGCATACAATTGTAAACAAGTTTCTCTAAAGATGTGGCACATATGAACTCAGTAACCCATGCATACAATTGTAAACAAGTTTCTCTAAAGATGTGGCACATATGAACTCAGTACCGTTTTTAATGATGACTTTTAAGGTGTTTTTGAAAACGTTATATTTCCACAACCATACATCACTTTCTTGCCAAATTCGAGAAACCTATTGCCCCATCCCTTACGTACATATAGTGCGATTTTGATGGTATAGATTCATTCTGCTGGCTGTATCCGAGGCCTGATAGGTCCCGGAGGTAAAACGTATCATAACTCCAACACCGAAAATATTTCTAATGCCAAATTTGGGAAAATGGTGTCCAACCAAACGGTGACTTTTCGCAATACCTTTATAGCGATGGTTCAGGCGAGGTTGAATGTCAAACTTAGTGCAGCGGTGAACCATTTTTGAAATTTACCTATGTGCCACACCCCCATTTCTACGTGACGTCACGCGGAATAAACACGGAAGACTTGGAGAGTTCAGGAAGCGAATCAGAAGATAACTTTGAAGAGGGATCTGGACTTAATGAAGATGGCACCGAATCAGACGACGATGGAGCGGGAATATAATCGAGATCTTATTGTCTGCCATTTTGTTTTCATGAAATTAAGCTTTACCCGAACTAGGCAATGTCAGCCTTTATTTTATGAAGCATCTTTTCTACCTAAACACTGACAAATACACATTTCTTTTACGTGGAATCGTGCCTTAGCCGTCCATTTATACAATAAGCAATAAATATTTGACGTCACGTAGAAATGGAGGTGTGGCACCATAGATAGTATAATACAATCTATGGTGGCACGTAATGAAAAATGGTTCACCGCTGCACTAAGTTTGACAATAAGCCTCGCCTGAACCAAGGCTATAAAGGTATTGCGAAAAGTCACCGTTTGGTTGGACATCATTTTCCTACTAGTGATTAAAATTTGGCATTAAAAGTATTTTCGATGTTGGAGTTATGATACGTTTTACCTCCGGGACCTATCAGGCCTCGGATACAGCCAGCAGAATGAATCTATAACATCAAAATCGCACTATATGTACGTAAGGGATGGGGCAATAAGTTTCTCGAATTTGGCAAGAAACGGATGTATGGTTGTGGAAATATAATGTTTTCAAAAACACATTAAAAGTCATCATTAAAAACGGTACCGAGTTCATATGTGCCACATCTTTAGATCCTTTAATCCAAGTTAGATTTGCAATTTTGCAAGAGGCACAATTCAGGTTTTACACATTTTGGCTACCTTGGAATATCCTTTGTATCATCCTGCATGGTAACAGTATCATCAATTATATAATGTGCTGCACATTTAACTTGTGCTGATGAAGCTGTAATAATTATAAAGCCAAACACTTTGGTCAGCATCAAGATTATGTACTGGTGCTCTTTCTAACTTTTGTTGAGACCAAACCCAAACATCTGTTAAAGCAGACACATTTAAGCAACAGCACACACTATGATCCAATATGACTCACATCATGATGCAAAGCACATCTTTCTATAAAACTGCAATCTTCCACATTAGCTAAAACTTACAGGTGTTTAAATGAATAATGCACACAGCTAGAAGCTCACAATATTACATTTTAAAAGCACACCTTATTTAGCACAGAGGTTTTCATACTTATACAGTATGCACAATCATGTTGTGCAAAATTACTTAACTGTATAGGTATTGAAAGCACACCCTCACATAACAAAACAAGAGAATCTACCCATATGTTGGTCCACTCTGACCTGGGAACTTGCATGCATTCCCTCTCCTAAAAGAGCAGTCAGTCTTTCTATGAAAATCTAGCCAAAAACTTGACACGATTGAGTTGATAAGCACAGTACACTTGCTCATAATGCATGCTACACTAATGCATAATTCTCATACTGCATTGAGATTGGGTCAATCCAAGCTGGTTCCATCTGTTCAACTAGGAACATGGTATCGCATATTTCTAATAATGCATTGCTTTATATCCAAACCGTCATTATGCATTATGAGCAAGTGTACTGTAAACCATGACATAAAAACATGAGTAGCATAAGAGTAGGTGTGTGTGTGTGTGTGTGTGTGTGTGTGTGTGTGTGTGTGTGTGTATGTGTGTTATTTTCTATTTTCCTTTTCTTCCATTCTGATAATATGTACTGTGTCACACTGAATGTGAAAAACTGGTTTATGAGAGTATTAATACATTACTTCTATACCCCTTCACATTTCAAAAGCATACCTAGAATGCATAATTGACTATCAGTGGCAAAGTTAAATGCAGCCTTGTCCAAATTTAGGAGCTTACAGCATTCAGTTCTAGCAGGCAAGAGATAAAGCCATTGAAAAGCAGGAGTACATTGCACTAGTAGATGTTGCCAATATATCACAAATAGCTCAACTAAGTACATGTATTAATGCACAAAAAGCAACAGTCTTTGTTTGGCAAAGCACCATGAGTAAGATCACCTGATTTTATAAAGCAGCCTACACCTCCAAGGCATTTCCCCCCTTTAGACCTTGTTTCTACTCATGCCATCCTCTGTTTTATTCATTCACGATATATGCAAGAACTTCAAGGGGCATGTACAGGGGTTATAAAATTCTTTGAAATTTATTTTCACATTCAGTGTTACCCAGTACATATTTTCAGTGGTAGAAACAAGAAATTTTTTTAAAAAGTGAAATACCTCCCCCCCCCCCCCCCCCCCCCCCCCCCCCCCTCCCCCCCTATAACGCTAGCTAGCTAGGGGTATAGGTATAGGACGAATTAATGTCAATAATAATTACGCGATCCATATCCTATATCACATAATATAACGCTCAAAGACCAGTTTGCGGGTGTTCAGCTATCCATTTAGCGATGTTAGGCAGCTTCTCTACGCTGTTCTTTAACCTCGTCAGAGCAGTAAACTTCTCTACAGCCTCTGGCTGTAACCTCGTCAACGTCAGGTACACTGCAAAGTCCGCATACGTTGGCCGTGGGCCATACAGCCAACCGTCCCGACAGTTGTTTCCCGAAGCCAGCTTTTGGAAGTAACCCAGAGTAGTGGGCACGTGCTCCTCGTCAAACTGCTTCTTCAGTTCGGCCTTTTTGGACTCGTCCTTTTCTTCATAGTAGGCGGCAAACTTAATGAGCAGATCTCTGTCCGCGTCAACAATGCTGGCAAGGAAGGCATTCTCAAAGTCGTTGGAACCGGCCACCCCGTGCTTCTCGGCCACGTAACGCGCGATGACCATGCTACCTCCGAGCACGTGCCCGTCCACTTCTAGAACGGGGAGGACGCCAAACGGCGCGCGCGTTGTGTCCCAATCGCCACCATAGATGAGTCTTTCGTCGACAAAGTCCACGCCAGCATGCGCGAATATGAGGCGGATAAGCTCGCCAATGCCTCTGGCTTTGAAGTAAAGCAGTTTGTACTGTGGCGGCATGTCAAATTGTTAATACTTGTTTTAACCCCCAATGCACGCGATTGAGGGATTAATTACATCCGAGCTCGACGAGTTATGGTCACTTCGCTTTAACCAGAGATAATCTCTGCTTTAACCTGGCGCGACATCGGCCAACACACATGAGTGGTCAAAAATGCACTAGGCAAAAAGATTTATATCCAAGTGCACAATGGTATCCATACAAGATCTCAGCCGGTAAGGAAAGCGGTTTTTTACTGCATTTGATCTATACAGCCGACTACCCTATGCGACTCTGACCAGGAGCAGGTAAGCTATGGAGGTGGATGCTACATCATTATTGTTAATGTTGTTATTATTTACTACCAATGCAATTTGAATGGCATGACGTCTCGTGAGGAGATTTCTCTTTCTTCTCCATTTTGCAGCATTTGAGTCATTCATCACAATCAACTACATATTTAGTTTTTACATATCTATAATTATTTCCATTGCAGCAGGGAATGTATGATGGAATGTTAAAGAAGCCTAGGCAGCTGTATATTCCAAAGATGGTCTTCGACTTGTATTAATGGAAAGGCGACCAGCGAGCATAGAAAAAGCTGCCACTGCTGCAGCACCCCAACACCCATAGGTCTCGACCACAAGTGGGATGCAGACCCAACCCAGTTCCTGCATGTCATTGTTGGTATGTTTCCTGTTCTCAGCCACAAGGGCTGAAATTATTAGGCCTATTATATTCGATGATTTACAATTTCATGCCCTATTCAACTTGTCCTCAGTAGCTAATTGGGTATGCCTACTTTCCACCTCTGCCCCTCACATGGCTTTCAATTATCCCCTCAGAAGGTCTTGGCCTCAACTTTGAACCAAACCAGTACCATGTCAGTTGCTCTCAGATGGTGGCTTGGCTTAGACACTTCAGGTGGCTCATGGTGTTCCCTTTGCCCATATTCCATCCTGGATCCCCTAGGCCACCATGCTGCCACATGCAAACGAGGGGGAGATGTTGTGCATCCTCATAATTTGTTGAGGAATGTTTTTGCTGATTCTTGTCGTTTGGCACACTTATTAAATGTCAAAGTTAGGCAATAACCTGACCCCAGATCATGACCACTGACAAGGCAAGCCAGCAGTATTTTACTTCTCAGTGACCTCACCGCTTAATTCACTTAACTTGTCAGAAGGGGAGTGTCCTCAGGAGCAGCTGCTGAGGCCTCTGAGATAAGGAAGCACAACAGTAATGGTGGCAAGTGTGGAGATTTAGGATGGGTTTATATCCCTTTGGTTGTTGAGACCTATGGTGCGTGGGTTCAAGAGTTTTGCTCAGTTGGCATCACAGCTGGCAATCACCTGCTCCAAGCCAAAGCTATGTGGAACCCCCCTGCCTTGTGAGATTAGTGGCATCGGCCATCCTGAGTAGGATTGAGCCCCTTTGAACTGTTCTGTGTTACCTGCTTGCTATATTATCTTATGTATATGTTATACTATTATTATCATCATTATTTACTCGATTTTAATTTATACCGGTAAATAATAATTATAGGCATGACCATGTATACTGGGGTACAAAGTATACTAATGTCAAGGTGGTCGTGAAATGAATGCTCTGGTAATCAGTCTAGTGGAGTGCATAGGGGCATGTGGAGAACATGGGGACATGTTGAGTATACATGGGTATATGTGGAGTACATATTGTGTCAATGGATGGCTGCTTGCACTTGAGTTAACGTGATTGGTTAACTACTTGGACCTGTACGTACATGTACAATGTACTGTACACAATGATTCAGCTATGAATATTATAACTGCGGGGTATACATGTACATGCCAAATCCATCCTTATATGTTAAGTTTATCCTACATTTATAAAGTGTCAAAAGCAACATACTCCGAGGCTAAATTTCAAGTCCTAAAAATATATATTCACTAATACACCCTTTGTTGTTTCATGATCAGTTGATGCACTCCTAAACAGAGAGGC
This sequence comes from Spongilla lacustris, assembly GCA_949361645.1. Classification (NCBI taxonomy): domain Eukaryota; kingdom Metazoa; phylum Porifera; class Demospongiae; order Spongillida; family Spongillidae; genus Spongilla; species Spongilla lacustris. Next base: position 4,857,482 of record OX442437.1, on the reverse strand, counting down.
AAACCATTTTATCAAGCGTATAGCTAGCCTTGCAATCACATGGGAGAAGTATTGCCAGAACCAGGCTATCTTTTGCAATCTTAAGCCTGTGCATGTTTGTGAGGTTTCAAGAGGGAAATGGCGATGTGGTCTAGCTAAGGGTTTGATGATGGAGCACACAAAGACATTTTACATTTCTATTTATCTGTCGTTTTAATGATATGGTTATGTATGTATTAACTTTTTGTAGTGAAAACAAATATAATAATGATAATTATTGTATTTATTCAGTTTAGTGATTCGCGTAGCTTTTCACCGGGCTGAACCTCAATATCACAACTGTACATGTAGCCTAATACTGAACTTCCCCTGTAAACACTAAATCGATTTTTTTAAAGTGCATCAGAACAGCTCTTTCCTACACACATACCGGTATAATGTAACGGGTCGCACCGCTCAGCCCAGCGTACGGTATCTCGGTAACTGCGCATGCGTGAAGAAAAAATACAATCGGATACTTTTTTAATTTTTAATAATTAATATTTGTATAAGTAGTAGACCTTTCGCGGATGTATTCTTAGAAGCGGACTAATCATTTGTCGAAGTGATAATCTAGCGAGGCAGTCAAGTCGTCAAACCTGCGGGAGGATGAGAGGCGGGCCCCAACCCTTATTTTGCCAAACTCCTCGGGTGAAAAAACACCATCTCGCTCTGCAGGATTCGAACTAGCCTCGTGATTCAGAACCACTTGGCTTTAGCGTACGTTGAGCCAAATGAATAGTCATGAATATATTATCCTAAAACCATTTTAACAACATGAGGCCCATTCGTTAGAAATGAAACTGGGATTGATATAGAACTGTGGTTGAACTACGTTTTACAAAAAGAATTGCTTCTATATCGATACTTGGCCTGGAGTTTTACATTGAGATCGAATTAAAAATGAAATGTCTCGCGGTGTTTGTCAATTTTATTGCACGTGTGTGCGGTAAACAAGCAGATTGAAGAAAATGCAGACCATTCGAATTCGCGGAGACTGTCCAATACCACTTTCAGGCAGAGTACTATGTGTTATTGATGCAGCCCTGGCAATAGACAGCGGTTTGTTACCAGATATATCACCATCTCAGTGGAGAATCATATCTACCTGCAAGGGGATGAGAAGGTATTGCTTTAGACATAGATGGAATTAATGAACTGTTCAGTTCAATATTCATGAAACATTGATGCACAAAATCTTGGGCAACATGTTTGCAGGTGTTCATCTGCTGCTGGCTATCAGAAACAAATACTGTCAGGGGTGCAAAGTACTTCTACTCTGAGGATTCCAGTGCTACAAAAAAAATTGCACAAAAATGCAGATTGTAGGAAATGTTTTAGTTTCTGGTCAGTTCCCCTAGCTACAATGGCATGAGTCATTATGCTGGCCTGACCATTCTGTGGGGTCACCTGGGGACATGGGGTCACCTGGGGATGTGGGGTCACCTGGGGACGTGGGTTCACCTGGGGACGTGGGATCACCTGGGGACGGGGGGTCACCTGGGGAAGTGGGGTCACCTGGGGACGTGGGGCCACATGGGTCACTTAGTGACATGGGGTCACCTTGTGTATCATGGTGTGTGTGCATAAGTGAAGGTGCAATAGCAAATTTATCTCTGCCCCAGCATCCATACAAGTTTTGTAATCACATAGTAGATCTGAAAAAATAAGCCTTCTAACATCTTCAAAATCTTTAGATTTTCATTTTCTAAGAGGCTGGTAAGTCATCAGCAAATGATTCTTGCACATTAAAAACAGAACTGCCATTGAGTTAGATGCACCAAAAAATGACCAATAGTTGTGGAGAGGTATTTGAAGTTATCAAAAGTTGTTAATCTAACCATGTGGGGCATGCATATATGGAGGCTTAACGCTTGGGCAGGCCTGGAAGATGGCAGCATTTGAAGATGATAAGCACAGTGGATGATGAGCACAGTGGATGATGGGCACAGTGGATGATGAGCACAGTGGATGATGAGCACAGTGGATGATGAGCACAGTGGATGATGGGCACAGTGGATGATGAGCACAGTGGATGATGAGCACAGTGGATGATGAGCACAGTGGATGATGAGCATAGTGGATGCTGCTCACTAACACGTTAGTGATGAAGGAGGTGACCAACTTACCAGTGTTTGTTTGCCCAGGAAAAATATTCAAGCTTCATGCTGAGGGTTTGAAGTACACTACTAGTGCAAAAGCATCCACACTATTTTAGGTGTCAGGTACATGTGTAGCAGTGGCTAGCCATAAAGGGTATGCATGGGTCATAGGAGCCATCAAGCGATGATCGACCTGCCATTCAATTCTGGCAATAATATCTAACACTGTAGGCTCAAAGTTTTGCATTGGTATAAGGACTGCAGGGATTCTGCAAACTACATTGTATTTATAACTATTACTACATGTAGTTCAAGTGTATGCATGTTTCTTTTATTATTTTTTAATATGTTATCTATCTAAAATTATATATATAATTATAATTATAATTATAATTATATAATATAATAATCGAGAGTTAGTGAATCTTCTGGCCTCCGGACGAGCCCCAGTAGGTGTTGCCAAATTCTTGGCGGGTGGTAGTCTTATTGCACTGGTGAAAAACAAGCCTGATAGCCCTCCAGATGTTCGGCCTATCGCAGTCGGGGAAGTACTAAGGCGGCTGACAAGCAAATGCCTTTGTAGGATAACAAAAGCTTCACTTCGAGAGTTAGTGAATCTTCTGGCCTCCGGACGAGCCCCAGTAGGTGTTGCCAAATTCTTGGCGGGTGGTAGTCTTATTGCACTGGTGAAAAACAAGCCTGATAGCCCTCCAGATGTTCGGCCTATCGCAGTCGGGGAAGTACTAAGGCGGCTGACAAGCAAATGCCTTTGTAGGATAACAAAAGCAAAGGCTACTGAGTTTTTTGAGGGACATCAAGTGGGAGTGGCTTGCCCAGGAGGGTCTGAGTTAATCGTCCACGGCCTTAGGGACTGCATCGAAAGTCACTGGAACGATGGAGATTTCGTTGTACTTAAAATTGATTTCCAGAATGCATTCAACATGGTCTCACGCCAGGGATTACTTGATGAATGCCTCTTGCACTTTCCCGAGCTAATGCCGTGGGCAGCTTGGTGCTACGGACAGCATCCCACGCTTTTCCACTCTATGGGAACCTTATCATCTGAAACGGGTGTCCAACAAGGGGATCCTCTGGGGCCTTTATTCTTTTGCCTAGTCTTACAGAAACTGGTAGGCACTATTGCTACCGATGAAGTGTCATCACACCTTTTGTACCACAAATGGTATATGGATGATGGGGCTGTAGCAGGTTCAGAGAAGGCTGTTGCCAGGGTGATCACCATACTCAGTGAGCTGGGTCCTCAATTAGGCCTTTTCCTCAATGTTTCTAAATGCGAGGTTTTTTCCAAGGGAAACATGTATTCCTTCCCACCGGGTATGAAGCGGTCCAATACACCTAACATGGAGATACTGGGAGCTCCCATTGGGGATATCTTGTTTTGTGCTAAATTTGTTGCAAATCAGCGCGCCAAGGCAAATGTTCTGCTCTCTAAGCTGCAGCAAGTTGGATCCAAAGACCCACAGGTTGCTTACCTGTTGCTTCGCTTCTGTGGTAGCTTCTGTAAAATGGTCCACTTGGCAAGATCTACACCACCATCCTTGGTTGCTGAAGGGCTAGGCATTTTTGACCGGGACATCCGTCATTGTTTTACAGAGTGCACAAGCGTAGACGTCTCCGATGATGCTTGGATGCAAGCTCAGTTGAGTCCTAGTAGGGGAGGCCTGGGTCTTCGCAGTCTCAGACTTCATTCAAGTGCTTGTTTCATTGCTTCCATGGGTCATTTTGGTATTGCTTTTGGAGAGAACCCCCACTTGGAGCAGTCCCTTATTGAGTTTAATGGCGCCGTTGAGGGTATGGAGGGTATTGGTTTACAGGACATAATCGATGCTCCTCCCCACCAAAGGCAATTGTCATCCATGATCGAAGACCACCAGTTCAAGATTCTCTTTGACCATACGTCTTCACCAGCTAACTGCGCCCGGCTCCTCTCGGTGTCCTCTCCCCATGCCTCAGCTTGGCTTTCAGTTATGCCAACTCCCCACAAGAACTTACACCTCGATCCTCCTGAATTTCAGGTGGCTCTAAAATGGTGGCTCGGATTAGACACCTCTCAAAACGGCTCCAGTTGTTCATTCTGTCCATCACACGCCCTAGACCCCCTGGGTCACCATGCCCTTACTTGTAAAAGTGGAGGCGATTCAATCTTCAGGCACAACTCTCTGCGTGACACCTTCTGGGAATCATGTAAGCTGGCCTGTATTGCAGGTCAAATAGAGGCAGGTAGTGGCTTGGATGTTGAGGGAAGTCGCACACGCCCCGCAGATATCTTGCTGCCTAATTGGGAGTTTGGCAAACCTGCCGCATTGGATTTCACCATTACATCAGCGCTAAATCCTTCTACTTTGAATGAAGCGAGTGTGATGGCTGGGTCTGCTGCGTCGGCTGCTGAAATTCGCAAACATGTTGCCAACGACGAAAAATGCAGTCGTCTGGGCTGGGTCTGTATCCCCTTATCAGTGGAGACTTATGGTTGTTGGGGAGAAGAAGCTGGTAGATGTCTTGACAGACTCGCCACGCGGATTGCCACTCGAACAGGCTGTTCCAAGTCTTCTGCGGTGTCTGGGCTTTATGGAAGACTAAGTATTGTCCTGGTCAGGGCCAACGCTAGGGCATTACTGGCTAGGTCGTCTTCACTTTCGTAAAGACTTTATGTACATATAGGTGTATGTATTAACGTTGATCTTTATATATAATAATTATATATAATAATAATATTATAATATATGTAATTATATTTGTTGTTGAATTTTGTAATATTGAACCTTCTTATGATGGTTAGAGTAAGGTATTAATAAAATATGGCAACATAAAGAAAATACTGTATGGCTTTGTTTTGGTACCCTAACACATTGTTTACAACTCAGTAATCAAAGAAAAAGAATGCTCTTCTGAGTCTGCACCAATAGAAGTTGAAACTGACATTTCAAAAGTCAATGTACTCAAGTCTTGAATTGTGAGGGCTCTTTCAATCAAGATTTTGACACGATGGAGAATGTGACGTTTGCCATACTTTGTCCATGCAGTAACGTAGCCACACCCTCACGTAAGTTATGTCATAATAGTCATCCAACAACTCACTGGTGCCAGTGAAGAAAAATTTACCTATGTCAAGTGGGCCAATGTGCATGAGGCATAAAATTGGTGTACTACATTGTAAGTCAGGTACATTTCTTTATGTCTGCATCAGGTCCACTCAAATAAGTGTAGCACATAATTGCACTTATGGTTATTCAAAGTATCAACTACATCAGATTTTAAATCTACTTTACAGTGCTGGGGAACGCAGCTGGGCACTTTTTAAATTTATCTCTTAAAGCAGTGCTCATCATGCAATCCCAAAGCAAAGCAAAGCAACACCATCAGGTAAACAGTGGCTGGCCAGTTTTTTTTTTGGCCATGAAACAGTATGTGTACCTATAAATAAATTTCGATGTCTTACCTTGCACTGTTAAGGAGTAACAGGGCAACAACAACAATAAATAAAAAATAAACAAAACCAACTATAACAACAACAACAACAACAAAAGCCGTTCATTTGATTGTGTTTACACATCAATTATTATACGATGAATAGTATGCTAAGTCAGATTTTTTTTAAAGCGCTTTCTATATATTTGTGTGGCCGGAGCATGCATTTATTAGAGATTAACAGCCTTAAAATCCAATCAGACATCCATGCAGTGACATCACTACGCATGCACTTATGTAATCTGTGAGCAATGCGCTATTTGGTAATACTCAAAAATTCATGCCAAGCGTTTCTATATATGCTTCTAAGTTCTTGACATATACATGGCGCTTGTCAACTGTCACTTCAGATAGGCCTCCGTCGTACACAATACTTCACAGGACCGAGGCGTAATGCTGGTTGTTTGAAGCGGTGGGCAGTAATAATGCGACCATAGGTCACGCGCTGTCAGGCGTATCCACACCGTTACACGTCAGAATGTCTTTGAAGATATATACCAGCATATGTTTACATGTATGTGGTTTCTATGTGCATAACCAAATCACATGTATGTCAGACACCTCTGCGGGATTTCAGGTTATCTGCTACCAGATGGCAGGCCCCTTGACGACAGCGCGCGAAAGTAACACTATCACCTTACTTAGCTGTAGCATGCAATCAATTACTGCATACTTCTTTACACATTCCCTCGCCCCTAACATCCCTCCCAAACCCTTTCCCCTCCTTCCTCTCCTCCTCACCCCTTACATCTCCATCACTGCATATGCTTACAATCAGTGAACAAGAAAACGAAATCTTCAAAACATGGACACGCCCCCCGCAGCATGGCATGTTCAAAGTCGGGTCACACCCAGCTCAGGAGTTCCGCCCTCTGCTTCAAGTGATGCCCCCTGTGCCGTACAGCCTTCCGTCAACCCCACCACTGATTCCTGGGGACCAGACGACAGAGTTCCTGCCCTTTGCACCAAATCCTGTTGCAGAAGGCCATAGCGCTCCAACATGGCCGTGGCACACACCTGGAGACTGGCCACTCCCCCAGCAACGGTATTAGTAATGTCAGGTAGCGGTGGACCGCCGCCCCCCACAGTGGGAGGGGACTCATCAATCATTATGACATCATGCTCTTCCACGTGTGGTCGCTTGGGGAGGGGCGGGTCCTCTTCCTGGAGCAAGGCGTGGCTACAGGTCCTACTGCCCGAGCGAGGCTTATTCCAGAGGTCGCGAATGGTTGGGGTACCAATGGACGCCCTCTTGGGAAGCCGCTTGCAGCTTTGAGGTGTGTCGGGGGACATGACGGGTGTCACGTCCGGTTGAAGGGGAACAAGCGAAGTGATCTTTTGCGGATCCAAGTTGTACTGTTTGAATACAGAGTCGTGGACGTACCACAGTGGCTTGGTGGAGGGAGCCCTCAGCTCCTTCACTGCCATGTTGCTGATCTTCATGGTCAGCTGACGCTTTGATATACCTGAGGCTTCCTCGACGGAATTACTGTCTGGCGTCCTGGCAACGTCGGGAGGCCTGCCAGCGTTGGAGTTGGCCTGGGCACCGTGGGATAGCTTGGTGGCCCAGTGCACACGGAAGGTGGAGTTAAGGCGGCTGAGGCCCATGGAGCTCCTGTGCACCAGAGCGATGAGGTCGGGCATAGCTGCAAAACAAAAAGCACATATTCTCGGCGTGCGACCAAATAGCTCAATGTTTTGATTTCAGGTGTTTTAACCATTATTACAGTGTGTACATGTACTTTACAGACTGTCGTAAATGAAAACCTTCACTAAACCTATCAATTACAAGGCGACACAATAGACAGAACACAGCGCAAAATGGACTCTGGTATGCACCCACTGCTAATCAACGTAGTCATGGTAACATTACCTTCCTCCGGCACCGCCCTTCTCTCACCACTGTGGACGTTGGGTGTTGTCTCTGTCAAGAGAAGAGTGGGTGGTCCTTAACTACACATTAATCATACATGTAAAGGAAACAAGGAACAGGCTATACACAAAGGTGGCTAGCTCATCACAACACAGCAGGCTATACAAAGGTGGCTAACCCATCACAACACAGCAGGCTACTACACAAAAAGAGTTCTGGATACATCAGAGAGCTGAAAATATCCTCAAATTTTGTTATGGAGATGAGAGCCTATGTTCATTGAAACAGATAAAAATTGAACCCATATAAGAGGCTTGCAAGCATAGAAAGTTATCTTGAATTAGGATAGATACTTTGAACATAGCAGAGGAATGGATCACACTATTGGTATGCACCATGCTTATGTTCTACCACAATAACTAAGCTTATGTTCAACCACAATAACTAAGCTTATGTTCAACCACAATAACTAAGCTTATGTTCTACCACAATAACTAAGCTTATGTTCTACCATAATAACTTGCTGGGTGGTATCAAGGACAACCAGGTGGCTGGCAAGCTGTAGATTGCCTTGGACTCTATGGGCAATCAATCATCCAATCAAACTTCAAAGTAATATCTAATCTACAACAAAATGGCACAGCACAGCAGGGCAATTCCTTAAAAGGACTACTAACTGCTCAATTTCTAGCCTTATTTGCTGACCAACATCCTTCCACCCTGTCTCCTCCTGCCACTGCCAGCCACCCTCCCTCCTACTCACATCCTCCCTCCTTGTCCCCATCCTCCCTCCTTGTCCCCATCCTCCCTCCTTGTCCCCACCCTCCCTCCTTGTACCCACCCTCCCTCCTTGTACCTACCCTCCCTCCTTGTACCCACCCTCCCTCCTCCTTACTTCCATCCTCCCTCCTTGTCCCCATCCTCCCTCCTTGTCCCCATCCTCCCTCCTTGTCCCCACCCTCCCTCCTTGTACCCACCCTCCCTCCTTGTACCTACCCTCCCTCCTTGTACCCACCCTCCCTCCTCCTTACTTCCATCCACCCTCCCTCCTTACTTACACCCTCCCTCCTTCCCCCTGCCAATCAGCCCCCAAGGAACAAGGTGGTGGTGGGGTGGTGGGGTGGTGGGGTGGGGGGGACAATGGGTGGAACATGATGGAGGAACAACGCAATGGGAACCAGAGGGGCTAGCAGCAGTAGAGGCAGTGGGAAGGGAAGGGAAGGGAAGAGGACAAAGAAGCAAGTAGAGCATAAGGGAGCAGCTATGTGGTTGGCAGCACACACACACACACACACACACACACACACACACACACACACACAGAGTGAGGGAAGCTACTGTACACATAGGCATAGGCAGGGAAAAGAGAGGCCTGCAGGTTGGGGTGGAGCCTGCAGGTGGGGGTGGAGCCTGCAGGTGGGGGTGGAGCCTGCAGAGACATGGCAGCTGACAAACATGCCAACCAGACTAGCCTGCTAACACCCTTTTGACTGCCCTACCAAAATGTAATTACAAGGTATTGATATTCACCCACTGCCTGTGCCAAAACACACCACTTTTCCGCCCCCCACTCAAACCTTTCTGTGTGCACACACACCCAACAGTACAGATGTGCTTTGTACAAGTATTTAGACTTTCCTTACAAGTGCCCTAAACTAAACACCTACTAATTCAATAGATACGTCCTTAACACCTGCAGCAAAGCTAGCACCTCAGAGGACCAAGGAGGAGGAGGATGCAGGCAGTAATCTCCCCCAGTAATCTCCTCCTACTTAAGAACCACACCAGCTCAAGTTAGGGTTTTATGGCCAGCACCTGAACCACATCAATAGGTGGCCAAAAAAAAAAACAAACCCACAAGTGCAGGGCCAAGAAAGGATACAAGGGGTACCCAGCCCCAGGTGGACTTACCACAGCCCCACAACACATGCCCAGCTTTGGCATTGCCCCTCACTTCAGGAGCAATGCTCAACCACAATTTCTTTTAAAAACTTCAAAAAAAAAAAGGAAGCATTCCTTAGCCCCCATGAAGGGAAGCACCCTTAGCCCCCATGAAGGGAAGCATTCCTTCGCCCCCATGAAGGGAAGCATTCCTTAGCCCCCATGAAGGGAAGCATTCCTTAGCCCCCATGAAGGGAAGCACTCCATCATCTGCAAAGGATATGCACTCACGCTTGTTTGCGTCTTGTTGACATGCATTAATCGAGCTTCCATTCTAGTGTCGAGTTTACATGTGCAGTTAATAAATGATTTGCTAATTACCATGTGAAAACGCCATTGGTCTACAGGCTGATGCTATGCAGCAGGGACCAGTCATCTAACTGCTACAAGCAAGCCATGTTAATAAAATGTCCGGGCTATAAGCACACACACACACACACATACACACACACACACACACACACACACACACACACACACACACACACACCTCAAGCACACAGACATACACACACCCACACACACACACATAGGCACAGAAGTACCTCCAACTACATACATGTAACTGGAGGAAGTAAGAGTTGTAATCAGAAACGTCACATACATGCACACACATAGAATGTATACCTACAGACACACACACATAGTAGTTATCAAGAATAGGGAAACCTGAAGACATGTCTCAACTTGTAAATTATATGTAATACCAGTATGAAGCCATATATGTACACATGTTTGACCTCTCTCTCTCTCTCTCTCTCTCTCTCTCTCTCTCTCTCTCTCTCTCTCTCTCTCTCTCTCTCTCCAGAAGGGATACACAAAGGTCACCAAACGCATAAGATGGTGTACAGGTGAGGTCACTAAGGTCATGACCTCACCTTCGCCCTTTGTGTGTATAGCAACTGCCGTTTCCACGGAGATGGGTACCTCTGTCAGGGCGATGGCAGTGAACTGCCTCAGCAGCTGCTCTTCGCGGGACAGCACTATCTGCTCTGAGGAAGGCAGTGTGGCATCCAACCAGAGACATCCGACCTTCAATGGCTTTATGGGCTGGCAAGTGTTTGCACACTTGGCTTCCCAAGCTCTGGCCTTGGCCAGCTGTCTCTGTCTGTGCTTGTCCTGCTGGGGGTCAGGCTGTGTGTGTGTGTGTGTGTGTGTGTGTGTGTGTGTGTGTGTGATGACACATGTGAGTATATTTGCGATTCGTGTGCATGAATGTGTTTGCATACATGTGTGTGGTGTAGTGTGTTGTGTGCACAGAAGACATCGTGTGTGATGTGTGGTGCGGTGTAGAATCCACTAAATTAGAAACGAGCATTCAGTGTCCCTCAGAACAGACCCACATTTGCAGAGCACACCGCCCCATCGTTCATCTCTTCAGCGTTGCCCTCCTCCTCCCCGCTTGACTGCCCCTCCCCTTCCGAGAGGTATCCGTGGGGCACAAAGAAGCCATCATTGTCGCCCTCTTCATCATCTCCACTCTCCATCTTGTCCTGTTCATTCTGAGGGTGTGGTGTTACAGGGCATCACCTGACCTCCCAGGGCATCACCTGACCCCCCCCCCCCCCCAACAAGAGTGTGTTCTTTACTTACACCACCTTCCTCTCCCCCCCTCCCCCCTCAGTCAACACCATATCACCTCCCACCTCACCAGGTATAATCCCTTGCACCCTCAAAAAACAAACAATCAATGATCCTAACCCTAACCTCCAAGTATCAAAAGATTGCCTGTTGCCCAGACAACCTTCCTGCCACCCTGCATTACCTCACTGTGGGAGATATCTTCCCCAGGCTCCTCCTCCTCCCACTCCTCATCACTATCCACATCATAGTTCAGCACCTCCTGAGGAGTGTGTGCATGTGAGGAGTGTGTGCATGTGAGGAGTGTGTGCATGTGAGGAGTGTGTGTGCATGTGAGGAGTGTGTGCATGTGAGGTGTGTGTGCATGTGAGGTGTGTGTGTGCATGTGAGGTGTGTGTGCATGTGAGGTGTGTGTGCATGTGAGATGTGTGTGCATGTGAGGTGTGTGTATGTGAGGTGTGTGTGTGCATGTGAGGTGTGTGTGCATATGTGAGGAGTGTATGTGCATGTGCATGTGGCAGGACAATAGAAAGGACAGCCAGCAGTAGCCACGCCCCCTCCCCATTACACGTGCAGTGTGGCAGCGAGCACCAGTTCTGCTTACATAACAGACACATGGCCTTTAACTCACCTTATCCATCTTGAATGGGTTCCTGGAGGAGATGGCAGCACTGCTAGATGACCAGGTGCCGTAGTAGGCAGGTCGGTAGTTGTCATGGAACTGAAGGAGCTTGTACTTGCGCTTCTGCACAGCCGATCCCTCGGCCCCCCCAGGGGGCGGGGAAATGATGACCACATCGTCTGCTGGAGCGGAGGTCACAATAGAAGGCGACGCCCTCCGATTCAGTTTGCATCTACTGAGGTAGTCACTGGGGAAGCTTTGGGAGTGGTGGAGCGTGTCAAAGGTGAGTGTGTCCTCCAGAGGTGGCCTTGGTGGTTTGGCTAGGACCATGTTTGGTTTGGCCATGAAAGGAGTGAAGAGTGTGAACTGTGCAGAAGATTCCTGTGTGTGTGTGTGTGTGTGTGTGTGTGTGTGTGCATTAGAGGTGATGTGTAACTTATGGTGTGTATCAAACAAAAATGTTCAACCTCTTCAACAGTAGTAGCAAGGTCAACAAGTGCAAGCAGCCATCCATTGACACCATCACCTTTCCCATTGACACCTAAGCCACATCACATGACCCCCTAGGCAGCATCACATGACCCCCTAGGCCACATCACATGACCTCCTAGGCCCATGCCCTCTTGCATGAGCAACTCTTAAACGAAGCTTCATTACCTTGATGCCTTCTGTATACCTTTACACCTTACCTCCTCTCCCTCCTCCAAACTCCTCCCTCACACACCTCCCACATATCCCTCTCTATTCACCCCTCTCCCCTCCTCAATTGCAACCTATTAAGTGCCAGTTGTGGCTAGCTATGCACACTGATCTGGCTTCAGTGGTTCATTGTTATCTTGTGCACAGAATGAAGTGTGTGGGGGGAAGAGTGGAGACACCACAATGGTTACTAAGTGAAGAAATATAAGGGGAGGGGCAGAGGGAAAGCTGGGCCAGTGGTCTATGACATACAAGCCATTTTATGTGGCACAACCTCTGAAAACTACACATGTACATCTGAACCAACTGGTGAAGGGGGGGGGGGGGGGGGAGGGGGGTAGGACTTCACCATAACTCCAGGCAGATGGACCCAAACAGTGCAGCCACACACAGTTCAACAGAACCATGTCCCCCAAAAGGGAAAGGAAACCTCAAAGCCACCCAACTGCACAACAGAGGTGACACCCCATTAAGCAGCAGTTGATTGGAGTTGTTGTGGTGGAACATGGGGTGGAGAGGTATCCAAATGTGCCAGCAAACAGCCCAAGGTTGTCCCATGGGGTTACAACATTTCCTGCCACTATGAACACACGACAACGTGGCACTTTGCAAAGTCATTGTGCTCATTGGAGGCAACAGTATAGTGTATTTAGGCTGTGTGCACAGTTGAAAACCTATACAGAAATCGCACAATACCACTTTTTGTTACCAGGAACAACAACACAACTCTTGTCCTGACCAAAAATCAGAAACAACTCACTAAGTGAAAGGCTGGTTAAAAATGGTTCTCCCCCTTCCACACACAACATACGTCACTCATAACCTTCAGTGGATGGCCCCTCCCCCCCTCCCCTTCAGGCAATCCCACTACACTAAGTTCAAAGGGCACTGGCATATGGACAATACGAGAACTTCGAATGCGTCGAAATTCCTACCCAGCTGTCAACTAAACATGAATTATGACTACAACAATCTTTGCAACAATAGGGTGCTTGCGTGGAGACTCAACAATACCTATGGCCAAGACATGTATGGTATGTCCACGGGTTCTCACAAGATGGAACACACAAAGGAATGCACACATGTAGACCAATGATACAACATCACCCCTAGACTAATGAAGCTATCAGTACTTGTCATGATGAAGACTTTACTGTAGAAGGGGAGCTCAGCGATCCTCACAGAGGGAGGGCATTAAAAGGAGTTTTAATTTATTTATTTTTAAAAGGGATTGAGGAATTTAATTTAGAGGGAGCAACTTTTTACTTCAAAGGATGACCATTTACCTTGAGAGGTGTTGCATCCACTTTCTTGAAGAAGCCCAGAAACCTCTCTTTAGCTATCTGCTGCTTACGTAACTTCTCTTCATTGGCCTTTTCCTTTTCAATTTCCTGCTGCCTCCTCATCTCCACCTTGAGGCTGACAAAGATTTTTTTTTTTAAAGCCACTCAACACACCATAACCTACATCACAAAATATCTCCCACCAATGCACTAGGAGGCAAGCTAAGCCTAAAAGGTTACCTTTTCTCCGCCTCTTTCTCCTCCTCCTTCCTCTTACGCTCAGCCTCCTTCCGTTCCTTTTGCTCACGTTCCTGCTCCTTCCTCTCCACACGCTCTCTCTCGCGCCTCTCCATTGCCTCCCTATGTTTCCAAAGAACACATTGATCACACACATACACACACACACATACACACACATACACACACATACATACACACACACATACATACACATACATACACACACACATACACACACATACATTCTACAGTATTCCCACACACTCGCTGGCATGCTTCACTTCTAGTACATTTTAACATAATAAAGAAAGAGTGCACATCTAATGACTATGTGTAATGCTGACACCCCCCCCCCCCCCCCCGCCTAGTCTGGAATGCAATGGACACCATATGTTGTTGCAAAGATGTTACACACTCCACTCAACCTTCCATGCATGCCTGGGTAAGCATGCACACAGCAGATATTCTTTCCGCCAAATTAACAACTGCAGATCCTTTGATGGGGGTGGTGGGTATTAGCTCTCTACATATGCAGATCATTTAATTATGTAACCAAGACAACAAAAGAGGCATTCAGAAGGGTTGGCTCCATTTGAAGCCTAATCTCAGGGGAATTTTGAGCGCAAAACTGCAAAGCATATTGCACTCCATGGCAACCGTGCACAACACATTAGGACCAATTGTAAACTTGTTGTAGGAACCCTTTGCGTGACAAATTGGCCCCAACATGTGGTATGCAAGCGAACACCCGGAATGGACAATGCAGCGTACTAAGTGGTAATGCTTGAGTTAACATGGCACCTTTGAAGATGCAATGATGCCACAGGAATCCTTACACATGACTAACTTTTTCTCCTTCCGCTCTTGTTCCTTTCTCTGCTTCTCTGCCTCCCTCTTCAGCCTGCCCTCTAACTTGGCTCTCTCCCTCTCCAATTTCATAGCTTCCCTTTCAGTTTTAGTTAGAAGTTGCTTCTGCTGTGGAAAGTGTATGTGTGCACATATAGGAGTATGTGTGTGTGTGTGTGTGTGTGTATTTGTGTGTGCATGTGTATTTGTGTGTGTGTGCATGGGTGTATGTGTGTGTGAGTGTATGTGTGTAAAGTTAGTTTATGTAGTGTGTTTGAAGAATGACAGACACACAAGGATGCAATGCTTAGAGGTGTTAAGATATCAACATGCTGAAAGGATAGGATAGAAGGGGTAGTTAGGGAGGGGGAAGTGGAGTGAAATGCAGTGGAAAGGGAGGGGGAGGGAAGGAAAGGGAGTGGTGAGGGGAGGGAAGGAAAGGAGAGGATTAGAGAGAGGTACAGGAGATAGAGAGAGAGGGGGAGAAGGGTTGCTATGATCATACAATTGCAACAGCAAGTGTGACCCTCCTTTAGTTAATGGGCTACAATTGCTTAGCCACTCTGTTGCCTTAATAAGTGGTGGGAAGGGGAAGATGGATGGGAAGGGAGGAGGAGGCGGAGGAGAGGAGGGGAGGAGGAAGAGGAGGAGGGGAGGAGGAAGAGGGGGACTAGCAGATTAGGTTGGAAGTAATTGTGACGATCATTTGGCTTCATATGTGATATGTGAGGAGGGAAGGCTAGCAGCCAATGGGAAGCCTTACAACTCAAGCACCAGACAAACTGATCAATGTTTGCACACATGAAAGAAAAACAGATGACACCCCTCCCACATGGGCAAGTGCCCAGACTCTGCCTTTGAAAAAAAAAAATTCCTTTCAACAGCAAATGGGAGTGGGTACACTGCACAGCCAGCAAGCCTCTCTCCTCCCCTCCCTCCTCCCCCCTCCATCAGCTGTCCTCTTCACTACAATGAGCTAGTGTTGCCATAGCTTCACAGCTTGGTTACATTTTCCTACCTTGGTTAAAAGGTTAGCTTGCTCTGTTTGCAGCTTCTGAGTCTCTACAACCTGCAAATGGGGGCAATGCTTCGGGTCAGTTTGCTTTCATTTGCACTGGCTTGGGCCAAGCATAATACTTGGATGCCTTCTCAAATGAAAACGCGCACGCACATACATATACGCTCACATTCTCATACATAAGTTAAGTATGCACACCATACCCACACACCCATGTAAACACGCACACTGAATAACACACGTGTGTACATACAGATAACTCTGCCAGTGGACTTCGTGTGTCACCAGCTCCTGCAGTTTCCAATGTGTTCTGGGCAGCTGGCCAATGCGCAACAACACCATTCTCTCGCAGGATATCACCATCAGCAGAACACAGTCCTGTGCAGCACACATGCCATATTTGTACACATTAAATATTGCAGTGAATGACAGTGTGTATGTGCGTGTGTGTGTGATGTGCAGGTGTGTGTATGTGTGTGTACATGTATGTGTGTGATGAGCAGGTGTGTGTGTATGTGTGCGTGTTGTGATATGCAGGTGTGTGTGTATGTGTGCATGTTGTGATAAGCAGGTGTGTGTACGTGTGTGATGTGCAGGTGTGTGTATGTGCGTGTGATGTGCAGGTGTGTGTATGTGTGATGAGCAGGTGTGTGTGTATGTGTGTGTGTGTGATGTGCAGGTATGTGTGTATGTGTGATGTGCAGGTATGTGTGTGTGTGTTGTGATACATGTATGTGTGTGATGTGCACAGGTGAGTGTGTATGTAAGCACGCATTACACAAGTGCATGTGCATACTGGTATGATATGAATGGATAGCCTGTGTGTGTATGACTGCAAGCCAGCGGGTGGCTGGCATTGTGTGTGCATGTGTGGAGTGTTGTGCAATCCTGTTACTGACACAGATACACACACCCACATGCAAGGTAACAACAACAACAACAAAAATGTAGAGAAGCAACCTGAAACAGATAAGGCCATACAGTTTATCTTTAACATACGATATGTGTATATTAAGCAACGGGCATAATCACGGTCTTTGAACAGTGATAGACAACAGACATGGTCACTGAACACCGAATTCCATGTATTAAATGTCCGAGTTCATTTCAACGAGTCCCAAAGACAAACACTGAAATGTACCTGTTACAGTAGTCGACAGATCACTTCGCAAGAAATAACAATACCCCCCCCCCCCCCCCCCCCCCAAGCGTAATAGAGCGAAGGCTGTTTGAACAACATGCATTCCCTCGAAACACGACTGTTGATGTGCTAACAAGATCGCTACAATGTCCGAGTATCTCGAGGCCTGCTGTGGAGCCAGGTGCACGCAGCTTGATGACAAACGATGAAAACGTTCTCACCTTGTGAGAGCATATGTACGCCATCGCTTCTAGCATTCTCGGGTTTGGATATGTGATGACCAGTGTCTTCAATCGCTACACCGTATTCGGGACACGTGGAATTGCTTCCATGCTCGGATGATGAGCCACTTGGTGACGTGTTATTCTGTAAAATAAGGTCAGACTCTAGTCCACGGAGAAGTGTGGCGTCCATGGTCGGGTTCATTTGTGGCGCGTTTTTCTGCGAGACTGTAACGCATGCGCAAATGACAGAGGTGTGGCTTGTAATTGAAATTCCTCTAAGTGAATTAACCGTATTGAACCCGAGAATGTCCGACGTCGATTGCGTCGACTAGTGTGCTCGTTTGCGGGATCGTTGTGTAAAGTCTCTGCGCGTCGCGGCTCTTGCAATCTATGTAAGTCTGGCTCATTTCGGGCATTTCAGTTGTTTGGAGGTCTAAGTTAATATATGGAGGGAACGGTGGGGTCCGTAACGCGTTTGATCGAGCATTTCCACCCCAGAGGATTTAGTGAAGTGGGTGCGTTTTTGACGAACTCCTCTGGATTCCACGTTTCCCTAAAGTGTATAGTTTGGCATTGAACTCGTGTCTGGGGTGTTCGTAGATATTTGATATGGTGGAAAAAAAAATATTGCATTCCGCTGGTCAATTCGGAAAAGCCATTTGCATTCCTTAGTGGTTCCCTTGGACACCGTCTTAATGTGACGTCATGTCGACAGCATTATGAATGTGGTGTTGACTTCCATACAAGGAAACTACTTGGTGTGAATTGTGTCAACATGGGATATGTCATATGTAGCGTGTCCAGACAGCCGTAAATATTTATTGAGCACGTTGCATGCGGTTTTTAAGATAGAAGGGCCTTTTTTCCCTTCTTATTCACTATTAATCATTTTTAGTCATTCTTCACTTTCTCTTTACACGTGTTCTTAAACACCGCATGCACCTCACACCCACCCACACACACGCACACAGGCGTGCAACCCCCCCACACACACATACGCACATAACACGCACATGCACGCACTGTACATAAAATGAATAAGCTTTGTAGAAGCCATAGCAATGTTGGCAAGGCTTCCCAAGTGGGTTAAGGACCGGCTGATAAGGCAGTTTGATAAATATGTGTTGCAGTACCGTGATATCAATATCCTTTATTCTGTTTGGTACCCTTCCATTTTGCACAGATCATAGGTAAAGAGAAGGAAGGGAGGCGATGCTTAAGGTTACCCAGGTATGCGAGTTGCTTTTGTTAATGTGATTGGTATGTGTGTACACTAAAATGTGGAAGTTGAACAAATGCTTTACCATGTATGATTTACTTGTTTTCTAAAGCCCTGTGTAAGTGTGTGTGGGCGTGTTAACGTGCATAATGTGCGTGTGTGTGGGGGGGGGGGCGGGCATACAAATGCTATGACTCGTGCTTGTTCTTAATACTACTCCTTTCACGTTGCTCTGTGGGCGTTTTTTTATTGGGTGGGGGGGGGGGGGGGGGGGGCGTGAAACAGCACTGTCTGTAGCGCGCGACGGAGGGTTGTGGTTGACCGCTATGAAGCCGTACCGCGTCCGCACTTAGTAACTTAGGGGGTCGGCGGGCCGTGTTTTTTTTTTATAAAATTTTTTTAGTGTCATGCTCACTCCTATGGCCTCCAATTGGGCACGATCTGATAAATGAGTTCCCCGTTTCCTTTAAAAGGCGGTTGTTGTTCAATATGCTTAAAACAAGTGCACCCACGGTCTCTTGGGCATTGTGTTTCTGCAACCTTTGTAATCACGCGTTGGCATGAACTCTGCCATGATTTGCCCTCAAGTGTGTCATGTTTGTTTGTAATTTTGGACTGCCTTTGGCAATTCATTCATTTGTGCAAATGTGTGCAATCTTGGCCCCTCCCTCCTTGGCCACACACACACACACACACCAGGCGAATTCCTCTCAATCTCAACTGGCTGCCAAGGCATCAACAGAGTGTAACTTTGTGGAGATGTGTAATTTCAGAAGTGAACATTCCTCCATGCACCTTGAGAGGTTGCAGGACCTTCCACACACCCACAAACAGTCACCTCAGAAGAACGAATCCCTGGAGCAGGACAGTAAAGACCCCAAGCCTGGCAGCGGTGCCCATGGAACCAGCCAGGCCTTCCACATAGCTAGTCAAATGGCTCCTGGCATTCCCAGTGGCAACAACAACAGCAGCGAGGCAGGAGGAGGAGGAGGAGGGGCGTTTGCAAAAGGTCACAAACAGAAAGGCGTGGTGCAAGACTCTGGCAATGATGGCGATGCCGCCTGTGATGGAGGCCCATTTGGCCGAGCTGCTGGGATGGGGAAGAGGGGGTGCAGCAACAGCAGCGAGAGTGACGACAGTGCTGAGGCTGAGGGCAAGCAAAGGCAGGCACCCAATGGGGTGGACTGCGCACCGGGAGAGAAGGACAGGGCTGGCTTTGAAGATGACGATGACGAAAGAACTGACAGTGCAGATGAAGGGGACAATGTGTCGGATGGCAATTACATTGGGTTGTCTCTGAACAGCAGGGATGGCAAGTTTCGAGTCTGTGGCGACAAAGCCGGCCCGACTGAGAAGGCCGCCAGCAGTGTATTTGTGGTCAACCATCACCCAGCCACTGGGTCTGTGAGTCCCGTGAACATGGTGGTGGGATATGGGGCAGAGTCCCTTGCGCTGCGTGTCATGGAAAAGGCTGGCAGTGCTTCTGTGGGGGGTTCACCTACCATGAACTCTCCAAGGCAGTCGTCTGCAGGCCAGTCAACGCCAGACACACCAAACATGCTGTCGCCAGAGGTGATTACTTCTCAGGTAAGCAAAGAGAGTGTGTTGTAGTGAGCTGGGTCCTGGGAGAGTTGGATTTAAGGGAAGGGGGGGGGGGGGGGGGGCGTGTTTGGGCTAGAGTTGTGATAGTAGTGGCCCGTTTGTGATCAGCACGTTATGACGACCATCTGTTGATTTTGATGAACTCCCTTATTTGGTACTTCCGTTTGTCAAGTTCCGCTTGCAGGTTGTTACAGTAGGGCTTCTTGCCATGCCGCCCACCGCAAGTTATGTGTCTCCTTGGCAACATAGAGCGTAGTTGTGTTGTCTGGTATTCACGCTTTTGCGGCTTCATAAACGCAATTATGTCACTCCCCTTTTGCTGTGTGTAGCCAAAATTGGATTTATGACAAATCCACCTTTATCTCATTCATTATGTCCTTTGAGCCCTGCTTAACGGTCCCTTTTGTGGGGGGAATTGCAGTTAGGTGAATTCCTTGGTAGGTGTAACCTCAAAGTGCCTGGTCATGAATTCCATGTTATGGGTTCACACTCCTGGAGTTTTTTTTTTTTTCTTCCCCTTTTTTATTTGATGTGTATCTAAACAGCTGCAGCAAGCACTTCTAGACCTACATGTACATTATCCTGGCCAAAGAGCTATGTCCATGCAGCTAGTCCTGAGGGCATCATATGGCTAACAGGGTGCTCCTAATGTGTGCATGACCTTGCTGTGTGGTTTGTCTATCATGGGAGGATGTCTGGCTTTTGTTGTGGTAATGTAAAGCTACAAGTGGCCCCTACCCTCTCTTCTCCTACCTGCTTTAACTTTGCAAGGTGTGATAAATCTTGCCTGTCTCCTCACACACATGTACACACATACCACACACATACCACACACACACACACACACACACACACACACACACACACACACACACACACACACACACACACACACCAGGTCTCGGCCAGCATGACTGCCACTGGAACAAGTGCTGTCGTCCCTGCTGCCCTGGGCCCACTGCCTCAGCCCACTCCGCTGCTGCCAAACAGTAGCTACACTCTGCCATTTGAGACCCCGTGGGGATGGCCCCCTGTCTACAGGTTAGGGAGAGGCATCTCTAACCCCAATAAGTAGCAATATTACTAACTTCTTACCCTCTCTGTAGCCCATTTCCCTTGCAGCCAGGGACCAGCAGTGTAGCAACCACGCCAGTACCAGTAGTTCCTGAGGTGGTCCCTAGTGCATTCCTGAAGCCAGGGTCCCCATTTCTGCTACAGGGAACTGTCTGCCAGGAATCTGAAGGTACACAGGTCATGTGTGTGCTTCACTTGCACTCCCTCACCCCCCCCTCACCCCCAACCTTTTGCAAATGGCACTCCCCACTACTGTCTGTGTGATGATGACCTGTGTTAAAAGAATTCATTGTGTTGCTTTGAATGTGCTGTGAAGGGGATGGTAGAAGGGTCAGTCAGCTGAGGCGCATTGGCTGATCTGATTATTCCCAAATGGATTGTGCATTTACTTAATTTAGCCATCTGCTGGGTGGCATGTTTAGAATTGTGTATATGTGTATTTAGTGGTGTGTGTGTGTATACTATTATCAGTGTGCATGTGTGTGTGTGTGCCCACTGCACTAGTGTTCATGTATACATTATTCTGAGTAGGTCTGCGACTCATTCTCGATCCTAGTTGTGTGAGCATATGTGTGTGTGTGTGTGTGTGTGTGTGTGTGTGTGTGTGTGTGTATGTGTGTGTGTGTGTATATATATATATATATATATATGGTTGGGTGTGTTTTGTGTACATTCAGATGGTTATGAGTTATATGATGCATTGAAGTCAAGTTGGTAAATTGTTCCCAAAGATAACAGTGAAGGGGTGCCACACTCCTGATGTGCCCAGGGGGTTATTGTGTAGTACAGACAGCAAACACTCTGTAGCTGTGCCCCCCCCCCCCCAATCCATGGGGATATGGTTGCCCCTCCCCTTCCCTTCCCCTCCTGCATGGGTCCTCCATGGGGACAGGGTTGCAGTGCTCTTGCCCACCTCCTTCCTTTGGGAAGTTGAATGGTTTCTGACAGTATGTGCATTTGTTGATTTTGACACAAAACCCCAAATTAGTCTTCTGCATTTTGGGGAAAGGACAAAAGGGAAATGGAACTATGGCTAAAGTAGCTAGAGGTCTGATACCGAGGTTTGGTACCAGTAGCTAGAGGTTTGGTACCAGTAGCTAGAGGTTTGGTACCAGTAGCTAGAGGTTTGGTACCAGTAGCTAGAAGTTTGGTACCAGTAGCTATAGGTTTGGTACCAGTAGCTAGAAGTTTGGTACCAGTAGCTAGAGGTTTGGTACCAGTAGCTAGGGGTTTGGTACAGGTTTGGTACCAGTAGCTAGAGGTTTGGTACCAGTAGCTAGAGGTTTGGTACCAGTAGCTAGAGGTTTGGTACCAGTAGCTAGGGGTTTGGTACCAGTAGCTAGAGGTTTGGTACCAGTAGCTAGAAGTTTGGTACCAGTAGCTAGAGGTTTGGTACCAGTAGCTAGAGGTTTGGTACCAGTAGCTAGAGGTTTGGTACCAGTAGCTAGAGGTTTGGTACCAGTAGCTAGAGGTTTGGTACCAGTAGCTAGAGGTTTGGTACCAGTAGCTAGAGGTTTGGTACCAGTAGCTAGAGGTTTGGTACCAGTAGCTAGAGGTTTGGTACCAGTAGCTAGAGGTTTGGTACCAGTAGCTAGAGGTTTGGTACCAGTAGCTAGAGGTTTGGTACCAGTAGCTAGAGGTTTGGTACTGGTGGCTAATTGGTACTATTACATTAGTTAAGCAAATCATTTTTATCATCTCTACATATATGTCCGCACCATGGCTGCTGTGTTGTCTGAGTTGTCTTGCTATGGTGGCTGTGTTCTGCAATCTGTGTTATGGAAACTATTGTTGTGTGCAACTCAACTACCTATGTGACCATGTAAACACTTGCAAATACCACTATGACAATTGCCTGTATTGGCTGTAGCTATAAAAACTAAATACGCTGCCTACTCTATACAGATGATGACCGCTGTCCTTTTGTGTGTGTGTGTGTGTGTGTGTGTGTGTGTGTGTGTGTTTGCATGTGTGTGTGTGTGTGTGTGTTTGCATGTGTGTGTGTGTGTTTGCATGTGTGTGTGTGTGTGTTTGCATGTGTGTGTGCATGTCTACGTGTGTTGTGTGTATGTGTGTCTACGTGTGTGTTGTGTGTGTGTGTGTTGTGTGTGTGTGTTTAGTAGGTGTTATTGACTGTTGGTACACATCCCCACCCCCCTCCTCCCAATAGGAGCCTTGGTTCTCCTGTCCTGTCAGGGATAATTACATTTACTACATGGGTGTGAATGGTGCCCCTAAGCACATGCTACATGCATATACAACTGATTTATTGTTGGGAGAAGCCTTGCTGACAATGGTCATGAATGTCATCAAGTGATCACCCACAACAACTGTACACACCTGCATGTTTTGATATGTTTGTGGTAGTGTCATGCTTTTTTTTTTTTTTTCCCCCTTCCTGTCTGTAGGTGTATTGATAGTTAATGTGATGTGGAGGAACAAGTCATATTCAGGCTCACTTATTGACACAGGTCAACATGAATGGGCGCCCCCAAGGTACATATATATTCTTGTGTTTGTAACATGGGTGTGTGTGTGTGTGTGTGTGTGTGTTTGCATTTAAGTGTAAGCTGTACATATTGCCACCTTGTTTAAGGTGTGCTCATCAATGTGTCTATGTGCTTTGGCTAAGTGCTGCCCCTTTTCTTTCATATCTCCATCGTCCCTTTCTCCTCCGTCATTTTGTCTTCTACAATCCTCACCTCCCCTTTTCGTCTCTCCCACCCCACCCCCTTTATACCCCTACCTTCATCAACCCTTTCACTCCTCTTCACTGACTCCTCCCCCTCCCCTTCTCCTCCCCTCCTCCTCCTCCCCTTCTCCCCTCCTCCCCTTCTCGTCCCCTCCTCCCTTCTCTCCTCCTCCCCCCTTCTCTCCTCCTCCCCTTCTCCCCTCCTCCCCTTCTCCTTCCCTTCTCCCCTCCTCCCCTTCTCCCCTTCTTGTCCCCTCCTCCCCTTCTCTCCTCCTCCCCTTTTCCCCTCCTCCCTTCTCTCCTCCTCCCCTTCTCCCCTCCTCCCCTTCTCTCCTCCTCCCCTCCTCCCCTCCTCCCCTCCTCCCCTTCTCCCCTTCTCCTCCCCTCCTCCCCTTCTCCTCCCCTCCTCCCCTTCTCCTCCCCTCCTCCCCTTCTCCTCCCCTCCTCCCCTTCTCCTCCCCTCCTTTTCACCTCCCCCTCCTGTTCATCTTGGATTTGCAGCTGGCTAATCTAGTGTGTGTGTGTGCTGATATATACCTTCATGTCATCCTCCCCTCTCTGCCTTTTCACCTCTCTACCCTTTTGCATTCCCTCTCTGTGCCCTGGTACCTTGTCTCCTCCTCCCCATCCACTTCCGTCCCTCATTCCTTTACGCACGCACTTCCTCATGTTCAGAGTTATGTGCAGCAGTGATTGTGAATGTGTATGTGCTTTTATATGTCTATGTTTGTGTATGTGTATGTTCATGTATGTATATATGTGTTCGTGTGTGTGTGTGTGTGTCAGTGGATGTATGTGTGGGTGCTGCAGCGTTAGGCAGGCATATGTTTGTCATGTATACATCATCAGAGCACGACTTTTGTGCATTTTATTAACCCTTTCAACCTGCCCATTAACCCTTTCAATCTGCCCATTAAACCTTTCAATCTGCCCATTCCCTTTCGCTTTCAAGGCTGTCCACAGCCTTTTCAGACTCTGTTCAGTTCAAGGATCTGTACCTCAAGCAGGACCCAGAGGGTCCGCAGGTCGACATTGATGTGGAGGATGAAGAAGGGAAAGATGGCGGTACCCGCGACACTCCCATGGAGATCTCTTCGCAGAATGACAAAGGAAGGACAGAGGGGAGCTCATGGAAGCCTCCTCCCCAGGACCCCACCCTCCTGGCGCCCCCGCAGGTCGAGGCTCAGTACTCCGACATCAGTGACTCGGAGATCAGTGAGCACGGGGAGGGGACCCGCCTCAGGGCGCCCGTCGCGTGCAGCTCCCCCTCCCACCCCTCCCACCCTCCTCAGAAGTCAAACGCAAACGGCTACGTGCCTGTACAGCAGCTGCTCCACACGCAGGGGGAACCTCGGCAGTCCTCGCCCAACATCACAAAGTTGTCGCACCGGGGCCAGTCTCGAGCTGAGGCTGGCCCGGGGAGCAATATCCAGGACGTGGGTGGTGCCGATGTCCCGCCGTGCGTTCCCGACCAGTCACAGGATGCCAGCGGAATTGTCAGCGTCCGGTCCACGTTGATGGGATCCTACCCATCCCCGCAAAAGTCCATGGCCATGGTGCTCAACCCGGGACAGGAGCAGAGGCACAGCTACGTGGGAAAGGGCGGGGCCTCGGTGATCACGCCCAAGGCGACGCCACACAACTACTCCAACCTGGATACCCTTGTGGATGCTGCCATCGCTGTCCGGCCCTACCCCACGGAGGACAACAAAGGTGTCCTCCCACCACCCTCCTCTGCACAGGAACATGCCAAGGCTGACACCCATGCCCACCCCAACCACACTGAACAGGCCAAGTCGTATCCAATACCCCCGCATCCGAATGATCAGTTCCAGAAAGCAAAGCAGGACTCCCCTTCCACCTCTCCGTCCCTTCACGGAGCTCCTCCCCCAACGTGCCACTCCCCCATTACCCTCGTAGGTAAGCTCACGGAACAGCAGGTGGCCTCCCTTCCGACCTTTGACCCCTCCACTCCGGGACCCACGGTGGTCAGGAAGGCCACCCTCGGCTATGGTCCCCCCGGGATGGATCCCACCTCCCTCACCTCCCACAAGGACAACGGCCTGGACAGCGACAGCTCTGGATCAGGGTCCATCATCAGTACCCACACCAAGAAGAGGAGCAAGACGAACAGCCGCAAGAAGAAGCACAGTGAGGGCGTGGCCAAGGAGGAGACCACCAAGGGGCCGGAGACCCCTGCACTTAGTACTATGAACTTCACCCAGTTCAATGTCCAGCTACAGCCGATATCACCCGGTGTGGAGCAGGGTGCCTCCTCCAAGCCTTTCCTGGCTGTGGGGCACGCTTCTGAGACAACCGGTGCCCCTCCCACCTCCAAGCACGGTGTGCCAAGTCCATCGAACAAGCAGCCGACTGTAGGGGAAGCCATGCAGAAGAAGCCCGACTTCAATGTCCCCTCGCCTGCGGCCATGGCTAGCTCTTCGAGCGTGCCCAAGGAGGCCAAGGTCCCACCCATGTCCACCTCTTCGTCATTCTCCATTGCTGACGTGGTGAGCACAAGGCCCCCCTCCTCCTCCTCCTCCTCTGATGGGGGCATCTCCCACATCAGTCCGGCGTTGGCCGGCTTGCTGCCCCCCGTGGGGGGCGTGTCCAAAGGCGACGCCTTGCCATTTGCCAACTACACTCAATCAGGCATCGGTCCCACCCCCACCCCCACCCCCACCCCAGCTGTCACCATCCAGCAGGAAAGGCTAGTGCAGTCCCCTCACACCACAGACCCCTCCAAGAGCATCAAGAGGAAGCGCAAGGCGGAGCAGGCCGAGCTCCCCATGGAGCACGAGAGGCACGTTGTGGCCAAGGAGGACCAGGAGTACCCCTCCAGGGTGGGCCCCTCCCTCTACCCGGTCCCCGGCCCCGTCACGACTTCGCAGTTCCTGCCAACAAAGCTCAAGTCGTCCCCGGGAAGCGACTCTGTCCAGCCTCCCGAGGACATGAAGGACAAGCTGAAGTTGGAAAGTTTCCCACCGGGCTTTGACTACGACCCTAGCCTGCCCATGTCCATGCAGTACCAGCTGATAGCCTTCGAGAACCAACAGAAACAGATGAAGTTCAAGCAGTATCGCCAGGAGGAAGAGTTCAGACTGCAGCAACAGCAACAACAGCAGCAGCAGTCCGAGTGTGGGAAGAAGGAGGATGCTGATAAGCTCGGCAAGAACAAGACACAACAGTCCAAACCACGTGCACCTCGCAGGCCAAAGAACGAGCCGGCTGCTGGTCCCCAGACCTCCAGCATCAGCATTCCACAGCTCTTGCCTCCTATAGCCTCCGTCTCCCCGCCCACTCCACCACAGGGTCCTAACCCTCCCACCCTCCCACCTTCCACCTGCACCCCGGTCTCCCACAGCTCCATGGTCGGGGGTCAAGAGATGACCAACGGGGCGCGCATCATGCACTTCACCTCCCAGAGCCTCACGCAGGTCAAAGGTGACCCCGCCCAGAAGATGGCCAAACACAGTGCTCCCACTGTCACAAGTGCAGCTGGTAGCAGCGGCAGTGCCACAGGGAAGCAGCAGAAGCCCCAGGGATCCTCTAAGAAGACCGGTAAAAAGTCTGAACCGATGCAGATCAAGGGAGAATCGGACAAGACCCCAGATGATGTGGTCTGTTTCCTCCGCGGGGGGGTCGCAGTACATCAACTATCCGCAGGTTCACTCGAGCATGGCAGGACTGATGCCCTCATATGCAGCCCTGCAGATGCAGGGACAGGCCATCTTAAATCAGGTCCCCATGGGACAGTCCCCCTGGGGTGCCGTTGCCCCCCAGATGCAGCAGTTCTCGCACCCCCATGCAGCTCGAGAAGCCGTCAAAGTCTGACCACCAGGGGGCTGGTAGGTCGATGTCGTCTGGTGGGGGGGAATCGTCGTCCGGCAGTGGTGGGCACCATCTAGGGGTGAACCACATGGTGAGAGCAGAAAACGGCCCCATCAGGAAAAAAGACACCGTGCTCTCTGTGAATGATTGGCACCACCATCAGTCTGGGTTTACCCCCGTGGCCTCTGCCCAAGGGAAGGGCGGGGCACAGCCGTCTTCCTCCGGCAAGGCCACCAACAAGCAGAGCTCCTCCAAGGAGCACACTGACACCAAGCTGCAGGCTCAGCAGTCACCTTCGGTAGGTGGGGGCGGGGGCACTCACTCATCCCGAGACCGCGGCAACAAGTCCGACCCCTCCTCCTCCTCCTCGGCCTCCCTCCCACCCCGCCCCACCCTCCCAGCAGCAACAACAGCAGCAGCAGGTGGTGGTCCCGTCTCCAACACACCTCGCTCAGGCCAGGCTGCCCAGCTTAGGGCACTGGCCAGCACGGATGAGTACATGAAGCAGATGCAGATGCAGCAGTACATGGAGCTGCTCCAGCAAGGGGCAGCCGCAGCCTACATCCACCCCGAGCTGGCGGCCATGTGGCAGATGCAGCAGATGCAGCAGCTGGTGGCGGCATCAGCGTCGGGGCAGCTCCATATGGAGCCCCTCGCAGCTGCCGCCCTCCTTCAGCAGTACCACCAACAACAGCAACAACAACAACAACAACAACAACAACAGCAACAACAACAGTCGGAGACGGTGGCGGGCCACCTCCATGCTGCCAACATCATGCCGTTCATGCATCCCCTGGGCATGCCCCAACACATCGGATACTACGATCCCAATCTTGGTGGGTTGAGTTATTTGTGTTTCCGTGCTCAGTAATGTTTTCTCCTCGTTTGCAAAACAGCTGCTGTGTTACCTTATGCTACCATTGGAAATCAAAAACGGTATGATGTTTTAAATTTATTTTACAAAATGGTTGTTTTATTATTGACATCTGGTGTCCCCCCCCCCCCCCCCCCCCCCCCTTCTTTTCTGCAGTGAATAGTTTAACAAAGTGAAGTCCTAGTGTCATCTGTACATGTAGCTACTCTGATGTGTGTTTTTGCTCTGCCTGACTCTGTTCTTTGAAGCTGTTTCTAACGTGGTCTTCCTGTTGCTCGTGCATGTTTTGGTGATCTTTTAATAAAATCATGTGTTTTTACTTGTGGCCAAATGGTGGTGAGTTGTGGTGTGATGGGTGGGCATCTGATAGCCAGTGTGTACATGATTGGAAAGTGCCAGCCCAAACATGTGGTAAGTAGGAGAACTAATAAAGAAATCACAAGAAAGATATCTGGAGCCTGTGCGGTGACAACAGCTGTTGGGCCTAACCCACACCTTGGGGGAGGTACCCGCATACAGATGTGTTAAAAGGACATCTGATCCCATGCAGTAAAGAGTAAGCTCAAATTCTTGTGGGAACTCTGTAATTTAATAACTGCAGGGTTGTGAGGTGTGCAAACAAGGATATGTATGGCTTGTGGTTTTATGCCAAATGAAGGGAATGCATTCAGCTACATGATGCCCCAGTAACCTTTATATGATAACTAAAGCCTCAGGGCAGTACAAAGCTGCATGCCCTTGTGCCACATTTCTCAGGGGAATATATCAATAAATTAAAAATAGGTGTCATCATAAACAACCACTATATATTGAGTATTCTGCATGCATGCACACATACACACACCACGTCCATACACTACACACAGAGCAGTGACTTCATAGCTTGGACTTGGTTTTAAGAAGCACTTTCAAATATTTGTCATAGATTTCGTGCACCTGCAGGCAAGAGAAGAATTAAACGCCTCAATTGTCTACCAATATAAATTCCTGTAGTGACGTGCCAAATAATTACTACGACTCTGTGTGAATATACAAATGCTCTATTTATTAGCTATCCCAGGAATGGGGGGGTACAGTAGTAAACACAAGAAATATCCGTCCAGGGTTTGATGGCATATAGACACCCCTCAAGGCTTTCTAGGAATAGCCAGACACAGGTGCAAACGTCACATCCCAAATATGAGTACTCCAAAAACACAAACCACATCACAGCTTTGGCCTGCATGCAAGCAGCCCTGCATCCACACACCTCTTCCTTGTTGCGGGGAGCCCTCAGTGCCCACTCAAACAGGTGCTTGTAAACATCGCCATCATAGCGACCCAGCGCAGAGTTCAGGATTACGTCGGGTATGTCAAACGCATCGACCAATGGGACTGCTTCTTTTCTGTAAGAGAAGTGTTGAAGCCCCACACCATCACACCCTAGCATTCTGCATAATGTTACACAACTACTATGGAGCACTCACAATATGTGCACAAACACACACAAGGCCTATGTCTTGATGTTTTCTTGGGGGTCCTTTTACAGTACACTTACTGGACCAACAACAGATCACAAAGCATGTCCAAAAGTGTGCCTTCAAGCTCCCCCTCCCCTCCCCCATGTGATGTAATAAAAATCCAATTGTGGTGATCTGGTTGATTTACTCTATTTAGTACCCACTCTCGATCTGTACAGGTTGGTGTGAAAATATGTTGACAAAAGGGGGCAATATATTCACCTTCGCCTGACCAACATGTAGGATTATGATAAGACCAATAGTTAACATTGTTACATGTGGCTGAATGGTTAAAACTAAATGGCCTGGAACATGGCATGCCTACAGTGTACATACTACAACTTTCAACTGCAGACAATGTTTTGGACAAAGAGATCCAACGCTTGACATTGGTGTACGAGGGAAGGTTTCAGCAACCAGCCCCACCCCTTCCCTCCCTATATTGTGTCACGTGACAGCTGTCCTAATCCACTGACAGCATCACTATGGGCTTGAGGTTCTAAAGCTGCTCCTGCCACATTGTGTCACCCTCCCAACCCCTCCCCAACCCCTCCTCACCCCTCCACACCCCTCCCCAACCTCTCCTCACCCCTCCTCACCCCTCCCCACCCCTCCTTACCCCTCCACACCCTCCCCACCTCTTTCCCTTCATGTACACATAACTATGTCACTTTAATTCAGTTTTTTTTTTTAACTGTGCAAGAGTTTCTTCTACTGAACTTTCAGTTTCCATGTCCAGTATTACACACAAGGAGTTCAGTCAGAAAGCTTAACAGAATACACCTGTTGACTCACATTTATGTATGTGCGCATGGCAAAACAAAACAGTAAATTTGGCTTAAAAGTTAAATGCACTCATAATTTAAGAAACCTCCTAACGATTTGCTTACTGCCTGCCAGTGGCAGACATGTTGTCCAATCTGCTGTCTACAGTTTTCTGGGACCAGGGTCCCACCTTTCATTACAGATAAGACTCCCCAAATCAGACACTCCATAGAGATATGTAATGAATGAACACTGACAACAGAACAGTATTTCACGAGGGGAAGGTGGGGGAGGGAATATCTCACATGCCAATCAAAATAGTGATCCCCCCTGCTTTCCTACATGTCCATACATAGTACCTCATAGCAATCCTTCAGCTGTGGGGGAGGGGGGTACATTAGTACCCAAGGTCCCGCCTACACTGGCACTAAGCTTGAATGTAGATACCACATACACCAAGCATAACAGGCAAGGGGGCAGGCGGGGGGGGGGGGGGGGGGGGGGGGGGGAGGGGGAGGGAGGGGGAGGAGGGGCAGACACTCAATGGGTACCAAAGGTTCAAGGCACTACAAATAGAATTTGCACAACTTTCAATAATAACAGTAACTTAATAAACAGTGTTATGTTCAAAACATTGCATAGTTTAACAAACTGTACGTATAATTATGTACAATCACCCACATCCACATGTATACACAGTGATCCAAAAGTCGTGCAAAATATTCAATTCAAATTCACCCTGTATAATTATATATGTATGACAGATATTGACACTTTCTGCTCTCTGAGCAGAACAGTACCTGCGTACATAAGGAATATTAGACACTTATAATTATCTGCATACCAGCGCAAAGTTGGGAATAAACTAACGCAAGTCATGCATACAATATTCCACATGCACATCCTTTAACAGGTATTAAAATGCAATTCTACACATAAGTACCCATGTGTAAACACAATCAAGGGAACACCCTCTCTTGGCACTATGATGACAGCAGTAACACACAAAAGTCGTGCGGCAGTATGACCACAATCTGCTTGGACGAAAAATCATAAATGCATCACGCAGGCTGAAAAGAAATGTTCCAGTGAAGAGCAGTTAGGTCTTTTGTGTTGTCACCACAGTGAGAAGCCTCCATATCGTCCATTGCTTTCTATTACCAGTCAAGTATGGATGTACATGTATTCTTCATGTGACATCACCACACTGCGTGTGTGATCATAAACCATTCCATGCAGGTACAATGCACGCAGGCAAATGGCTAATGATTGGTGCAATGGTTAATACCCAAACCATACTAATTGTATGTCATGGCAACATTATAGAGTCTTTTAATAAATAAAAATTAAAAAAAAAAAAAAAAAAGGAGTGGGAAACGCCCTCAACCATTAATAAATTAATTAGTACCACTACACATATATATATATGAGATATCAAGTTAAAAAATCAATTGAAGGATCTAAATTTAGTTCCATACATGTGAATTGTTTAAAGTCCTGAGCACAAAGACGTGGGCCCGCATAAGAATGGAATCCTTCTAGACATGTGTGTGAGAGCAATGCTTCGACCATTTCACAGCCATAATGTTACATGTGTGCTGTTGATATGCAGACTCATTGCCACTCAATATTCCACCACACAACGCAATCCCCCCAGCTTGGCCTGGGGTAAGCACTGCAATGTTATTGGCCAAGAATGTAGTTTGGGGGGAAATCAGGACCTTTGTTCAGCAATAGGCAGCTCAATGGCAGTTTTGTTTGTCATTTCAACAGTGCCCTTCCAGGCTATGCCAACATTCTTACAAACTTTCTCACACACATTTCAGACGCAGTACACTGTTATGCTTCATATTCAAATGCACTTACACAATCAAAACTGGTAAAAACTGGTAAACTTCAGTACATGCAGCTTTGCTACAAGTACCCACTCCCAGCAAATGCACCACCATTACTACTACTGTGCAGGTGTGTAAGACCATAACAAACAACAAGGAAGGCAAAAATGAAAGGACATCTTGCAATGTTATTAAAGAACTTTGAAAACAAAGGTGTGACAAGTTATACTCCAGGTTATTAAACAGTGATACTCCAGGTTATTAAAGTGATACTCCAGGTTATTAAACAGTGATATTAAACAGTGATACTCCAGGTTATTAAACAGTGATACTCCAGGTTATTAAACAGTGATACTCTAGGTTATTAAAGTGATACTCCAGGTTATTAAACAGTGATATTAAACAGTGATACTCCAGGTTATTAAACAGTGATACTCCAGGTTATTAAACAGTGATACTCTAGGTTATTAAAGTGATACTCCAGGTTATTAAACAGTGATATTAAACAGTGATACTCCAGGTTATTAAACAGTGATACTCCAGGTTATTAAACAGTGATACTCCAGGTTATTAAAGTGATACTCCAGGTTATTAAACAGTGATACTAAGGTTATTAAACAGTGACACTCTGGGTTATTAAACAGCTCTGTTGTCTTTTCAATACATAAGGAGGTGTGACAGATCTTACAGCAGCACATGATGAACCAAGGATAAACCGATAGGAATGAATTATCCTGTGATATGGGTACCTGCAATGTTTTGTCAGAAAGGTGGGGGTACTAAAATGGTGTGTTCAATTGAGAGTGATATCTCAAGTTTCCTTTTCGAAGGAGAGTATGATATGGTTTCTGCTGAATGGACTAATATTAAAGTGGCCCAACAGAGAAGGTACTTGTATGATGAAAACAATGACTTCATGGTGTAAACAGATGGGCTGTTTCAATACATATCAGATATTTGTAGAATTGTTATGGAAAAAGGGTTATCAAGAAAGGCAGACTACAACAAGAGGTTTTTTCCACTGTTATGTCAGCTGTGCTATTGTGATGAAAACACTAACTATTTGGGGGGGGCACTATTTGGGGGGGGGGCATGTACATAACTTGTTTACTCATACATGTACATGTCACTGTAGTGAGTGACAATACAAACAGCTATGTTAAATAGCTAAGTCCAATCACTACCAGTGAAAGAATACACAGTGCAGAAGACAAAATTTTCCACACAATCCATACATGTATGTCTGCACGCACATGCTAACTTTAAAAGGTGTACACTTGTTCTGACTGCACTATGACACAAGAGTTGCCGCACGCCAATATCTACACCATTCAAGCACACAGGTACCATGCCCCAGCCCAACACACACACACACACACACACACACACACACACACACACACACACACACACACACACACACACACACACACACACACACACACACACACACACACACACACACACACCCCTACCTGATCTCAGCAAGGAGACCATACATGTGCTCCTTCGCCATATCAAACTGACTGCAGGACATGTACTCATCCTACAGGGCGTGGTGGGGGGAGGAGCATAAATACATCTATATTCTATTTAGTGCATACTCACAGTGGCAAAGTCTCCTGGACAGCTGATAATGCCAAACACAGCAAACATGGCACACAGGCGCCTCAATACGAGGTGTGTGGCGGGAGAGAGCTCAGAAGTGTCCACAGCCTCATGAAAGGCCTTCAAGACAACGTAATAGCAATGGGCCTGGGGAGGGGGAAGAGAAACAAAAGCTCAGCTTAAATACACAATGCAAAACTTCTGTCCTAACTGAAAGATAGGACAGTACAACGTTTACAGAAATTGAATTTCTCAAACGTACGTGATGACCCATCTTAGGAAGACGTACAAGTGCATGTAAACATAATTCACACACATGCACACACACACCACACACACACACACACACACACACACACACATACAACATACACACACCACACACACACACACACACACACACACACACACACACACACACACACACACACACACACACACACACACACACACACACACACACACACACACACACATGATCACATGATCACCTTAGCAGCTACTGTCCAGTCCACAGTGGACTCGTTCCACGCCTCTGTTGGCTGCAGTCCCCTGCCCAGGGCCTTGTCGTAACGCGATGCCGCCATGGCGACCATCCTTCTGGCCCTCTGCCTGTAGGCCTCCAGCTGGGTGTGAGGGTCGCTGAGCTGGGAGGGAGTCCTCACCCCACAGTGCCTGTGGTGTGTGTAGTCAGCACCAAGGTAGGCCACGTTGGCAGGGAGGCTGGCAGTGGGCTGCTTCTGGAGATATATCTTATTGAGGTACCTGCAGGACAGGGGTACATGTATGTGTACAGGGCAGGGGTACATGTATGTGTACAGGGCAAGGGGTACATGTATGTGTATGTGTACAGGGCAAGGGGTACATGTATGTGTACAGGGCAAGGGGTACATGTATGTGTACAGGGCAAGGGGTACATGTATGTGTACAGGGCAAGGGGTACATGTATGTGTACAGGGCAAGGGGTACATGTACGTGTACAGGGCAAGGGGTACATGTACGTGTACAGGGCAAGGGGTACATGTATGTGTACAGGGCAGGGGTAGCTTTGGTAACTACATTAACATAATACAGTACAACTCACATAATACAAGTACGAACCTTTGGCAATTACACTTACATGTATGTCAAAAAGACCTTTGGTGATGTCACAGAACATACACTTTCTCAAACAGATTCACATAAATTAACATTGTAAATGATCCCATTGGACAGTGCCTGTGAGTAATGATTAAGCCACACCCACATGCACACACACGCATATGCACACACACACATGCACACACACACATGCACACACACATGCACACACACAGCACACGCACACACACACACACACACACACACACACACACACACACGCACACACACACACGCACACACACACACCCTACCTTGCAGTCTGCAGGTACATTACAGTGTTCTCTCCTTCGTACGTCATGGCTGCCACAAAGTTCACGTAGAGGTAAGGGATACCACTGGCCAGGGAGTAGCCATGCCCCCCACATGCCAGACGGCAGGCCTGCATGCATTGGGGGAAGATGTGGTAGAAGCAGAAGAAATGAGTATGAATGATAATTACACGACACTTCCCTCTAACACACTTGGAATTGCTGGAGACAAAGAAGTTATCATAAGTTATCATAAGTTATCATAAGTTATCATAAGTTATCATAAGCTGTCATTTTGTTTTGAATGAAAATAATAATAATGGATGAACGAGTGTTAGAAAAGATGACCGACTGATACATGTGTGTGAACACACATGTATCAGTATATTACATGTACCTCTCATGCAGTGGCCCAAGGTTAGCACTAGTTACATGTCATGCACAGGGTGTCTCAACACCAAGAATATCGTCTAAAACGTAATATAAACATTCTTTTTGGCAAAGTAAGAACTTATGGTAAAACTAATTCTTAATATTTAGTTTGGGAATAAATAAATTCAGATAATCAAAACCCTTCAAAATCAAGCATGCTAGAAACGAAGCAAAAATAAACTATTAATAACTCAACAGTAATATTCCGTGTTTTGGCTAGAATTTTATTATCTTGATTAAATGATTTCAATTTTGAAACAGGTTGGAAGAAGAAATGGTTAAATCAACAAAGTTGAGTTAATAAAATCTCATTATCAATTATCACTCTTTGTTCCTACATTCCTGGAGCATATTGTGGCCCATTCATCAACTGCCATATACATGTAAAAAAAAAGCTCTAAATATTCCCGAGAATACCTTGACCGACAGTAGTTAATTAACCAGAACCATTAACTAACATGTCTAATATCCTGGGCATCTACTGTGGGGCATTTTGTACACCCCAGTGTACAGACTAAAAGCAAAGGTTTTTTTGGTTTCTGCATTTCAGCAACTTTTGATGATGATATACATGTACATTATGTACAAGTCATTTTCCATTTGGTCAGAAACAATCAAGGCCCAAATCCATTCACTGCTCTTATAGCAACTTGCGGAGCTATCCAGTGAAATATTAAAAAAAAAAAAACATTCCTGTACACTGTAAATTGCACAGGATAGCTTCACTTTGACAAGTGTTTCAAGAATAATGAATGGATCTGGGCCTTAAGTGTTTTGGCCAAAACAGAAAAGCACTTGTTAAAAATGGCAAAACCATCAAATCTCGCTGGAACGGAACACAAAAAAGCTTTATTCCTGCAGTTGTGGTGCACAAGTCAATGCACAGGACATTTAGTAGATTTAACATCGTTCAGGTCTCAAAATATGCAATGTACATGTGCACACAACACCTTCCACTGGAGAGAACATTTTCGG
The DNA here is from genome assembly GCA_949361645.1 of Spongilla lacustris. Lineage (NCBI taxonomy): Eukaryota > Metazoa > Porifera > Demospongiae > Spongillida > Spongillidae > Spongilla > Spongilla lacustris. Next base: position 4,820,608 of record OX442437.1, on the reverse strand, counting down.
CCTCTTACAGTATGTCACAAACTATATTTGTGTACTAACCAGGAAATTTGCACCCTTGACCTTGAGGTCATCAATTCCTGCTCAAGGATTAGGATTACCACAGATGCAGATGTCCTTACAGCCACATGTGACCACAGCAGGTATTCATCCCAACAACATCCTCCCTCACACAACTCCTCCCCCACATGACCATGTAACCTTTCTCTACATCCCTCCCTCCCTCCCTCCCTCCCTACATTTCTACATAGAGCACACCTCCATTCCTTGTGAGGACAGCTCAGAACTGATGGCCTTCAACCCAGCGCTGGTCGCATGGAGCTGTAGAGAGAAGGCACAAGTGGAGTACACAAATACACATGTACATACATCTTATGCACACGTACAACATTCACATCTAATCTATGCCTGCGTGCGAGTTTGGTGAGTGTGTGTGTGTGTGTGTGTGTGTATGTGTGTGCATGTGTGTGCATGTGAATATGTGATAAACACAAAGGCTGTGTTATATATACAGGGTCTCCACAGAAGAACACAACGCTTTTGAATAAATATAATTCCTTAATGGAATTATCAATCTAAATAGATTTATGAATACACAATAACCACATTTAGGCAAATACCAAATGCATTATCAGTTCAAAAGATAAAATCAAATAGCTTGCAATTAATTTATTTGACACAGTAATGTATGATAATTACAAGATTTATAATCCACAGAATAGCCATGAAAAGTTTGAATAATTATAAATTTGATTGACTTCTTACTAGTTAATTTTCAAAACAACATATCAAACTTGAAAATGCTAAAGCCACTACAATTGTAACTAAATTTGAGTTTTAATAACTCACCATTACATGATCTAATACAAAATCAAATGGCGTTTTTTACTTCATTTAATAATGGAGTAATTAGTGATGGTTATTAAAAATAGTTATCCCATAACAGCTTCAACCTTAATAACTTTAAAACAAATCATGGTTTTGAATGTTAATAACTCACTATTGAACTTGGTAACTTGAAATCAGTGCTGTTCCACCGCATATTCAGATCTTGCGTTACTTACTAGTAGTTATTAAAATCAATTATCTCTAACCATAATCTTGAATAATGTCGGTAATAGAGGGCTTTGAATATTTTGATTTATGAGGGTTTTGATACAATTACTTAACCGCTTAGAATAATTTAAATCTAATTGGATTGTTAGTATTTGCCTAACTACTGCAACATATATTAAAGAAATGAAGCAGTTAATTAATTTCAATCCTGAGCCTGAGTTATAGTGATGTAAAAGCGTTGCGTTCTTTTGTGGAGACCCTCTATAATATTGTAACAATATACAGATGTTTTTGCTACCTCAGGCATGGATTCAAGGTTCCCTTCTGCTATCTCGGAGCGACAGGTGAGGTAAAGCCTGAACATGTACACACCGGCCATGTTGAGGGCGTAGGCCACAGAGAGAAGTGGGAGGAGCTTGTACTGCTGTGTCTGGTAGTCCAACACCTGTGTTTCCGGCCCACTGGAAGAGAGAAAGGTCCTAGGGACATGCTCAAACACCAGTATGCAAACAATTACACATAGATATACTTGATTTTGGTGGGTTTGATTGGGTAAAAGTAAATTTGTAGGAGGTCTACTATGTAAATGGAACATTGGAAGCAAAAATGACCCATTATAAAATGCTCCATCTTCAATAGACTGTATCGTCTTAACAAACTCCCACAATCTTTCTGGACGAGAGCCCAAATCCAGATGAAACTGTTGATTAAAAAAAACAAAATTACTTGTTACAGAGACAGTTCCAGTACATGCTTCACTTGATTCACACATCATGGGAGACGAGTGCTTATTGGCGAGAATCAAGCGGGAAAAGGAGCACATACTTAGTGTGTTGAACTGTATCTCTGTAACACATAATAACAAAAATTCGATAGGTGGAGGACTCCTATATGTATGTTCATAAGTTGAAGTGATTTGGGCTCTCCTCCAGATAGATGTGCAGGTTACCTCAAGTATACAATTGGCAAGGAGCCAACCACAAGATACCGAAATGAACTTGGCCACACACACAGATGGTTTGGTATGAAGTGGTGAAGATATAGGAAGTTCAATCCATATACATATAATAAGCATGTCCATGTACACAAAGGGATATATGTACGTATACGTGAAGGCTTACATAAATGGGTGTACATGTATGTACATGTGTACATGTAGGTAGGTACACATGCACATGCACATGTATGACTGGAGGTGTACATAAAGTGTGACATGCATGTTATTATCACATGACAATGTTATCACATGCCAATGTTATAATCACATGCCAATGTTATAATCACATGCCAATGTTATAATCACACTACAATGCAAGTATGCACATTACCCACAATGCACATGTTGACAACTGACCCAGCAGTCTCCTGCCCTTGGCGCCTCACAACACTGTAGCGTATGGCAATGGTGACTGCTTTGGACAAAGCCCGGGCACAGTAGATGACGATTCCTGACCTCACCTGTACCATTGTACCATATGTGATCTTGTCGGATGGAGGCTTGGAGTAAACTCCATCTGGAGCCACCTAGAAAAGTAAAAAAAAAACTAGTAGGAAGTTACGGGGGTCAGTTTTTCATCCCATGTGCCGAGAGATGTGACTGCTAACTATCTAATCCATCTGATCCTCACTTGATACTCACCTCATACCCACTTGATACTCACCTCATACCCACTTGATACTCACCTCATACCCACTTGATACTCACCTCATACCCACTTGATACTCACCTGGGCATACTTCATCAACATATGGTCACGTGGGATTCGAACATTGTGAAGTTGGAGGAAGCCATTGTCCATCCCAAAGTAGCCAAACTTCGGCCCAATATCTCCTACCTTGATGCCTGAATGTAATTGAACATAGCAGTTCAAACAAACACATTAATGCTATAACACATACACAGCTAATGCAATAACAGCAGCTAATGCAATAACACAGATAAAACTAAACCCAGATCACACATGATCACTATGTAAAGAAAAAAAGGCCTTTGATGAAATTACACGCACACGCACACACACACACACACACACACACACACACACACACACACACACACACACACACACACACACACACACACACACACACACACACACACACACACACACACACACACACACACACACACACACACACACATGTCCTACTGCTCCTCTAGGTCCCTAGGTCAGCACATCTTGTTATCAAGTGCTATGTCACAAACTACCTTCTATGGTACTTATGAAAATATTTAGCCCCAACCCCTACTCCCACTAGCTATCCCTACTGCTCTTACCTGGGAGGTGGGTGTGGTCCTCCCACTAGCTACCCCTACTGCTCTTACCTGGGAGGGGGGTGTGGTCCTCCCACTAGCTACCCCTACTCCTCTTACCTGGGGGGGGTGTGGTCCTCCCACTAGCTACCCCTACTCCTCTTACCTGGGAGGGGGGTGTGGTCCTCCCACTAGCTACCCCTACTGCTCTTACCTGGGAGGGGGGTGTGGTCCTCCCACTAGCTACCCCTACTCCTCTTACCTGGGAGGGGGGTGTGGTCCTCCCACTAGCTATCCCTACTGCTCTTACCTGGGAGGGGGGTGTGGTCCTCCCACTAGCTACCCCTACTCCTCTTACCTGGGAGGGGGGGTGGTCCTCCCACTAGCTACCCCTACTCCTCTTACCTGGGAGGGGGGTGTGGTCCTCCCACTAGCTATCCCTACTGCTCTTACCTGGGAGGGGGGTGTGGTCCTCCCACTAGCTACCCCTACTGCTCTTACCTGGGAGGGGGGTGTGGTCCTCCCACTAGCTACCCCTACTCCTCTTACCTGGGAGGGGGGTGTGGTCCTCCCACTAGCTACCCCTACTGCTCTTACCTGGGAGGGGGTGTGGTCCTCCCACTAGCTACCCCTACTGCTCTTACCTGGGAGGGGGGTGTGGTCCTCCCACTAGCTACCCCTACTCCTCTTACCTGGGAGGGGGGTGTGGTCCTCCCACTAGCTATCCCTACTGCTCTTACCTGGGAGGGGGGTGTGGTCCTCCCACTAGCTACCCCTACTCCTCTTACCTGGGAGGGCGGGTGGTCCTCCCACTAGCTACCCCTACTCCTCTTACCTGGGAGGGGGGTGTGGTCCTCCCACTAGCTATCCCTACTGCTCTTACCTGGGAGGGGGGTGTGGTCCTCCCACTAGCTACCCCTACTGCTCTTACCTGGGAGGGGGGTGTGGTCCTCCCACTAGCTACCCCTACTCCTCTTACCTGGGAGGGGGGTGTGGTCCTCCCACTAGCTACCCCTACTGCTCTTACCTGGGAGGGGGTGTGGTCCTCCCACTAGCTACCCCTACTGCTCTTACCTGGGAGGGGGTGTGGTCCTCCCACTAGCTACCCCTACTGCTCTTACCTGGGAGGGGGGTGTGGTCCTCCCACTAGCTACCCCTACTCCTCTTACCTGGGAGGGGGTGTGGTCCTCCCACTAGCTACCCCTACTCCTCTTACCTGGGAGGGGGGTGTGGTCCTCCCACTAGCTATCCCTACTCCTCTTACCTGGGAGGGGGGTGTGGTCCTCCCACTAGCTACCCCTACTGCTCTTACCTGGGAGGGGGTGTGGTCCTCCCACTAGCTACCCCTACTGCTCTTACCTGGGAGGGGGGTGTGGTCCTCCCACTAGCTACCCCTACTGCTCTTACCTGGGAGGGGGGTGTGGTCCTCCCACTAGCTACCCCTACTCCTCTTACCTGGGAGGGGGGTGTGGTCCTCCCACTAGCTACCCCTACTGCTCTTACCTGGGAGGGGGTGTGGTCCTCCCACTAGCTACCCCTACTGCTCTTACCTGGGAGGGGGTGTGGTCCTCCCACTAGCTACCCCTACTGCTCTTACCTGGGAGGGGGGTGTGGTCCTCCCACTAGCTACCCCTACTCCTCTTACCTGGGAGGGGGTGTGGTCCTCCCACTAGCTACCCCTACTCCTCTTACCTGGGAGGGGGGTGTGGTCCTCCCACTAGCTATCCCTACTCCTCTTACCTGGGAGGGGGGTGTGGTCCTCCCACTAGCTACCCCTACTGCTCTTACCTGGGAGGGGGTGTGGTCCTCCCACTAGCTACCCCTACTGCTCTTACCTGGGAAGGGGGTGTGGTCCTCCAGACTTCTGATCTGCACGATGAAGGGATGAACTCCATGATCATGTCCCAGTGTGACCAGCCTTGCCAGGACAATGGCATGAGTGGCTACATGACCCACTGCCGAGTGAGGAAGGAGAACACATCAGTCAGCCCAGGGGCACCAGAGCACCTTGGGGGGGTACCAGAGCACCTTGGGGGGGCACCAGAGCACCTTGGGGGGCACCAGAGTACCTTGGGGGGCACCAGAGCACCTCTAGGTGCAGGCATCTAATCCCCACTTCCCCATTCCCATCTCACATATGTACATGTACATTTGACAACCATGCATACAACACAGATGCCCCTTTGCATCTACATTATACTGATGTCGTTGGCTCCCAATCCAATCAACTAACCAACTTCATCACAAGTCCCCTAACTGCTTCAATGCATTGGAGCTATCATTTGCACTGATCTATTCAAGCCACTCCCATGTTCCCAGATGTAGCTCTTCCCCAGACCAAAACAGTGCCCTCCTCTTCCTATTTGTAGCAACTCCCCAAATCCCCAGACCTTTCAAATCTACTTGTTCCCAGACCAAAAACATAAGTCCCCAGACCCAAAAAGCTTACATGTCCCTGGCCACCACTTTGTGGCTGTCAGTGTTGGGGTGTTGAGAACGAACTGCTGTGTGGTAGGGTCAAATGTAGCCACCGTCTCCAGTCCACGCACATTGGAACCTGCACAAAGCAGAACAAAACAATACCCACTACATTACAACTAACACCATAGGTGGCAACCCCTCCCACCCCTCCCTCCCACAAACATGCACATCAGAACGCACAAAACAAACTTGTCCTCTTGATGGGGTCCACTACAAGGTATTAGAAGGTGTACACCACACCCACAGGATGCTCATGACACACCCACAGGATGCTAATGACCTGCACACCCCACCCACACAATGCTCATGACCTGCACACCACACCCACAGGATGCTCATGACCTGCACACCACACCCACAGGATGCTCATGACCTGCACACCACACCCACAGGATGCTCATGACCTGCACACCACACCCACAGGATGCTCATGACTTGCACACCACACCCACAGGATGCTCATGACCTGACACCACACCCACTGACATATAACTCACCATGTCCCATCTCTGTCTGTGCATAGGCACCAATGATCTGGTAGCTATTAGCCAGAGGGAGCCACTTCTTCTGCTGTTCTTCTGTTCCCTGACCCTGTTGAGTTAATTAACCAGTCACATTAACTAACCTACCAGGAGTTAGAGTACACAAACACAATACCCTGGGTCCAGTTGTATTTTGAGATACGCCAACATACCTCGATGGTAGGGATAAACATGGTCTCGTGAAGCCCTATTGGTAGCTCCTCCCCAGTAGCACTGAAGTAGGAAGGAATAACAAAGTCATGTTGCCAATACTCAGTTACTCCATTCTCAGATCCTCACTCAACTAACAAATATGCACACATGTACTGATAACTTCTTTTTTTTTTTTTTTTTAATAGAAAGGTGTTAGTGTAATAAAGTGTATTCCTTATGATGTTGGAAATAAATCAATCGGGTAAAAATGGAAGGATCGCTGATCACAGATACAAATTGAGCCAAATGCATGGCGTTCTGGTATAAAATCTACTTGTAAACCGCAGCTGCAAGACACAAAACGTTCCCACCTGGGATTTACCACTCCCACCCCCTGGTTTGCCCACAAACCCCACCCCCTGGTTTACATGTGCCACATCAAAATAAAACTGTGTGGCATGCCATTTAACGGTACGGAGGAGAAGACTTTCATTTTTGCCTACCCCTTTTTGCACCTGCCTAGTTTGAGTTTCCACTCAAATTCAGCTACAGATCACATTATTTTTTACTCTACACACACCCACACAATCCTTTAAGGTTTTATACTTCTAAAAAGATGCTTTTCAAACACAGAGCTGGCTTATATTACAGTTCATCAATATGTGCCAAGCATGTACACGAGGCACACCTGTAATAATAAACTAATACCCTTGCCCCCCCCCCCCCCTCTCCCGCCATCACCTTGCCCCCTCATTCCGCCCCCACTGGCCCCTCAATATACCTTAAGCTGATAATTTGCCCTTCCAACATTATTGTAATAGCAAATTGGCTTCAGTATTTTTTGGTCTATCCCACTGCCAAGAGCCACGCCCCCTTAACCCTCAAATGCAGAGTCTACTCATCTTCACCAGACATACATGTATCAATGGCCATACCCCCTAACCTACCAATACATTAACATCCCCTATTGACAATAGGCCTACTGTTTGACAATGTTACGCTCCATTGCATCAGTGATCCCTAGTTCTTTGCATCTCCTGACATAGTGAACGCTCTTCTCCATTGCTCGGTCGAATGCCTTTTCACCAGAAAGGTAGTACCTGTCATCCTGCTTGAACACAGGGTCTTCGGACACTACTTTGGCTGTGATATAGATAAGTATGCAATCAGTGGTTATTAATACAGGGCATGTGATCAGTGGTTACTAATACAGGGCATGTGATCAGTGGTTATTAATTACAGGGCATGTGATCAGTGGTTATTAATACAGGGTATACCATTGATAGTGCACATTTTCAGTGGTTATTAATATTTAAACAGTGGTATTTTAACCCCTATGGTTATTAATAGTATGGTAGGACCAGAGTGACTGTAGCATGTGATGATCATGTGATTAGTATGCCTTTGTTACCACACACTCAGCATTGCACATTAGTTAATACATACTTTTATCCCATGTGTGCGAACAAGGTGCAACTAACATGGACAGCAATCAGGTCAAATATTTACATTACATATTTGTACAGTATTGCGTCTCATATGTGTCATGCTTGACTGTGATTGGGGAATATCTATTTTCTAACATCTCCACCTGGGGTGGACCATGTTGATAACTGCATGTGGGCCATTTAAATACCAGTGGCGGATCCTGGTGTGGGGGTTCACCAATGCAAGGAAGCACCCTTGCGGCCACCAGTGAAGGGGGTATGGGGGCGTGATGTAAGCTCCCCCATCGCCATAAGTTTTGCAAGTTATCGTATGAAATTTCATTACTTATATTATGAACTAGCAGTGCCGGCATTAGATATTTGGTGGTCCTAGGCGAAAAGGTTCGTGGTGGCCACCTTGGAACTTACACAGTGCATATGCGCATCATGTTGAACATGATACGCATATGTTCGCATATATCTAAATTTTAAAAAGTTGTTTACGCAATTTTTTTTTTAACGGCTGAAAACGAATCAGTTAATGTTCTGCTGATGCAACTTGCTGTAGCACCTGTACATGTGATGAGAGCTGTCAATTAAACGCGCAGTGCGGTTTTGAAATATAATTAGCATGTTACTCGAAATAAAAACGTGTTCAATATGCAACAACGCGGAATTGAAACAACAGGCAACAACGATTAACAATTGGAACTGGGAAGAACAAGATATTAAGATCGCCAATAATACATGCGTTCTAGGATAACAACAATCAGACAGGGTAGATCCACCCCTGCAAATCAAGTTGCTCTTCCTATGTATGACACTGCTTTCTTTAGATCCTGTCCGGAAGCGTGAACAGAACAGCGTAGAATGCATTTACCTCGACTTTGATGAGACAGCATAGAATACATTAATATATGAAGCCCTTATTACAATTGATAAATAATAAACCGTTGTGTGTTATCACTGAACATTATATTAATATGTCCAATGACAATAGCTTATTAAGGCACGGTTTTTTCAAGAACATACTGATACCGTGACACTACCTTTCGCTGTGTGTGCGTGTGTGTGTGTGTGTGTGTGTGTGTGTGTGTTGCATGTTGCTTCCATGCTTTCAAACGCAACCGTGTGTAGTCTGTGTACTATAAGTTTCGGTGTGGTGCTTTTTAATAGCTCACGCACACAGCCTTCTTCGTCTCTCGGTGAAATATTCTCCTCCGTCCAACATGTTGGTCACCTCCTCGATGTTTAGAGTGCTATTCTCCCGCTCTTGTTGAAGTTCTTTAGCCATCATCCTACTGGAGTAATACTCAGGGGCGGCAACCTTTGGGTGCACGTGCAACTAATTTCAATAAAGTTCAAATTTAATATGCGGTTACGAACGTGTGCAATTCGGTCTGGGTACTAGGTCCGTGTATTCAATTTATACTGGTGGAGTCGCCCCGGGGAGGGGCACCCCTCCGCGCTGTAAGCAGGAGCGGCGGAAGGTGTTTTATAGTGTGTGTGTGTGTGTGTGTGTGTGTGGGGGGGGGGGGGGGTCCCTTGATATTGGCCCGTCGGGCCCCCTATTATACCTTGGGGCCCGGGGTAAGTAACCCCGCTTACTCCCCCCCCTCTCACCGGCCCTGCCCAGAAGCCAACGCTTTTGCGTCCAACTACAATTCTACATGTACGCTAAAACTACAGATCGAGGCTGGGAGCCACAGATCAAGAGCTGAGCCTATATATGTTCAAAGTGCCGATAATGTAGTACTGAACTCCACTGTTCATTCGTTTAGAAAATACGGCATAGATGCTGTAAGCTCCCCCATCGTAGTCTCGGGTGGAACTCTGCAACTTTAATTTGTTATATTAAAATCATGGAACCCCTTCTAATAAAAGTTCTAATTCATCTTTCGAGGATGCCTTGCCGCAAATGCGTCTATTATGTTCTCTAACGTCACAGAGGTGGTATATACGTTTAAATATACATCTCAGTTGAGTCTCTGAGGTAAGCTCAGCTTTTTTCCCCTTCTCTTCACAACATACTTCAGTGAAGACAATGCCCCTTCTAAAGGTACGTACTTCTTTCACCTCTTCCGGCTTCACATGTATATATGGATAATGGTATAGATTTTAAAATGAGCCAGTAAAGTATATGCAATCTTAGATAAAAAGAGCCAGTCAAGTGTCTCTTCCACTACATGCATATCACACAGTAAAGGGATATTGCTGACATGCAGACTGATTACATGATATGCATGTGAATGAACATGAGGCTTCTAAAGCATGCACATATTGGCCCGCTATCTGCTGTTTCCATTACTAAGAGTGGCAGCATGATGTTGACCGATAGTATGCCCTGTATACATATGATCAATACAGTGCATGGCTATAAAAAAAATTCTTATGGAGTCTTTCAATATGTTCCAGTTGTGCTCAATGGTTAGGGAAGTCATACCGGCACAATCCCTGTTACAGCATGCAGATGAGTAGGAAGATATTTAAAGCCGGGTGGATGTATTTTTTACTGTAATATAATTGATAAACTAATAAAGAGACTACAGTGAATCAAGGGGAAAAAAACATATGGATCCATTGCATGGGCCCATGACACAACCTTCATTTAGACATGCAGAGTTCATGTCTCTATCCTTGCACACTGATGTCATATTTCCTCCTACTCAGGAGCACTTGGCTAACCAAAGGGGTGACTGAGCCATAGCACCTAGCCTTATAGGCGATCCACTATGTATAACTATCTGGTTTAGTTAAAAATCGCCAGGTTGCTGCTGCAGGGCTTATACACACTTAGCTATCTGGGGCAGTGAGGCCACCTAGACCTTGGTTCTTGCACCTCCATTCAGCGATGGGTCTTACTTGATGAGAGCCAGATTTGGTGGTGCACTTCGGTCACGAGCTGGAAACAGTGAGGAGCCGTACTCAAGTCACAGTTAGGATTGTATGTATGTGTGTGTGTGTGTGCATTATGAATATACGTATGGAGCAAGTAACATCCCATACTTACATGTATGGAACAAGCAACAACACGCAACCATATATCTATACATGCGTGATAAAACTGCTCGTGATTTTTAAACTAGAAACCTGGTTAATTTAGCATCTACATGTACAGAGTTATGAAACAATACCCCAAAATTCTGGAATGTTCTCACAATGTAAATAACTATAAAAATCCTCTCCAATAACTGTGCTGTATTGTCTTTAAGGGTCAACTGCTAAATGCAGAAGCAATTTTTGAGTTTTAATAACTCACCACTAAATAATTCTATACCAAATAACATGGTGTTTCTTACTTCATTTAATAATCAAATAATTAATGGTGTTAATTAAAATTAGTTAATTCTTAGCAGCTTCAATCTTAATAATTTATAAGCAAATTGTGATAATAACTCACTATTGAAATCAGTAACTTGAAATCAATCTGTTCCACTGCATATTCAGATATTCCATTACATATTGATGGTTATTAAAATCAATTATCTCTAACCTTAATCTTGAATACTTTTGATAATTGATGGTTTTTAAATCAAGGGTTTTGATATAATTACTTAACCGCTTATAATATCTAATTGAATTGTTAGTATTTGCCTAATTACTGTAACATATGTTTAAAAAATCAAATGGTTAGTTAACTTTAATCCTGAGTTCGTGTGCCACACACTTCCTCATTGTGTTACACCACAAAGGAAGATCAGATCAGGCCATGAGTTATACATAACATACCCAATGGTGGTAGTTATCTATGGCTTTAACCTTATTCGAAACTGTTAAGCTCATACCATGATTTAAGTGTTTCATGTAAGAGTTGTTTGTGAAGAATTTCAACTCGGAAATGCGACCTAACTCTTCTGGTATGTAATGACCAGGGGGAATGTGATTTTCCCCTTTCAAGTGAAAATTTGCTATACACTATCATCAGACAACATTACTAATGTGTGGATTATATTAGTGGCTAACTTAATTAGGCTTAAGTAAAGTGTGAATGTGTGTTCACACTTTACTTTTATTGGTACTTTAAATAGAATTATACATCAGGGGAACGTGATCTAAACTAGCAAATCACAAAGATGATAGCGGGCATTAAGGCCTATGTACCTCATCTTGGATCATCTTTTATTGTGTAAGAGCACTAATTCTTTTTAGGTACAGTGTGCACCTCTGTGCACACTGTCTGGTATATATATATATGTATATGTTGTGTGGCTTTGACTGGTATTTTTAACCTTGATAACATTGCATACATTTGTATCAGTGCTTACACCATGCATATGTGATAGGGTATAGCTCATAATGCACTCAGTGTTGCTAATCATTTGCTGAAGAAGAGGAAGTAACATTGCTTCTCTTCCACCTCTGCAATGCTCTCTGCTTCTTCTTATTTGTAGGTACAACACCTTCCGAGTGAAGTATCAGACACCTGCCCTTTGATGCAGGGCACAGGTACAGTGCAGAAGCTTCCTTCCTTCTGGACTTCCCAGGTACATGAGAGGATTGGGCCACACATGCACACCTCAGTCCATCGGGTGATCCTACCACACATCCTACAGCGGCCCCTGTTACAGCTGACTAGCTCGTGCTCAGTATCTGTTTCAGCCTGAATCACCCATGTAGCACTTGCTGCCTCTCTTTCAGCCATTATCCACTTATTTGTCAGCATTTGATGACAAAGCTGCATGAGAAGTGTGTCAGAGTTGTCCCTTCTTGTCCTGGCTTAACTTTATTCCAGAGAATAAAATAATTCACTTCTGACATACCAAATAGCACTTGAAAGTTCCTAACCCACCAGCTATGTGTCTTCCATGTATCCTCAAATGATGTTCCTCCTTGCCACTTGGCATTGTGCATGTGCTTATCAATAGCATTGAAGTTAAAACAATAGAGCTCGTGAATATGCCATTGGTCTAAGTGAGTAGTCTTAGTCTGCCAGTCACCATTACTGTAATGTACAGTGTTTCCCATGTTTGTGTACCTGCAGTTCCAATGAGGGACATTGGCTGCTTGTCTTTATCAATGGCCGCGAGGACACCCCATTGTTGACCATTGACTGTAAAGAAATGCATAGTACATGCCCGCTCACCCCTTTGAGAAACTTTGCTATTTAGCCATTGTTTTGGAAACCCTGTGTGAGCTGTTTTTACATTCCCAATTATGAACACCTGCCAAAGCCTTTGCTGCCTTCAAGCTAGCAAATGCACTATTAAGGATCACGATACGACCAGAGTTTCTCCATGGTAAAGTGAGTCTCATAGCAGTCGCTGCACTGGCTCCCAGGTCTTTCACATATTCTTTATCAGCCATCAGGGCCTTTCCTTCATAGATCTCATATCGAATAATACTCCCAGTTTCACTGTCAGCAACAGTATGCCCTTCTCTTCCATCTGGGGTAGGTTTTCAGTCTAGCAACGTGCATCAATCCGAGCATACCCTTTCCCAACTCTCGTCTACCACCAAAATACGACCTGGTGTTACACAGCGCAGCATATTTATGTTCCATTCATCAACAAAACATCGAATGAATGTGAAAGGATCAGTTTGACCATCAACAATAGGGTACTGTGTGAGAGTAAAAGCCTGCTGAAGTCTACGAAATCTGCTATAGCTTATACCAAATTTCCCAAGATCAAATGCATCACTTTTGTATTTTGTAGAGAGTGGTCCTTCCCAGTGGGGAGGTCAGCTGGGTGGCACAAGAAGATGTAAAGATAGAAGCCACATAATAATGTCGACCCCATGTCATGCATTGTTTGTGTGCACTAGTTGACCATACATATAAACAGTTACATCACTAGGGTGACATTAAAAAATGGCTTGAACTGTATTGCAAAGCATAATAAACATAGCAAAAATAGTGCACCTATTATCAATAATATGTCAGTAAGAGCACTGCATGTGTAGCAACACCCGTTATGCAACATGACAAAATCCATCAATGCTTAAAGCTATGTCACTTTTCCAGTTGCTCTAGACTAAAAGAAGCGCGTCAAACCATAATATTCCATGCACAACTCACCTTTGGGCGGTAATTGTATTTTCGTTGTAGCGTGCTGTCTCCGCCTCACGCTTACGCTTCTGGTATCGCGCCCTTCTCGCTAGCTGAACGCGCAGCGGAAGGCTTTCTCCAATATAGACTCCTTTGCGAAGTAAATGCAAACCTTAGCTCTATCAAGGATTAATGGATTGGAAACCCGCATCGAACGCACGTATAACATTTTGTCACCATCCTCGCTTCGCCTCGTACCCCGACCAAGACGCAAAACTACATGCAAGCCTTCCTTAGCCTTTAAAGAGGTTTGTACTTGCTGTACTAAGCTTTTTTTTTTTTTTTTTTTTTTTTTTGTGTACAGATATGTAGCAACAGTGTCCTTTGTACTGTTTTTACCTTGTTTGGTCATTATTTGGCACGTGGCGCCTCTGTGTGCTGCATGGCATTGGGTTAAGAGCAAAGGGTTTCAGCTCATATCACATTCAGCTCTGGGACTTAAGGATGTGCTGTGTATACCTGCAAAAACTAGTGTAAGTGGGAAGCTTTGTATTTTTAGGACATTTAGCTTGGCAATGCTATAGATATTGATGAAAGTTATATTTTGCAGAACCCCAATGACACCACTATTCTCTCTGGCTGGAGGCGTATTGCATTTGTGGAGGACTTCTATGATGTCATCCATGCATGGGGTCCATGCAACAAGTAAAGGCCACATTGGCACAAAGAAGACAATAGCTGAAGTGTTTGAGTGCGTGCCCAGATCTGCCATTGACAAGTATGTAGCCCTATGCCTCGTGTGTCACATGCGGAAACCACAGACAACAGAGGTCCCTTGAAACCCATTGTATCATCAGGATTTATGACAAGAGGGCAGGTAAACCCCTAGCTGTCAGTAGTGCTAAAAGTTAGTTACATGTATATATTATCAAACCTACCCACCCTATGTGTAGTTTGATTATGAAACAATTATGTGTATGTGGATATTCATTGATTTTGTGGTGTATACAGATGGATCTCATAGACATGAGACATTGTCCAGATGGGACATATACAAATGGTTGGCCACTACATGGACCACTGGTCAAAGTTCCATGTTCTTTTTGCCCTCTGCCAAAAATCAGCTGCTGGAGTGGCTCAAAACCTTCAGAATCAAGTGCTCAGTTACCTAGGAACACCAAAAATTCTCCACTCTGATAATGGCCGTGAGTTTCCGTCAGATGATCAGCTTCCCTCTGAATCAGATGATCAGCCTCCTTCTGTATCAGACACTCAGCATCTTTCCAAATCACGTGCTCAGGATGTCTCAGAATCAGATGTTCAGTTACAAATTACAGTAGAAAAAAAAGTCTAACAACTCCCCACAAAGTATAGTCAAAGTCAACTCTTTGCTAGCTACATCTGATAAGCACAAAAGAATTCGAGAGCAGGCAGATGCACGTTACCGGCAAAATGCTGAGAGGATGCAAGTGAAATACACCAAAGGAAAAAATAAGAAGGTATATTACTTGGGGTATGTGGCTAGGGTGTGTAACCGATTTTCAGGTTTTTTAGGTTAACCGATTATTCGCGATTACCTATTCGGTCGACTATGCATTTAGTAGAATAGCAGGTTACCGATTTCAGAATTTCCTTTAGTCGAAATAACCGGTTCTGTTTTTCTTAGTTGCGATTAGTCGATATTCGTTTCCTTAATACGCAGAAATCGGTATAAAATCGATTACCCCTTTTTATATGCCCTTTGCTTTTCCCGCCTGCAGTACAAGGGTTAATTGATGAGAAACATTGTTGACATGATGTAATGAACATTAGTCTGGGGACCCGGCTGATATAAACACTGCCATCCCACAACAAAACACTCAGTCTCGGTGCTGCCTGCATGTGCACGCGCAGTGGGCACGGCAATTTAAATACGTTCGCGTTCTCTGCAGTATAGTACAGTGAGTTCATCCAACACGCTACGTTCTCTTTTGCACAGCAGCACAGGTGTCCAAATACTTAGTTACATTGGCTCTTTTCCAGACGTTCGGACATAACATTATGAATAACGTACATGTCTTGATTGGTGGCTTTATCATAAGCATAGAACGGTGTTCCACTCCCATCCACCCAACATGTTCTTTGGTGAAAAAATATCCATCCTCCTCCATTGAATTATTCCCACCAGTGGGTGTGGCGTCACTTTGGAATCCCAGTACTATCTTATAAGGGACTTGTAACTGTTTTAATGTTGGAGATAAGCAATAAAACTGGCTATACGTGTATGGGCTTGAGAAACTGTGATTTATTTGGCCAATATCAAAAATCGGAAAAACCTCGTAAAACCTAGGTAATCGTTTGCAAATTAATGTTGCGCTAATCGCCAAAATCGATTTAATGTTTCTAATAACCGATTTGCAAGTTGCTATTAACCTGAAAAATCGATTGGACTTTTTTTCATAGTCGAAATAATCGATTTTAGTTTATGAAAAAGGTTACACACCCTATATGTGGCTGTTTGCATGTATACTAGATTTTTGTGTATATGATTTTAATATGCAGATCCAAATATTCAATGTGGGAGATTTCGTCAGTGTTCGAATCCCGAGGATTGATCGGTCATCCACAGATTCACGCAGACTGCCATGTGTGATTGTAGAGCGCTTAGGAGAGACATTTCATCTTTATCATTTAAAGTGAGTGCCAGTGTATAAAACAATTTGGTGAATTTAATTGCCCTTCAAATATACAATGCACACTAAACTGGAAGGTGCAAATTTGGTGTTCTCAGTACCTGCTTTGGTGAAGTTGACTTGGAGCGTTATGAAGGGGATTTGGGACTAGATGCACAAGATTGGAAGGCTCTAACTAGGTTATCACTTAGAGAGGCTGCCATTAAGAGCAACCCCAAAAATGACTGCATGGTATCTCGTTGTCAGTGCAAGACTTCTTGTACAAGAAATTCATGCAGATGCAAAAAACGTGGGACCATTTGCACAAGCAAGTGTCACAAGGGTCCAGAATCAAGCAGGACAGGTTGCCAAATTAAAACCTGGGGAGTTCTAAGAGAGAACCTGAAAATCATCCAAGTCAGGTATGTGCATGTTTGCATGTAAAGTGATTTCTTTGCATGAATTTCTTGTACAATGGCCATAAATCCTCGCCAGTTGTTCTGCCAACTCAGCACTGAGAGTTAGATGAGAGGCTGTTGTATAGACTAATGACTCAAATTTTAAAAGTGCTGTCTCTGATTTCATCCTCTTGCATGCCCTTTGTTCAGATTTGGATCCCAACTATTGATTTGGATCAGTTTTATAATGAATGGAGGATTATTACGTGACAAGCACATGAATGCAGCCAGCAAGTTTATATCACAACACTGAATTTCCAGCTGTTCATGGAATGAAAAATATCCTCCTTAGCCAGACTGGTGGTTTTGTACCCATCATGGACAATTGTAAGTTGCATGCTATTTAGTAATTCTGTCATGTGTAGCTCAATTGAAACCTAGCCTCAACTTATATACCCAATTGAATGCTGAATACTCTAAATATTTAGATTTAAAATGTACAAGTTGTATGTGACCTCTTCCTCACAACTGTACAGATTCACTTTGCCGGTGAATGAAAACCACTGGGTGGTGTCCTCCTTCTCGGATGGAGTCATTAGTCTATACAACAGCCTCTCATCTACCACTCTCAGTGCTGAGTTGGCAGAACAACTGGCGAGGATTTACGGCCATCTGAAGGGCAGTGTTGAGGATAGTGGGCTGACAGTTCATCATATTCCTGTGCAAGGAGTCTCTGATTATGGCCCATTTGCCATAGCCTTTGCTTATCCTGCGCTGGGAGATGATTTGCAAACAATCACTTTTGATCAGGATAAGCTGAGGACCCACCTTGTAACCTGCTGGTTTTGAAAAAGAGAAGTTCAGCAGGTTTCCACTCATGTCATCCAAGGTGAAAAGAGCTTGTGAACCATTAGGGGAGTTTAGTAAATTGTACTGTGACTGTCGACTGCCAGGCTCTTATGATGATATGGTTGCCTGTGACAGATGTGGCAAGTGGTTTCACTACATGTGTGTGGGTTTTGTAGCTTCACGCGGATTGGTATTGTAGTGGCTGCTCATAGTTCTCTGTCGCAACTGTTTCAGTTTGGTATCAATATGAACACAATGATTTTATGTGCTGGCAACAACATACACTATACTATGCTATACTGTGCAATACCTTTCCGCGCCAAAGCAAGGATTCCTAGATCATGCTGCGCAATCCTATGATACACTGCGGAATTTTTTCAAAAATGCTCAAACGATTATAATATTATTATCGTTAGAAAGAGCAAAAAAAGCTGTGTTTTTCAGTATTTCATGCGTCACCGCACAATTTTTAGCACCGGAGATATGTAGCGCCAAAGTGACAACTTTTTTAGTACAGCGGTCAACGCGTAATCGTAATAAAAACTGTGACGGTTGAGGAACAATAAAGTATAACCTTGCTATTCCGTAAGATATTAATTCCAAACATCAGTTGCGTATAAGTAGTTCTGACTTTGTTAAGACTTTTAGATGGTTTTTAACTAAAATTCATCACATGCATATTTTCAAATTGTGAACAAAAAACTGACTAGCATGCATACACATGAGCACATTATCATTTAGCATTGAAGAATATTATTTTCATTAGCCACAAACACTAAATTACCAATTAAATAGTCCATGAGCATGTTAATGACCATGCATCAACTCGTTATTCAATATTTTTGGTAACTTCCTTTATGAGTTATCTGCCCATCGTATAGTACGTTGGTGAAATTTACATGCACCTTGCAGAGAAGTTAAATTAGTAAATACTCTGGAAATGAAGGTTTGCTACTCCTGTGGAATTGTCATGCATAGTACTGATATATATTTTGCAAGATGTATAGTCATCTTATGAGGCTATAAGCATGCAACTATAACTTTAAGATTCTAACATTCACATGCAGGTACACTTGAAAACCATAGTAGAACGTATTTTAATGGTGCTATACTATGTATAAAGGCCCTCATCTGGCTAACTATTTACTCGTTGCAGTACCAGTGCACTGAGCTATGGCTGTTCGGTTGACATCAACACTTTTGATTATATATGCATGTATTATATTGCTGCAATCTATGTCATTAAAATTCTGATCCGTTTAACGAGTTCTACAAGCACCATATGCTTTTGCCTCCTCTCTGAGATCTTCCGCTATTAAATAGACCCGTCATATGACTCATATCACGCACTTTCTGATTAGGCTCGTGGCTCTTGTTCCAGAATGGTCCATTTGGGATGCCAAGCTGCATTGGTTCTGATTTCTGAAAAAACCCGTGGTGTTTGACGCGGATAACTCGTCATACATGGCTATCTGTAGTACGCACACCCTCAGTGACGTCACGTAATCAAATACATTTACTGAAGAATCCTAACATTTAAATGCAATTCCTTAAATTTTAAGCTTTTCTGCCTTTATAGCATTGTTTAGTATGGTTAGCAAATGTCCAAAAAATTATTAAAAATTATATGGTTACTTTAGGGACCTCTGAATAGTATGACATGATTTTCATCTCTTAAGTCGAATTAATTCGGCCGTACTGATGCTAAGCAGCACTCATATCAAAAACCTTATAAAAACAATTCTAACTTCACAACGAATTGGAGTTAAGAGTTCAAACATTCCATATATAAAGCTACTACAATGAGCTATCTGTGCAAAAAAAAGGAGCTCTTAAGTCGAACTATTTGTTGAGTTGTAAGCCAAAAACCTTAACCTGAAGATACCTTAATGCTTTGACCCTGAAAATTCAGTGTCAGATAGGAATTCCGACAATTTTAGTGATCCAAACCCAAAAGTTATGATCTAAGTTATAAAAAATGATGTTTCTGTAGATCCTGGTGTATAGTACCATTTGATGTATCGGTCCAAAGATGTTCAGTAACTGGCGCATCGTAGAAGGTACCCTGCGCTTCGTCAAATCTTTATGAAACTTCGTAGAAATATAGAAGGATGAATTATCTAGAGGGGAGAGTACTTACCGTGGAGGGGACGCAGCGTTTTGGAGTCGAAAATTGTGGCCAGAGAACTGTATTCGATTTGAACAACACTTAATAAATACGGTGCGTGTTTTAAAACTTAAAAACTAGTCTGGTCTATTGTTCACTCATTCGGCAGTCGTTCTGAATGCATAGTAAGCCACAATGAAGCACAATGAAGCTACCAGATCGTTTTTACCAAATGGTGTCAATAAATATTTTTAAAATTGCAAACAGAAAAATTTTCTTCTGACGTCTAGGATTTTACGGTCTAAAATCACGGATTCCGCAGTGCCTACCTATGATTGCTTTGTGCAAATCCTTGCTTCGCGCAGAAATGTGCGCAATTTTGGAATACGGATTGCGCAGCGCAATCCTAGGATTGCGCAAATTCCTGATTCACGCGGAACATACATATTAGTTGTAACAACTGCCAAAGTACGAGTTTATAGCGTTCGTACTTTTAAAATGTAACTACTAAAATTTGTGGGCCAAAAAATGTAGCTCAGCTTTTATATGCGACAATCTTTTAAATCTTTTTAGTATATACTGCATTATACTGATCTGCGTTTCTTTTCAATACGCACGTTTGCAAATATAATAGCATGTACATGTATCAGCGCTATAGCTAACCGCGGCACTGTTTATTGCGGTTATAAATCCACGCGGTACGCCAAAAATCATGAATATTTCATGGGTCGTCCGGAAGGGGGGGCACGTGCCCCTGGTGCCCCCCCCCCCCCCCCCAGATCCGCCCCTGACTAGTGTATGCGCATTTCTTTGTCTTTAACGGGCACTTCATACATGTATAACACTTAATAACTATAGATCGAATGCCTAAAGTGAAAAAGAGTACGACAAAACTCTGGCGTTAGTGGCGTACACTCCCGTGTGCCTCTGTCTTCACCATTGGTCTCATCTAGCTCTGACGCAGCCATGGTAATCATGAATAATTCATGTGACGAAACAAATTTTTGCGGGTTTCCAAATATCCATGTAATGTTAACAATCCTTGGCTCTATTATCGTCTCAACAACCAAAAATAGAGCTCCTATATACAGCCACCGGCAGTTCACCCGTGTGTTGTTGGTAAAGGGCTAAAAAAAAAAAAAAAAAATGAAAACAATACATGTACTAAATTTAACAATGTCACTATTTTGTACAAGTTTAGAAAAATGTAACTGGACGATCTTTGAGCCACTTTGCAATCCTTGGGAGCTCTTCCACTCGCTGCTTTATCTGCGCCAGAGTTGTATATTTGTCCAGAACGGCTGGCCAAAATCCAGCTAGGTTACTGAGAGCGTTGAATACAGCGAGGTCGCCGTACGTTACCTTGGAGCCTACTAACCAGCCGTCCTTGTTTGCGGCAGCAAATTTCTCGAGGTTGGTTAGGGTGAAATGAATTTCTTCCTCCGCAGTCTTCTTCAACTCGGCTTTCTTAGCCTCATCCTTCTCAAACACGATGGGGGCAATCTTCTGAATTCCATCTGAAAGAGCGTCCAACGCACTGTCGATGAGGGCGTTCTCCCAGTCGTTTGCTCCGCCCAGTCCGTGTTTCTCCGCTACGTACCTGGCGATGACCAGACTTCCTCCGAGTTGTTGTCCGTTCACCTCCAATACGGGTAGCACGCCAAAAGGGGTGTTTGGTGCCCGCGCAGGCCAGTCCTGGAATTCTAAGCGCTCATCGGTGTACTCCACGCCTGCCTGAGCGAAGATGAGGCGAGTAAGCTCCGCACGAGCCCTGAGATTGAAGTAGACCAGCTTGTACGTAGACATCGATCCTTTTTGGAGTGACTGAATGAGGTGATTAGTGCTATAGCGCCTTATATGTGTATCCGCGGAATGTGTCGACGCTGACTGCCGCGCGATAGGATTCATTGTCATCACTCACCTTATACGTGTACAAACAATGTACTGTGAATTCCTCAAGGCCGCATCGGGATACATGTACAAACAATGTAACCTCAAGGCCGCATCGGGATTAACTCCTACTCCTACTCCTGATTTTACAGGCATCAACTCCTACTCCTGCTATACCTACTTTTAGACAACAACTTGCACCCCTACTTTTAGACAGCAACTCGCTCCCCTACTTTTAGGCCCGGCACACACGAGGCGATATCGCTGGCCACTAGACGCTGCGGTTTGTTTGAAGTTGTCGCTTGAAAGTAGAGCAGTGCTCAACTTCGGGCGACATGTTGCTAGCAACAAATGTCGCCAGAAACATACACGCACACACTAGACGATATCGCTTACGACTGTTCCTGGTGACTAGTTGCCAGCGATATCGCCTCGAGTGTGCCGGGCCTTAGACAGCAACTCGCACCCCTACTTCTACCTTTATAGAATATTTATTGTCAATAACGTTTTTGCCGAGTGGCATAGCTTGTATACATGTTTGGTGACGAGCAATGCTACCGCGCCTCCGGAGCGTAATTGTGTATAAAAGGTCAGCACTGGTCACGTCAATGGCCATTACATATTGAAATGGCCTGTATGTGCTTTTTTTTTAATTAAAAAAAAAAGAAACAATGTTCCACCACTAAAGCCGGGGAAGTAGTGAATCCTTTCAAATTCAAAACTATGCTATTTCACAATTGTGTAGATACATGCTGGATTCGTCTTGTGTCCTGATAATTTGCACAACACATGGCTAGGCTCGAAACAACGCCCAGCTTATCTCTAATTAATGACGCCACAACACAGATAGTTTTCTATATATTATCTCTGATCTAAGGCCATAATAATTATTCCGGAGTGGGCGCGGTGGGAAAAGGCGTATACACGTACGTGCATGGTTATTAGATTGCTACTTTGTACGTACACAACTACACAATACGATAAGCTAAAAAGTCCAGAGCCTGGGGCCTGGGTGCATTAGTATTGTGTCACTGGACGATCTTTGAGCCACTTCGCGATCCTGGGAAGTTCACCCACTCGCTGCTTCAGCTGCGACAGGGATGAGTACTTGCCTAGAATGGTCGGGAAAGGTAAGGCCAAGGTTTCAAGGCAATCATACACAACGAGATCGCCGTATGTTACTTTGGAACCAACCAACCAGCCGTCTTTGTTTGCGGCAACTAACTTCTCGAGGTTGGTTAGAGTGAAGTTGACTTCGTCCTCCAACCCCTGTTTCTTCTCAACTTTTTTGGCCTCGTCGTCCTCAAATATGAAAGCCGCAACCTTCTGAAGCAGGTCTGTGAGGGCGTCTAGCGCACTGGCGATGAGGGCGTTCTCCCAATCGTTTGCTCCGCCAAGTCCTTGTTTCTCCGCTACGTATCTGGCGATGACCAGGCTTCCTCCGAGCTGTTGTCCGTTCACCTCCAGTACTGGTATCACGCCAAAAGGGGTGTGCGGTGCCCGCGCAGGCCAGTCCTCGAATGGTATACGGTCGTCTGTATACTCCACGCCTGCCTGAGCGAAGATGAGGCGAATGGGCTCAGCACGTCCTCTGAAGCCGAAGTAGGTCAACTTATACGCAGACATGTTCTTTTCGATGAAATACAATCAACCAAGGATTATTTTAAAACTCCCACATACATGTCACCATATGGATACGGTTGTATGCGGCTAGAAACGAGGTTTATAATTAGAACATTACGGTACCTGTCTAATAGATACACAGCCAGAAGTTACCAATCTGATTCAAACCTGGTGGGTCTGTGGCAAGGGTGGGTCACAATCTGAATCAGAGTAACTGATAACAACAATCTGATTGTGGTCTGCAGCCTCATATGGGGGGTGATCACTGCCATAATTCGACACGCGCTCGCTTTTCGTATTCGGGTCGCGCCATCTCGTATTCGGGTCGCGCCGTCTCGTATTCGGGTCGTGCCATCTCGTATTCGGGTCGTGCCGTCTCGTATTTGGGTGGTGCCATTTCGTATTTGGGTGGTGCCATCTCGTTACAGCTCCGTAACAGTACGTTGGGTAAGAACGTTCTGTTACAGCTCCGTTACAGACATGATACCTCTTAGCCGTTTATTTGTGATTGCATAATACCATTGCCATCGTTCCGTACCAGGGTTTGGATCCAGGGAATTTGTTTTACTTAATTGTATATAATCAGCCATGCTTATGAGCGCCGGCTGTACGCTCAGCTTCCTCTCCTCTCCGTGCATTCGACAGTACGTAAGAACGGTACGTTCTGACCATAGTACATACTGACACATGCGTAGGGTACTGTCGTTAAGCTCATGCACCAATGAGAACCCGAGAGTGACGTGTCCTTTGGACCTCTGCTCACTTTGCATCGATCTTCTAATTTAACAATAAGACCGGTACCATGCAGATCATGTATATAACCAGACACACCCCACCTACAATAATACTAGGCCTAGTACTCTCGTGTTCTAGTATACTTCTCTGTTATACCCGGTGAATGCCTGACGACGACACAGATGTGTTTGTGTAACAGTACATATGTTAGGGGTTTGTGAACACTTAAGTGACTTAACATTTTTGTGTGTCATTAAAATTTTTTTTGTTGCATCATAGATATTTAATTAATATCTATGGTTGCATGTATATGCAAGCAACTGCAAAATGAGTTCCATCACAGCAATACGTCTGATGGCATCTAACCATTTTCCTGGAGCTAGCCAGCAATCCTCTATACAGACGTCTGATGGTAAGTGGGGAGTATGAGGGAGAGAAATTAGCAGAGGGAGTGGTTGAGAGATGTAGGGAGGGGTCAAGAATGGTAGAGAGGGAGGGAAGGGACCACAAGAGGGAGGGGTCATGAGGGGGAGGGATGAAAACAGGACAATAATAAAATTTGGATTTTTAATTTTCATGTATGTACATGACTGGATGTACATGTACCTCTGTTCCAAACTGGAAGGTGGTACTATTAGCTGCCTGGAGTCATCTTGATGAAGTCATCAACACCACAGCTGCCACAGTCATATTAAGTAATGTTCTGGCACACACTGCTGTACTTGAGGCGCAGGGGGATGGAGAGAGTTCAGCCTGCTAGCATGGAGGGAGGAGGAACATTTTGACTAGGACGTCACACCCATCCTTACATGTTCATGTGTACACAACTGTGCAGTAACATATGTACATGTAACTGCATGCACAATAACATGTGGTGTTAACTGAGTTACACATATTTGTATACAAACACCTTGATTGCATCCTTAGCAGAGCTCTCATTAGATTTATGATGGCACTTGCCTGGTAAAATGCAGTGATATATAAATATTATACACACATGCAAAAGTGGCACTTTTGAAATAGAATATCTTTAAAAGTACCATTTCTCTTTCTTGCCTTTCTTAAAAAATTCTATAACTTGGAGTTTTGCCAGGTCGTCCAAGTTTCCAATATTGCAATCTGTATTGTTTAGGAAACTTGGTGGACATCAAAATAAATTATTGGGATCCTACATGTAATGCCACAATTTAGTAGAATGTCCAAATGTTTTATATAATTATAATGTAGATATCATTGATTTTCAGCTGGTGGTTTGTTATTCATGGAGGCATTGATGGCTATAGTCGTCGAATCATATACCTACATTGCTCCAATAACAATCGAGCAGACACAGTTCTGCAGTTGTTTCTTGCATCTGTAAGAGAATTTGGGCTACCAACCGGAATCCATGCAGACAGAGGTGGAGAAAATACAGAAGTTGTTCAACTAATGCTACAACATCCATTACATGGACCAGGTAGCTTTATTACTGGTCAGTGTCCACAATCAGTGTATTGAGAGGTTATGGAGAGATGAGTTTACACTGTGCACACAATCTGTTCTATACCATGGAAGAGGAGGGGCTGCTAGATTGTGAAAATGAAGTACATGTCTGTTGTCTCCATTATGTATTTTTAAGTTGTATCGATAATAGCTTACAAGTATTTAAGGAGGCATGGAATCAGCATCTTCTAAGTTCTGAAGGCAACCTTTCACCATGCCAGTTATGGATCAGTGGGGAATCTAATACAGAAAGCATACCTGAGGTATGGCATTTTTGATATTGGAAAAATTGTGCATACATTTTAAAATCACTAAAAACAAGACACAAGCACACAACACTATATAAACCAGATAGCTTATAGGTGTCTGATGTTTCACACCTACCTAATAGTTGTGTGTTTGTTAGCAGAACTCAGCATATGTGCAGCAATCTTATAACTTGCAGGCAATGCCTGTGGTTAAGACTTGACTGAAATACTTCATTTCAACGTTAGGCTACCTGACTTGCTGTGAAGTCCTTTCTACTGTCCCGCATCAGCATGTAGCATGGCCTTGATTGATGAATGTAGAATTTTATTTGAATGTACACTCTAAAGTCATATAGTTTTGGCATGCAGCTGCAGAGCTCTGAAGCTGCATGCCAAAACTATATGACTTTACTGTATGGTGTTGCTATCAACACCATACAGGTAATATATTGTATGCCTAATAGCTGGTTACTAAGACTTGCCCGCACAATAATATGCTTACCCCAGCTATACTGTATACAGATATGACTTGAAGGGAAATAAATTTGGTACATATACTTACACACATGATTATGTGAATTATATATTGTTTTGCAGGAGGATTTGAATACTTATGGTATCGACTGGAATGGTCCACTTGCTGTTTCCAGAAACGATGATGATTATGAAGTCACAGTACCTTATATTCAATCTATAGCTCCTTTACCAGATGGTGACTTGCAGGAAACTGTTCACCCTCTTGACCACAGTTGTAACCATCGAATTGACTTGTACATGACAGCTTTGCAATTTGTTAGTAGTAGATTGTAAGTGAACGTTGAAATGTGCAATTTGTTACTAGTAGATTGTGGAGAAAGAAAATGCATGTGCATGAATGAAACCTTTTTTTTTCACCATATTATTTCCTGCATGAAATATTGTCACGTAAAAGTTCATGGTTGTGGAGATACTATCGTTAAACACTGCCTTTTTTTCTTTCCTTTTTTTTTCATGGGAGGGGGCCTGGGTGTTGTACATCATGTGTATAGGGGCAAAATTACAATACAAACCACTTTACATTGACTGTAAATTCATTTTGGGAATCACTTTTTTCAGTTATGTTCATGCAATTACACAGTAATTTTACAGAGGATTTTAAAATAAAGTGGATCCATTATTTCTTTTCTGGTGTATATAACCATGCCGTGGAGCAAGCCGTTCTGAAGGCACATGCAGTCAAGGCTAAGATAGCTAGATACTATACCATGCAGTTTGGTAACATAAGAGAAATAGAATTCACTACTCTATACGGTATCTCCATCCCTCTCCCCTGCATGCAGCCCCACAGCATGATACTTAGGACGGTTTATGTGTTGGTTCTTGTGTCACCAACAACGCAGCTTCAACTTGAAAACTGTGATCATTGACAAATAATTCGACAATGAAATATCGCGATATAGACGATATCGGCAAAGAACCATATCGCGGCAGCACTAGCTACAATACAATTCCCTTGAGTGATCACTCAATATTTCCGAAACAACACCAGAAATTAGATATATGGATACAAAACATTTTATTGTGCCTTGTAAAAGAACATATTAACATTAAATGGAGACACCAAATCTATCTACCTTGTATGAAATAATGGCTTCTTGTAGAATACAAATACAGTAAGATATCTGAAGCTTCCTCCACTATAGTGCCAGTGGTTGCACTATTGAAAGCACTGATGAATGAGGAGGCTAAATATGGGAAGGAGTAATCAAGGCAATATATGCATGACTACATTTACATTTCAGCAATTGTCGAATGGAATAATTCAAAAACTGAGGTTTCTCTGCATGTGAATGATGATTTATTCTTAACTTGTCACTAATTTTTTGGTCTCTTGGTTTGTAAAAAAAATTTTTAGAATCCACAATACATGTAATAGTACACAAAGTTCAATATACATCATAATTACTGAAAACATTATAAAAATGTCACTTTGTTGTCCGTGTACAGGAATTGATTGCTGCTCCATCATCAAACCCTAGACCACAATCGCCAATTTGTTGGTCTCTATAATTAAATGATTCATTTTAGATACTACCCCCAAATAGCACTTTTAATGTCATAGCTATAGATAATTCTCTTGACTGGTATACTCTGAGGTATGAGTCTCATTCATAAATTCAAACCTTCATCAGTCCCTTGCAGCATGCATGGAGGTATACTTCTGAGATGCACTTCAGTCTAGCTACTAGGATGCACTGCACTTCAAGCTGCTAGGATGAACTGTACTTCTAGCTGCTAGCTGATAATGCATGCAGCATAATATTTAATTGTATGTGGAATAAACACCAAAGTAAAACTTTTGAGATGTGACTAGAATTACAGCGAGCTTATAACCTGCAGGTTTGTATCCCAATGGCGCTGTGTAGATATATGCAACCTACTTGCTATCAAGGCTCAACATATACTTCACTTAGGCCATGCACCAGATTTGCTGTGAGGTCTTTGTTGTCCGACTCCCACATGTATATG
The DNA here is from genome assembly GCA_949361645.1 of Spongilla lacustris. NCBI lineage: Eukaryota > Metazoa > Porifera > Demospongiae > Spongillida > Spongillidae > Spongilla > Spongilla lacustris. The sequence goes on along the minus strand of OX442437.1, from coordinate 4,792,242 downwards.
ATGAATTTGACATGCACTGGTCAGTGCGAAAGCAAGGGCCATGATACACTGAAAAACATACAGTCCTATATAAAATATTCAGTGACCGTGTTTCGCATGCAAATGTATGTAATATTAACATGCAGTATCATTGTTTCAATTAAATTATGCATAATAAAATAGATATCTTACATCCCGTGTTACATGCGTATGATTACTTTGCATCGTATACGTGCATAATGTATTATCTTATACATGTATACATTGCAGGAGGATTTGAATATGTATATGAAATGGTCCACTTTCTGTTTCCAAACAATAAAATGATGATTATGACTCGGTTCGACACAGTACCTTCCATAGCAGATGGTGTACAGCACGACTTACGTTCATCCTCTTAACAACCATATGCATAGCATTGCATTTGTCAGCTTTGCAGTGATAAATTTGTTGACAGATAAGTGAACCGGTGATTAAATATTAATGTCAGCTTTGCAAACTGTTACTAGACAATTGTGCCGGGTGAAAAAACAAGTGAATACATTGTATAATTGGGGGTGATTATGAAAAGGCCTCACAATGACACCATTAAGATACAATGGAAATGCACACATAAATTGAACACACAATCTTAGCAATAAGTAAACTACACGTCTAGAAACAATGCACATGACAAAGAGAAACGGACAATGGCTCGAGATCATGTTGGCATAATTATAACTGAACAGGATCTATGCATGGACCCAGCTCAATTGAGAAGAATCAATTCTACATTTTTATTGTTGATGGATCTTTTTGCATGGAATTGTTCCCAACTGATAACATATACAAGTAAGTACAAAACCATTCCGGCTTTAGAAAGTTGGTGTTTTCAAAATTATCCTATATGTAGCTTATGATAAACTACAACTTGCTAAATATAGGGCTTTATTATTGTTAGACCATTGTTTCGCAGTCTTTTATACTCCATCCTATAGCAGCTTGAAGTGCAGTAAATCTAGCAGCTAGAAGTGCATGCTTGACATCTCAAGTTAGTACTCTATAGAAGTACCTCCATGCTTGCTAAAGGTTTTTTTAAAATGAATGGAGACTCATCCCTACCAGTCGGGTCAAATGTGATGCCCATGGGATATAGCTATGACATTACAATTTTTTTTTTTTTTTTTTTGGGGGGGGGGGGGGGGGGGGGGCAGGGGGGGGGGGAGGGGGTAGTATCTAAAATGAGTTATTTAATTGCACCAAAAATTTTGGTCTAGGACGATCATTATAAGACCAAAAACATGGTGACAAGTTTTTTTATATTTTTTATAATTATTCCTCATTCACAAAGAAATCTCAAATTTTTATTGTTCCATTCTGAAATCGCTGAAATGTAGGCTCGATACACCTCTTTTATGTACACATGCTTTGACATATAGTGCTGTCACGGAGGAAAGTGTCCGTCGGAGTAACTTGTCCTAACCGGATATTTTACTCCGAAGTAAATTGTCCTAACCGGACGTTTTACTCCGGAGTAAATTGTCCTAACCGGACGTTTTACTCCGGAGTAAATTGTCCTAACCGGACATTTTACTCTAGAGTAAATTGTCCCCCAACGGAGTAAGCGGTCCGACATTGTGCCGTAAATTTTGATTTCAAACTATACATAGTCCGCAGCCAGGTGGTGTAAGTTTTGAATCACTACACCGATAAAGGCGAGGAGCGTAGCTGGCTTTTCAGATATTGCATGTGACTTATACTACAGCTGCTTAAATGGATGAGAGGACAGATGCATATGACAACGAGGAACGAGTTTTCTGATGTCCACACTCCACAGGTACCCTGCGCCGCTAATGAAAAGAGGAATCCTTCCCTCAATGAAAAGCAAACAGGTATAGATCGTCCACTTGTTAATACACTCGCTTACGTCAGTGTTCAGTAGCATGCAAAGAAAGGCATGTGGGTGGAAGTGATACTGATTCAGCAAACACCAGAGGAAGCAAATCATGGAGTCCTGCCACAATGATCATACTGCTGGTAACCTAGCTTATAAATAAGGTGTCAGAATTAACGTTTTTACTGGCCTAGCTGGTGCTCGCATGCATGACAGGTGGCAGCTGTTTTGGCATGTCCAGGGAAAGTGATTAGCATCAAAATGATAAAAGTTTAACAGCAAGACGGGGAAAATGACCTGGCTTATTTTGCAACAGCTATAGCTCACCCGGCTAATATATGCAACATGGTCATTGTATGTTTCAGCAGAGTGAAATTAGTCAGAATTTATTAAGATACTCTCCATGCAAGTTTCCAGTGGAGAAAAATGCAGAGAAGAGTTAGTGTTAACTAGCTGAATTAGCAACTGAGTATAGAAATTTTCTGAATGCCTATTGACAAAAGGAAAATGATTGACTGTTCAGGATGCAAGGAGTGGTACCACTGGACTGTGTGACGGATATTCTAGAAAGAGCCTCAAATGAGTTGGATCGTGTGTGGTCTTGTACTTCATGTAAGAGATGAAACTGAATATGAATACTGACCTATATAGCTCATAAACATTGATTGTGATACTGCTCATTCCTGTCCTTGATGTATTAATTTATGTTATGGCAGCTCATATTGAAATCATAGGGCACATCAATTCGTGGCGAAGAGCAAACTGTCCTGGGACACATTTAATTCCTTGGCCTACGAGTTAGTTCAGAATTTAACTGACATCTATACGTTACGAAACTTGTATAGGTCATGAGGGTAAATTGTCCTCCCCCCCCCCCCCCCCCCTCCCCCCCGTATAGAATGTAACTACATTCCACACTAGGATGACTCGCCCGATTGTTTTCCTATACTGTTCTTCCTGCCTACAGCGTTCTCATTATGTCATCCAAACTAATAACATCTGTACAGCTGAACGTGATGATAATGATAGCTCATTACTGAAGTACGTGTCTCAATAATAAAAAAGCACTATCTTTATTAGTTAATCAGCTCACAATCTTTTTTATAATTTGCTAATCTTTAGCCGATAAGGTGAAGTGCAGAAGGCATATTAATCTATTATTGGGACACATATCATGCTAAGTAAAGGCAGGCGGTGAAATGTCTGCATCCAAATGTTTCTTATAATATTATTCAGTACCGTTTGAATGGGACATACTGGCTACATTTTTGGTCAAGGAAAGCTGATGCTTACAAGCAATATAGATTATAAAATTTATAAATCATATGGCGGATTATGCTAAATAACAATCTGATTAATGGATCATGGAATTACCTATATACCAATCAACACTGTCAGAGGATGTAACAACAGTAAGTGGCAATTACTTCCAATGCGTGTGTGTACTTTCCGTAACTGATCAGTAATTACATGTAAGCTTAAGGTCCATCTTCGCCACTTGTCCAATTAACACTCCATGCAACATGGGGGATTTAGGCGGTACAGGTTGCAATATTTCTATCTTCGTATCACTGAACAGGCTTGGGTAGTAAAAGGACATCCAAGTAATTAGTTTGGGAATAACCTTTGCATTATATAACCTTATTCCTGAAGTATATGGATCCTATTTATCTCAATATATTTCAAACTCTCATATCAGATTTCAGCCATGCATTATATATATATTTTTAATGAAATGCTCGTGTATGTGCTAAGTAATGCTTTCAACTGGTGAGAATTTAAAGAACAAGAGCTCCACTTGCTGAGTACAGTGTGTGATACGAAAATACTACCAGTCCACCACTTCATACCCATATCATATTGGGGTTGCATAAAAGGTTTCCCAGCTTTGAAATATATGTAATATATTAATATGCACAAGTAGGTTACCAGAATACAATGTAATACAAATTCCAACAGTGGTCAGTACCATTTCAGGTGCATTCAGCAAAAAAGTGTTCCTCCATCATGGATGTGCACTAATTATCAATCTGTGTAAGTAGCTAGTAAATTGTGATATTATTTATCTTGGCGCGAATTATTGGCCAGCGTTTAGCTACTAGTACTGACTATGAATCTATGACACCGGCTCATTCAAGGCCTTTTAAAAAATCATCTTCTTATATTGCTTCGAAACTTGCCTAAAGTCGCCCTAAACTTTAAATAGCAAGTTTGCTCCATAGTTGTTAACGTTTGACATCAGTCATGACATGAACTGTTCAACGTTTTATCCGAAACTACTTACCAGTATCAAATGAATTCACCGTAGACCACAAAGCCACGTGTGCGTATTAAAATGGCGTCGCGACAACAACAAACGCTCGCAGTCCGACCTGGCAGACCAGGGTGCGAAAAGCACTTGAACACTGCAGAAATACTCCGTTGTGGAAATTTGGAGTCATCATTAAGACGGTACATGATGAAACCCGAGCTCACAGCGACGTAATTGGTATTAACGTGTTTAATATTAACAGATGACGAGGAAAGGGGCTCAGATTTGTTTTTGGATCTGATCGCATGCAACATCAGGGCTCAATATGGATGTGGCTTTGCTATGACGTAAGTCAAGCGCATGTAAGAGACAGTGGTTGTTCTGAAAGATGAAATGGGGAGAGCTAGAGAGAGCGGGAGGGAAGACACGTGGTATCACCTTGATTTACGTGCATTATTCCCCTTCATTAATTTCACTATCAGTATGTAAGGTGCTGCACTATTAGTGTACTGCACGTAGCAGTAGGGTTTCTGAGCTTAGCATCTGCTGATCATTACCCATGCAATGCAACACATAGTTGATTACATCATTTCTGTGTTGTTTGGAAGTTAGGTGTTCTATTTCAGTTTGGGGAGGCTGTATGACATTGATGAGCAATGTGGGTTGCATGGTAGAAGCACATGCAACTATCATTGTGTGCTATCTCTGGTCTGATGTCATCCTAATCTCTTCCCCCCCCCCCCCCCCCCCCCCTTAGGAGATGAATTTGATGCTGTGTCAGTGTAGGGCATGGGATCCACCTACAGCATTGTGAACTTTCAGAGTGCATCAAAGTCAGGCTACACAACACAAGTTGATGCCCACTGAGTGATTGTGTGTGTGGGACTGTTGTGGATATGAGGATGGTAAGTGTTCTGTGTGGGGAAGCTATGTGATATATTGTATATGATGCATGTGTGAGGTATCATCATTTGTGCAATTGTGTGATATTCTCCCTCAAGAGTATCGAAATGAATTTGATGTGTAGGGCATGTGGTCCACCTTTGAGTTATTAAGTGTGTGGACGAAAGTTGCTAAACGTGAACGAGACAGCACTTGCGAGTAACTTTAACGTGAACAAGACAGCACTCTTGTGGGTACTCACTTGTGCTTGCGTACATGCATATCAGTACTTTTTAACCATGCCATGTAGCTTATTACTTACGCACATGCATATTGTTTATGCTGCATGCATATTAACCGCTAGAATGTTCACCTGCACCAAGTGCAGGTATAAGTATTGGGCTACCTGCTAGCTGAAAAAAGCAACCTGTATATTTGAAACCCTGTAAATTCTACTAAGGGGTGCTCAAAGCTCCACGCGCACATACTGGCCAGACTGTCCATGCAGCATGGGTCATGTCCTCACCAAGGCAATAGTTAGCTCCTTGACTTGGATTCACTAAATGGTATACAGCGAGTGAAGGAATACATACATCATATGGGACAGTTTCCAAGAAAATGGCCCTTCGTTTATGATTATAAAATCTTATAAAATTGCTTTGTATTTGAATCATAATAACTTCTGAATGGTTAAGGCTATCGACTTCCTCTTTTCAACACTTCGTACCACACCATTTCTCTACGGTAAAATACATTTTGGGGTCTTGCACTTGCTCCGTGCCAGTATTGCAACATCCGATACCCCACCGGGTTCAAACCCGCCATAACTTTCTGTAGGAGTAATCAAATCGCTTCAAATTAGGTTTGTAGGTAGAGAGGTCCTATATCTATCGATTTGTTCAGTTCGTTAATTTTTATGCATCCGTTACGGAGATGCAGTTGAACAAACTTCGTGCACGTTTTCCTGCTTGATTCGCGCCAATGTTATAATCCCCGCCTCCCCATACATTGAGCGGAATGCAATTTGCCCAAATCTGTGGTGCAAATCGAGCGCGAAAATGTGCACATAGTTTGTTCAACTGTATCTCCGTAACGGGTGGATAAAAATTAACGAACAGAACAAATAGATAGATATAGGGCCTCTCTACCTACAAACCGAATTTGAAGCGATTTGATTACTCCTACAGAAAGTTATGGCGGGTTTGAACCCGGTGGTGTGGTATGCAGTGTTGACAATAGGAAGTCGATAGCCTTAACCGTTCAGAAGTTATTATGATTCAAATATTATAAGATTTTATGATTATAAACGAAGGGCCATTTTCTCGGAAACTGTCCCATATAATAATATAAAGGCCAATGTACACAGCGTATACAAACATAATGGAGAAAGGCTGTGTATAGAGTGCATTAAAAATGGCTGAGAGTTGTATCTTGCATGAAACATTAGCACATTTGCTTTTTTTACTCACACTAACTAACTGTTAATCTCCAGGCATTGGTCCTAGATCTAGAACATTGGTGGTCCTACATCTAGGACTACTACATTTCAACTTCGAAATTAATTCAAATAAGCATTGTATATTTCAACTTATGGTCTCCAATCTTAGTTGGATAAATAGTAGTTAAGAAGAAAACACTTTAATGATAGATTGTCACCTACGCATACATGTAGGCATTGCAAATCACTTTTTGTTTTCCAAACAGTGAACAAACAATTTAGCCAACATTTGAAATAATGAGGATCAATTTACCAAAGAAGGCTACTTGCAAAGTGGCGGCAGAAAACAATGCCAACATGCTGCTAGTGCTATGTATGCTGTTGGTGCACGCCCCTCATTTAGCTGGAGTTCCGATTTGCAAAAAACTTACAAGAAGCATTCTTCGCTTTTTTAGGCAGATATAATTTTTAACTCTTTTTGCCAAACACACACGATTTCCTACCTTTCATTAGGAATTGTAGGCAATTTTTGTACACTCCTCCATCTTAATTGTGTATCTAAAGAGCCAATGGTAGAATGAGCTCCAAAGCAAATTAAAAAACGAAGCCTTATGATGTTACATTATTTAAGTTCAACATTTTATATGGTATTGAATGCAAGGACCATAGGTTGCAATAGAACACCTACACGTAGGCTAAAACAGCACTTTTTGCCTACAAGGCTACATGTAGGTGTTTGTTCGATCTACCATTAACAATTCATTTATATTTCGATATTACTGTAGCAGAATGAGTTTTTTTTGTAAATTAAGTGAATCAGTTGTTTTTTTTTTTTTTTTTTTTTTGCTTTTAACTTCACACCCATATGTGCTCTATTTCAGGGGACATACATTGTGCTTCAAACTATAAATGATTGCATTTACATGAAGAGTAAAATTAGCATTCAGGAGGAGAATTTATATTTGAGCTAGCCATAGTGAGTTTATGAGCACTCTTTCCATTAACCAATTACATTTCATGATTTTAATACACAAATGTAGGGTTATTTATCACCGCATCCACGAGAAACGCGGGGAAATTTAGTCTATTTTGGGGCAAACCGAAAAATGATTAATTCCCTCTTGATAGAATTGCTTGGTTTTAAGTGGAGATTTCACTACATGTACTGTTATGAGGCATGTTGCATTTTTTGTATCTCAAACAGACATACCATTGGCTCGAAACATCATTGCATAGTTGATTGGTTCTAGCGTTATCGCGTACGAGGTACAGATTTTTAAAATAACATATTGCTTCTAGAGCATTACAATAAATGCGTAAAAACTGTATGAAACTATGTGAAAATGGTTTAAAATTATGGCTCTAAGTTATCAACTCTCACGGTCAGTGTGATATGCAGTGCAAGGTAATGAAATAAGAAAACGGCATTACCGCGAGTGAATTTTTGCGTGGGCAGACTTCAAGAATCTTTCTTCCTGTTTTACTAAATAACATACCATGACTCTATCCAGACAGGTACAGACTGTATGTTTTGGTAGAACTTGCAAAACCTGCCTTCGCTGGCACTTTGGATAACTTGCAAAACCTGCCTTCACTGGCACTTTGGATGAGTGGACCACACCCCCTGTCTACTGCGAGCGAAAATGTCTTGTAACTTACTGCTGAAATCGAGTGCAATAGAAGCTTTGGCTTGTTTTTATGTACCCTCCTATAGTTGTATAACCCAGCAATTTTGATTCAGTAATACTCAAGGTGGTGGGAAACATGACCCTGAAAAAAGTGTATGCGAGGGCATTTACCACATGACGTACCCATTCGATATTTTCATGTAACAGGGAGTTATTTATAGAGCACCATTGCAGAAAAAGTAGAAATTACTATTTACAAATGGGTGAGCTTTCTGATCATATTTTTTTCCAGTCAAAAAAACGATAGGAGGGAATTATCAATATTCACAAATGCCCCAAAATTTCCCCATGTCTCTCATGGATGCGGTGTTATAAAGTGTTGAAATGGATATAAAATAGTAATTACACATACATACTTTGAATTGGTTAACCCTTTCTCATCACGGATTATTGAATACCATTATTGTGTTTGCAGCAATATTACTGCAACCAACAACAGTAGGAGCATTTCGAATGGCATGCTGTGCACTTTCATTGCACATAAGGTGTTGATTCAGTTTTCATCTGATACATTGGTTGTACATAATTAGTGGTGAGTAGTGTGACCGTCATAGGCCAATACTAATACATACATGTACATCTAGAAATAGAATTATAGTTGCCTCCTCAATGACTTCCTCTTCATTTGAATGTCGGCAAACTGTTCGCCCATCTTCTAGATATTCATTAAAAATCAGCTGGTGACCCAGTTTGCCAATGAATGCAATAAAGCTGTCAACATCTTTGGGATCTGAAAAAGCCTGCTCAGACTCATATTTGTAGGCCATATAGGCATCAACAGTGCAGATCCCAAAAAATGGTTCCAAACATGTGATACCACCAACAGTCAGTGTACCATGTCACATTCCATTGCCAGCGAACCTTGGTGCAATATCGACTACACTAACGTTTTCACAATCATGTGCGGTCGTTTGACATGCTACCTCTTATGGTGACATGGGTGAATGCTTGGCTGTGGAGCCGCAGTTTGATATGATGAATTTGAGGTTCTTCTTGGCCTGTATGGACAGTTGTTGCCTCAAGCAGAATGTGATCACCAATTCATATCCTCAGACTCTCCTGTAGCCCACATGGTTAATAAATGCTTAGGGAAACCTTAAGTTGCTCCATGGCTGTTTAGAGCCTCCAGTGTTTTCACCAAGGAAAAGGCACTATTGACATGTACAACATGCAAGGATCCAAAATAGTGCTATGTTAATCGTAAGGTGCCCCCCCCCCCCCCCCCCCCCCCTCACGTCATTGCATCACATGCAAGCCAAGAATTATTTTATTTTATCTTATTTTACAAGCACTAAAGGAATTGAGGCATTGAGGTTAATAATAGCCTTTCTAAGGATTGTTAAGAGTTGTACTTCAATAGCACCTTGGCATTACATATAGCAATCTTGAACATAGGACACCAAGACTAGGTACTTAATATTGCTTCAAGAAAAAATGAGAAAAAAGTGTCCATTTATAATTGGTAGTAAAATCTAGGCTTCAAATTGATATTGGCACGTACTTATCTGTTCCTAAGCTGAATTTGAAAGATAGGAAGGTAGCTATAGATGCCAGCTGTGGATGTAAAAAAAAAAAAAAAAGGTCACAAAGGCACTTATGTAGAAAAAGATAATAGTCTTGTTTACATAAGTGGTTAGAATTGTGGTCAACTCATAAAGCATGAAATTATTGAGGTCAAGAGTTAATAATTTTCCTTACATATGTTAGTATGTTTAGTATTTTGTTTCTGAAACTCAGACACATGTTTGATGGATTGGTTAAGATTGACCCCTCTACGTGTTCTGCACTACCACTAAAGTAATTAAGGAAGTAATTTCATTGGACCTGCCCCCCAGTCACAAACTTGTTCTCTTTGATTGCTTGTATCACCGGCTCCTTGTCACTGCTGAGGGTAGTTTCACTTTCCAAATGACTAAAAGAGGCCTTCGGCATCCTCATCAAGATTGCAACACTTCCGCTTTCTGTACTGTCACATCACTCTAACTAAGCCTTCTTTATCAATGCCCCGAACTGTTTCATCCGTGGTTGTGCCATCCGACCACTTTATGCGATTCTGACACTGGTGACCTGCTCCGATGACCTGTGCAACACTTCTAGAACAATTCTGATTCTTTTTATTTCATTTTAAATCTTTCCTACAACAGCATCACCAACGATGAAGTTGTTTCCCATTTTCGCTGTAATGCCCACAAATTGATGGATGTGCAATGTCTGTATGCTTTCATCTTATAACACAAGATGAAAGATAATGGAAAACCAAGTAGCATGCACTAAATACTAAATAAGACGAAACATTGTTAGAGTTTTAAAAGCAGCCATTTGTTTTTTTCAGCACCTTAGTTAGTCCTAGGGCGATTGGAGGTTAAAAAGGTTGAAGTATATTATGACTGAGGTTGCTAAAGATGTTTCAGTAATAGAACAATGCACGAATTTGATCATGTAGGCCCTTTCAAAATAGGTGTGTACCTTATAGGCAAACCAATATGACCTAATAACACTGTATTGTATATATAAACCACATATTCACTGCTGTGGGCAAACCTGGTAAATGTTTTGTGTAAGGCTACCAAAAAATGTACCACCTGCATGGTACAATTTTTGTGTGCCAGACTGTGGATATGAGGATAGCAGGTGTTCAGTGTGGGGAAGCTGTGTTATGAACCTTGTATATGGTGCATGTGTGACAGAGTAGAAGCATACAATGTATGCAATCTCTTGTGTGATGTCATCTTATTCACCCCCTCCTCTCCCGCACAAGCAGTGTTGGTGTAGGGAATTGAGTCCACCTATAACATTGTATGTTGTGACCTGCTGGGCATCTTGAGCACATTCATTGTGCACCAATGGCTACCAATAAAGGTGGATATGAGGATGGTTTTCTGTGTACTAATATTGTGGGGATGGTGTAAAATCATTGATTGGGTAAGGGTATGCAAACAAATAATACCCATAGTACAGTATAGCATGCATGCAGATTAATATAAAGGATTGGACGGTACTATTGTAGTGTGGGTTGTATTGTAGACGCATATGCAAGTATTATTATATCACCTATTCTCCCCTCTCCCTTCAGCACAGAGATGGATGCTGCATCAATGCATAATCATATATATCAGTGAGGATGTCTAGTGGTGCTGTGGGAACCTAGTGGGATCATCCTGGTGTTCACAGTGGATAGATCAAGTGGAGGTGGTAACTACTCTGCTGTGGCAACAGTTGCTGTTCCTGCATCCCCCAGTTACCGTGGTAGCCAGATACTGTAGCTGCAAGCAGCATTGGTTCCACCAACCCCAAACACACAAGTAGGTTTGCAGCATGTCCTTGCCAGATTGAGTAGGCTGTGGGCTTGTAAACTCTTTTTTTCTGTGGAACAGGGGTGTATTTATTTCTATGTCTACAAAACCTACTTGCAATTCATGAGGAAAAAAATCTAGGATTTCAATTAGGACAGTTTCAAGGCAGAGGGGAGGGGATATGCCCTCCCACACAAAGTTTTAATGTGATAGTTGGTTTATGCAGCCTCATACTAGCACTAGCTTTGCAGTGCATTGTACTGCGATATTCCACCAATTAATTCCCCCGTTGTCCTACGCTTAGGACACAAGTAAAATTTAATTTTTAGCAAACTCACATGAGCAGAGAACAAATCAAAATCTCATTGTATTGTAGAAATGGTTATCAATTCAGAAAATACTGGTGCTTCCTTGCAATTCAGATTCAACTACAGTCAATAGTGCATTGCTAAAAGATGCATTTTCGGTAAATCGCAAACCAACTTCAAGTACCAACACATAATGTTACAAAGAGCAGAATAACATGTTAATGGAAAACAGCACTAAGCAAATAAAAATGTAGATTGTAGATTTGGAATTTGCTAGCTCGACAAACGTATGAAGGATAGGTATTTGTCAATCGCTTGTTGCTGGAATAGCAAATAGAATGGACAAAATCTTGAAAACGTACAGTGCGTTTTTGGTAAATATGGCAAAACCAATCACTGCCATAGACTGTTTTAAGTAGCACACACATCATGCTTCAAAAAACATTCAAAAAAAGTTATACTTGTTGTACATTTTCTTTTTTCTGTGAGAATTAAATTCTCCAATGCATTTTTAAGAACCACATACATTTTTTTTACATCGTGTAACCAAGCGTGTGATTTACAAATTAGATTTGAAATTTAGCGCGATAGACACATCAAACAACAGTACAGAATTGGATGCCAAACACCTGCAGAATTTTCAAATATTGGTCCTATGCGTAGGGACTTGGACCTGGGGATTTAAGGTTTAACACATCTGAGTAGGTCTGGGGAGGAGAGGGGACAATGGCAGGGGGCAATCTTGTATAAGATGGTTATTACAAGCTTTTATCATGATCTCATTTTCCCCTTGCAGCTCCTTCTACTGTTAGCCAGCACTGTGTGTTCACTGACACACGAATTTGTTTGACATTCGTGAGCGCGCTGGGACAACCTAGACATCTCCAGATGTATTAGATCTCTGCATGAATATATCTACACAGTTACCAAACTGAACACCATTGATGTCTGTAACTGTTTCCATTGGTAAACGAGCTGAGTTATACAGATCGTCGTCATATGCATGTGACTTGCATGGTCAGAACGTACCGTTCCTACGTACTGTCCAATTAGAAGATGCACGGAGAGGAAGGAGCTGAGCGTACTGCCGGCACTCGGCTGATTTAATGTATACTATACAAGCAAAACAAATTCCCTGGATCCAAACCGTAGCCTGGTACGGAACGATGGCAATGGTATTATGCAATCACGACAATAAACGGCTAAGTGATGTCATGTCTGTAACGGAGCTGTAACAGAACGTTCTTACCTAACGTACTGTTACGGAGCTGTAACGAGATGGCACCACCCAAATACGAGATGGCACGACCCGAATACGAGACGGCACGACCCGAATACGAGATGGCGCGACCCGAATACGAGATGGCGCGACCCGAATACGAAAAGCGAGCGCGTGTCGAATTATGGCAGTGATCACCCCCCATAGCCTCAACCTGATCCAGATTGTATAACAACTTGACCCACGATTTAATAGCAGCTTGACCCATGAATGGTTAACAGTTTGACCCAAAATTGTGCTCCCTCGTTCCAGACCACTGTTGCTACTAGCACTGAACCGTAAATCGAAATATCTGAACACTCTTTCTCTGATCTATGGTGCGACACACTCGAGCTCTGTGGTATTGTATGCCTTAAAGATCTCATCTCGACCTCCTCGCGCGCCTGGCTCTCTTTCCGTGATCGTTTTCCCCGTGAAATGTAATATGTCAATGGTAAGGATTTGGGAATGTCTGATAATTTATCTAAATAATCCACACGTTAGGTACTAGGTGTTACTGGTTCGCAGTCGCAGTGTGTGCAAAGGTATGCTGGTTGGTACGAATTAGGGCGAGCTTATATACTCCTCTTTGTTTCTGGGTCACATCGTAGCATTGTTATGCAAATTTATAGAAGCGGCACGTGCTAAAAGTACTGACGATATAAGAAAAACACTTTTGTGGAAGCTGAGGACGTTCGCCACGTGTACCATCCATTAGAGAAGCTGTACACGCTGCTGATAACCACAAAGGTATTTTTGTGTATATGTATATATTTTCGTGTAGGAACGTACACAAGATTGGCGGCCCTGCTTTATCTAAGATTGAGCCATGAATGTGTGTGTGTGTGTGTGTGTGTGTGTGTGTGTGTGTGTGTGTGTGTGTGTGTGTGTGTGTGTGTGTGTGTGTGGTATGTGTGTGTGTACATTTGTGTGCATGATGTTACAAATGTGTTTATACAATCTTTTATGTTTTAGGTTGAGTCATTCAATGCAATTGTCGGAGCACAGAATATTTACAGCAATTGACTTTCATCATTTATCTGTACAGCAGCATAAGAGTTACCTGTCTGATGCCTTTACCACAGAATCCAGGTGAGCTTAAGAGGCTGTATTATATTAATTACATAAATGTTTCTTTTGTTTAGGTGTGGTGATGGTTTGAAGATCTTCAACAATGTTTCCATTGAGAAACTCAGTGTAGGCCTGCAGAGGTTTATATTGTCCAGGAGCACTTCAGAATGTAAGCACATCTTTATATACATTTCTGATATGGAGGGAGAGGGATGGGGGTGGGAAGTGGATAGCCCCACCCCTTATGCCAGCGTGGAGGAGGCGGTCCCCCCTTTTCCCTTTCTCCCCTAGAAATCACAGACCATGATGGTCTGGAGAAAGAAAAAAAGAAGGAATCACCAACCAAGTGTGTCTTCACACGCTACGAGACATTTCTTCTATCAGACTGCGCATGTGTAAGATACCTCCCACATTAACCTAGGTAGGTTAACTCGTTCACCTTCATATACATGGGCATATGTGTTACATATAGGCTTAGCATATCACTCTGGCGACTGCTGGTCTTAACTACACAACTATCAAGGGGTTTCAGAACTATAAATAGTGCTAATATTCAAATCTTGCACAGCCTACCAGAGGATTTTGTTGTGGGTATCGTTCCATCCATCTTTTGTCAGGTAAGAGCATAATGCTGGTGCACCTTAATATAATATGATGTGTTTTATATTCCCAGGAGAGTGTTTAATGTCTTGCACCATGCCAGAGTTCTAACTCAGCCAACACAGTAAGCCTCAACTCAGCTCTGTTGCCCTCAAATTCCAGCTTACCTCAACAGCCTGCTTGAGCTGCTTCACACACTCAACTACGTCTCAGCTCAGCCTGCCTCCACTCAGCTATTCTGGGAAAACCTTCTGTCTGTTACTTGTTGGATTACATCATCCATGCACAACGTTCCAGAGTATGTCATTCAGGAATAAACACTAGGTATGTGTAAATTGGCATTTTTTACCAATAAGATTTGACCATGGATTGTAACAGGCTTGCCGTTCCCATTTATCCCAACTGTTATGTTCGCAAATTTGAAGAGAGATTGAACAGAAACTCGCCAATGAGAAGGCTCTAACGGGATTGGAGTAATATGCTGTACTGCTTAGATGTGTATTTGTATATTGTTTGTAACTTGTATTGTATTGTTTTTTGTTTGTAATCTTTTGCGAATCGAACCATAAATAAAATTTAAAAACATTTAAGGGCTGGGAACGCGGTAAACTTACGTAAATGCGTCCCGGTCTTCACCGGATACCGCGTTGATTCAGACTGTACGCAGCCATATTTCAGATTGATAGCGACATTTGGAAATACTATGGTAATACAATCTGGATCAA
Source organism: Spongilla lacustris (assembly GCA_949361645.1). NCBI lineage: Eukaryota > Metazoa > Porifera > Demospongiae > Spongillida > Spongillidae > Spongilla > Spongilla lacustris. Next base: position 4,776,876 of record OX442437.1, on the reverse strand, counting down.
TTTTACTCCCACATATCTGAGCCAAAGGTTTCCACCAAGTCTACGAAGGTCTGGTAAACAATCTGATTCAACACTGGGTACAGGTTTGAGTCAAGAAAAAACTTCTGGCTGTGTAGCGGAGAAACACCTCATTAAAAACGCTTATGTTTCAAAGCTCACAAATTCTCAGAAGAGAAGTAAATGCAATATTTTAAACTATTAAATATACAACACAACCTTTCATGCTCTTTTATTTATAGTCCTCACGCACTTTCCAAATTTCAGGCCTACCGTATGCCGTGCACGTGTTTATAACCCCATGCGGTACTTATTTCGGTTAGGTGGGAACGAGATCGAATAGAACGGCCTACCCGAACTTGATCTGGAGGTAAGACTAGTCTGTCGGTCAAGCCAAGGCATGTCAATAACGGAACTGACGAGTCTGACGTAGCCACACCCTCGCGCTTTGCGGAGGGTCTGGAGGTTCTGATTACTTCCAAAAAATTAAAAGTTATTAATGTTACCTTACGTTACGAGGAATGCAATTTTAAAAAATGTCGACGCTGGAAATTATGGGGGGTGATCACTGCCATAATTCGACACGCGCTCGCTTTTCGTATTCGGGTCGCGCCATCTCGTATTCGGGTCGCGCCATCTCGTATTCGGGTCGTGCCGTCTCGTATTCGGGTCGTGCCATCTCGTATTCGGGTCGTGCCGTCTCGTATTTGGGTGGTGCCATCTCGTTACAGCTCCGTAACAGTACGTTAGGTAAGAACGTTCTGTTACAGCTCCGTTACAGATATGACATCACTCGTGATTGCATAATACCATTGCCATCGTTCCGTACCAGGCTACGGTTTGGATCCAGGGAATTTGTTTTGCTTGTATAGTATACATTAAATCAGCCGAGTGCCGGCAGTACGCTCAGCTCCTTCCTCTCCGTGCATCTTCTAATTGGACAGTACGTAGGAACGGTACGTTCTGACCATGCAAGTCACATGCATATGACGACGATCTGTATAACTCAGCTCGTTTACCAATGGAAACAGTTACAGACATCAATGGTGTTCGGTTGGTAACTGTGTAGATATATTCATGCAGAGATCTAATACATCTGGAGATGTCTAGGTTGTCCCAGCGCGCTCACGAATGTCAAACAAATTCGTGTGTCAGTGAACACACAGTGCTGGCTAACAGTAGAAGGAGCTGCAAGGGGAAAATGAGATCATGATAAAAGCTTGTAATAACCATCTTATACAAGATTGCCCCCTGCCATTGTCCCCTCTCCTCCCCAGACCTACTCAGATGTGTTAAACCTTAAATCCCCAGGTCCAAGTCCCTACGCATAGGACCAATATTTGAAAATTCTGCAGGTGTTTGGCATCCAATTCTGTACTGTTGTTTGATGTGTCTATCGCGCTAAATTTCAAATCTAATTTTTAAATCACACGCTTGGTTACATGATGTAAAAAAAATGCATGTGGTTCTTAAAAATGCATTGGAGAATTTAATTCTCACAGAAAAAAGAAAATGTACAACAAGTATAACTTTTTTTGAATGTTTTTTGAAGCATGATGTGTGTGCTACTTAAAACAGTCTATGGCAGTGATTGGTTTTGCCATATTTACCAAAAACGCACTGTACGTTTTCAAGATTTTGTCCATTCTATTTGCTATTCCAGCAACAAGCGATTGACAAATACCTATCCTTCATACGTTTGTCGAGCTAGCAAATTCCAAATCTACAATCTACATTTTTATTTGCTTAGTGCTGTTTTCCATTAACATGTTATTCTGCTCTTTGTAACATTATGTGTTGGTACTTGAAGTTGGTTTGCGATTTACCGAAAATGCATCTTTTAGCAATGCACTATTGACTGTAGTTGAATCTGAATTGCAAGGAAGCACCAGTATTTTCTGAATTGATAACCATTTCTACAATACAATGAGATTTTGATTTGTTCTCTGCTCATGTGAGTTTGCTAAAAATTAAATTTTACTTGTGTCCTAAGCGTAGGACAATGGGGGATTAAAGGTAAAATTAATTGGTGGAATATCGCAGTACAATGCACTGCAAAGCTAGTGCTAGTATGAGGCTGCATAAACCAACTATCACACTAAAACTTTGTGTGGGAGGGCATATCCCCTCCCCTCTGCCTTGAAACTGTCCTAATTGAAATCCTAGATTTTTTTCCTCATGAATTGCAAGTAGGTTTTGTAGACATAGAAATAAATACACCCCTGTTCCACAGAAAAAAGAGTTTACAAGCCCACAGCCTACTCAATCTGGCAAGGACATGCTGCAAACCTACTTGTGTGTTTGGGGTTGGTGGAACCAATGCTGCTTGCAGCTACAGTATCTGGCTACCACGGTAACTGGGGGATGCAGGAACAGCAACTGTTGCCACAGCAGAGTAGTTACCACCTCCACTTGATCTATCCACTGTGAACACCAGGATGATCCCACTAGGTTCCCACAGCACCACTAGACATCCTCACTGATATATATGATTATGCATTGATGCAGCATAAAAACCATCTCTGTGCTGAAGGGAGAGGGGAGAATAGGTGATATAATAATACTTGCATATGCGTCTACAATACAACCCACACTACAATAGTACCGTCCAATCCTTTATATTAATCTGCATGCATGCTATACTGTACTATGGGTATTATTTGTTTGCACACCCTTACCCAATCAATGATTTTACACCATCCCCACAATATTAGTACACAGAAAACCATCCTCATATCCACCTTTATTGGTAGCCATTGGTGCACAATGAATGTGCTCAAGATGCCCAGCAGGTCACAACATACAATGTTATAGGTGGACTCAATTCCCTACACCAACACTGCTTGTGCGGGAGAGGAGGGGGTGAATAAGATTACATCACACAAGAGATTGCATACATTGTATGCTTCTACTCTGTCACACATGCACCATATACAAGGTTCATAACACAGCTTCCCCACACTGAACACCTGCTATCCTCATATCCACAGTCTGGCACACAAAAATTGTACCATGCAGGTGGTACATTTTTTGGTAGCCTTACACAAAACATTTACCAGGTTTGCCCACAGCAGTGGATATGTGGTTTATATATACAATACAGTGTTATTAGGTCATATTGGTTTGCCTATAAGGTACACACCCATTTTGAAAGGGCCTACATGATCAAATTCGTGCATTGTTCTATTACTGAAACATCTTTAGCAACCTCAGTCATAATATAATTCAACCTTTTTAACCTCCAATCGCCCTAGGACTAACTAAGGTGCTGAAAATAACAAATGGCTGCTTTTAAAACTCTAACAATGTTTCGTCTTATTTAGTATTTAGTGCATGCTACTTGGTTTTCCATTATCTTTCATCTTGTGTTACAAGATGAAAGCATACAGACATTGCACATCCATCAATTTGTGGGCATTACAGCGAAAATGGGAAACAACTTCATCGTTGGTGATGCTGTTGTAGGAAAGATTTAAAATGAAATAAAAAGAATCAGAATTGTTCTAGAAGTGTTGCACAGGTCATCGGAGCAGGTCACCAGTGTCAGAATCGCATAAAGTGGTCGGATGGCACAACCACGGATGAAACAGTTCGGGGCATTGATAAAGAACGCTTAGTTAGAGTGATGTGACAGTACAGAAAGCGGAAGTGTTGCAATCTTGATGAGGATGCCGAAGGCCTCTTTTAGTCATTTGGAAAGTGAAACTACCCTCAGCAGTGACAAGGAGCCGGTGATACAAGCAATCAAAGAGAACAAGTTTGTGACTGGGGGGCAGGTCCAATGAAATTACTTCCTTAATTACTTTAGTGGTAGTGCAGAACACGTAGAGGGGTCAATCTTAACCAATCCATCAAACATGTGTCTGAGTTTCAGAAACAAAATACTAAACATACTAACATATGTAAGGATAAAAATTATTAACTCTTGACCTCAATGATTTCATGCTTTATGAGTTGACCACAATTCTAACCACTTATGTAAACAAGACTATTATCTTTTTCTACATAAGTGCCTTTGTGACCTTTTTTTTTTTTTTTTACATCCACAGCTGGCATCTATAGCTACCTTCCTATCTTTCAAATTCAGCTTAGGAACAGATAAGTACGTGCCAATATCAATTTGAAGCCTAGATTTTACTACCAATTATAAATGGACACTTTTTTCTCATTTTTTCTTGAAGCAATATTAAGTACCTAGTCTTGGTGTCCTATGTTCAAGATTGCTATATGTAATGCCAAGGTGCTATTGAACTGCAATGCGCTGAAGTACAACTCTTAAGAATCCTTACAAAGGCTATTATTAACCTCAATGCCTCAATTCCTTTAGTGCTCGTAAAATAAGATAAAATAAAATAATTCTTGGCTTGCATGTGATGCAATGACGTGGGGGGGGGGGGGGGGGGGGGGGGCACCTTACGATTAACATAGCACTATTTTGGATCCTTGCATGTTGTACATGTCAATAGTGCCTTTTCCTCGGTGAAAACACTGGAGGCTCTAAACAGCCATGGAGCAACTTAAGGTTTCCCTAAGCATTTATTAACCATGTGGGCTACAGGAGAGTCTGAGGATATGAATTGGTGATCACATTCTGCTTGAGGCAACAACTGTCCATACAGGCCAAGAAGAACCTCAAATTCATCATATCAAACTGCGGCTCCACAGCCAAGCATTCACCCATGTCACCATAAGAGGTAGCATGTCAAACGACCGCACATAATTGTGAAAACGTTAGTGTAGTCGATATTGCACCAAGGTTCGCTGGCAATGGAATGTGACATGGTACACTGACTGTTGGTGGTATCACATGTTTGGAACCATTTTTTGGGATCTGCACTGTTGATGCCTATATGGCTTACAAATATGAGTCTGAGCAGGCTTTTTCAGATCCCAAAGATGTTGACAGCTTTATTGCATTCATTGGCAAACTGGGTCACCAGCTGATTTTTAATGAATATCTAGAAGATGGGCGAACAGTTTGCCAACATTCAAATGAAGAGGAAGTCATTGAGGAGGCAACTATAATTCTATTTCTAGATGTACATGTATGTATTTGTATTATTTTTTCTCTGCATTTTAGGCCTATGACAGTCACACTACTCACCACTAATTATGTACAACCAATGTATCAGATGAAAACTGAATCAACACCTTATGTGCAATGAAAGTGCACAGCATGCCATTCGAAATGCTCCTACTGTTGTTGGTTGCAGTAATATTGCTGCAAACACAATAATGGTATTCAATAATCCGTGATGAGAAAGGGTTAACCAATTCAAAGTATGTATGTGTAATTACTATTTTATATCCATTTCAACACTTTATAACACCGCATCCATGAGAGACATGGGGAAATTTTGGGGCATTTGTGAATATTGATAATTCCCTCCTATCGTTTTTTTGACTGGAAAAAAATATGATCAGAAAGCTCACCCATTTGTAAATAGTAATTTCTACTTTTTTTGCAATGGTGCTCTATAAATAACTCCCTGTTACATGAAAATATCGAATGGGTACGTGATGTGGTAAATGCCCTCGCATACACTTTTTTCAGGGTCATGTTTCCCACCACCTTGAGTATTACTGAATCAAAATTGCTGGGTTATACAACTATAGGAGGGTACATAAAAACAAGCCAAAGCTTCTATTGCACTCGATTTCAGCAGTAAGTTACAAGACATTTTCGCTCACAGTAGACAGGGGGCGTGGTCCACTCATCCAAAGTGCCAGCGAAGGCAGGTTTTGCAAGTTATCCAAAGTGCCGGCGAAGGCAGGTTTTGCAAGTTCTACCAAAACATACAGTCTGTACCTGTCTGGATAGAGTCATGGTATGTTATTTAGTAAAACAGGAAGAAAGATTCTTGAAGTCTGCCCACGCAAAAATTCACTCGCGGTAATGCCGTTTTCTTATTTCATTACCTTGCACTGCATATCACACTGACCGTGAGAGTTGATAACTTAGAGCCATAATTTTAAACCATTTTCACATAGTTTCATACAGTTTTTACGCATTTATTGTAATGCTCTAGAAGCAATATGTTATTTTAAAAATCTGTACCTCGTACGCGATAACGCTAGAACCAATCAACTATGCAATGATGTTTCGAGCCAATGGTATGTCTGTTTGAGATACAAAAAATGCAACATGCCTCATAACAGTACATGTAGTGAAATCTCCACTTAAAACCAAGCAATTCTATCTAGAGGGAATTAATCATTTTTTGGTTTGCCCCAAAATAGACTAAATTTCCCCGCGTTTCTCGTGGATGCGGTGATAAATAACCCTACATTTGTGTATTAAAATCATGAAATGTAATTGGTTAATGGAAAGAGTGCTCATAAACTCACTATGGCTAGCTCAAATATAAATTCTCCTCCTGAATGCTAATTTTACTCTTCATGTAAATGCAATCATTTATAGTTTGAAGCACAATGTATGTCCCCTGCACATATGGGTGTGAAGTTAAAAGCAAAAAAAAACAACAAAAAAAACAACTGATTCACTTTCTCCACTTAATTTACAAAAAAACTCATTCTGCTACAGTAATATTGAAAAATAAATGAATTGTTAATGGTAGATCGAACAAACACCTACATGTAGCCTTGTAGGCAAAAAGTGCTGTTTTTGCCTACGTGTAGGTCTTCTATTGCAACCTATGGTCCTTGCATTCAATACCATATAAAATGTTGAACTTGAAGAATGTAACATCATAAGGCTTCGTTTTTTAATTTGCTTTGGAGCTCATTCTACCATTGGCTCTTTAGATACACAATTAAGATGGAGGAGTGTACAAAAATTGCCTACAATTCCTAATGAAAGGTAGGAAATCGTGTGTGTTTGGCAAAAAGAGTTAAAAATTATATCTGCCTAAAAAAGCGAAGAATGCTTCTTGTAAGCTTTTTGCAAATCAGAACTCCAGCTAAATGAGGGGCGTGCACCAACAGCATACATAGCACTAGCAGCATGTTGGCATTGTTTTCTGCCGCCACTTTGCAAGTAGCCTTCTTTGGTAAATTGATCCTCATTATTTCAAACGTTGGCTAAACTGTTTGTCACTGTTTGGAAAACAAAAAGTGATTTGCAATGCCTACATGTATGCGTAGGTGACAATCTATCATTAAAGTGTTTTCTTCTTAACTACTATTTATCCAACTAAGATTGGAGACGATAAGTTGAAATATACAATGCTTATTTGAATTAATTTCGAAGTTGAAATGTAGTAGTCCTAGATGTAGGACCACCAATGTTCTAGATCTAGGACCAATGCCTGGAGATTAACAGTTAGTTAGTGTGAGTAAAAAAAGCAAATGTGCTAATGTTTCATGCAAGATACAACTCTCAGCCATTTTTAATGCACTCTATACACAACCTTTCTCCATTATGTTTGTATACGCTGTGTACATTGGCCTATATATTATTGTATGGGATAGATGGCCCTTCGTTTATAATAATAAAATCTTATAATATTTGAATCATAATAACTTCTGAACGGTTAAGGCTATCGACTTCCTATTGTCAACACTGCATACGACACCACCGGGTTCAAACCCGCCATAACTTTCTGTAGAAGTAATCAAATCGCTTCAAATTCGGTTTGTAGGTAGAGTGGCCCTATATCTATCTATTTGTTCTGTTCGTTAATTTTTATCCACCCGTTACGGAGATACAGTTGAACAAACTATGTGCACATTTTCGCGCTCGATTTGCACCACAGATTTGGGCAAATTGCATTCCGCTCAATGTATGGGGAGGCGGGGATTATAACATTGGCGCGAATCAAGCAGGAAAACGTGCACGAAGTTTGTTCAACTGCATCTCCGTAACGGATGCATAAAAATTAACGAACAGAACAAATCGATAGATATAGGACCTCTCTAGCTACAAACCTAATTTGAAGCGATTTGATTACTCCTACAGAAAGTTATGGCGGGTTTGAACCCGGTGGGGTATCGGATGTTGCAAAACTGGCACGGAGCAAGTGCAAGACCCCAAAATGTATTTTACCGTAGAGAAATGGTGTGGTACGAAGTGTTGAAAATAGGAAGTCGATAGCCTTAACCATTCAGAAGTTATTATGATTCAAATGCAAAGCAATTTTATAAGATTTTATAATCATAAACGAAGGGCCATTTTCTTGGAAACTGTCCCATATGATGTATGTATTCCTTCACTCGCTGTATACCATTTAGTGAATCCAAGTCAAAGAGCTAACTATTGCCTTGGTGAGGACATGACCCATGCTGCATGGACAGTCTGGCCAGTATGTGCGCGTGGAGCTTTGAGCACCCCTTAGTAGAATTTACAGGGTTTCAAATATACAGGCTGCTTTTTTCAGCACGCAGGTAGCCCAATACTTATACCTGCACTTGGTGCAGGTGAACATTCTAGCAGTTAATATGCATGCAGCATAAACAATATGCATGTGCGTAAGTAATAAGCTACATGGCATGGTTAAAAAGTACTGATATGCATGTACGCAAGCACAAGTGAGTACCCACAAGAGTGCTGTCTTGTTCACGTTAAAGTTACTCGCAAGTGCTGTCTTGTTCACGTTTAGCAACTTTCGTCCACACACTTAATAACTCAAAGGTGGACCACATGCCCTACACATCAAATTCATTTCGATACTCTTGAGGGAGAATATCGCACAATTGCACAAATGATGATACCTCACACATGCATCATATACAATATATCACATAGCTTCCCCACACAGAACACTTACCATCCTCATATCCACAACAGTCCCACACACACAATCACTCAGTGGGCATCAACTTGTGTTGTGTAGCCTGACTTTGATGCACTCTGAAAGTTCACAATGCTGTAGGTGGATTCCATGCCCTACACTGACACAGCATCAAATTCATCTCCTAAGGGAAGGGGGGGGGGGGGGGGGGGGGGAGAGATTAGGATGACATCAGACCAGAGATAGCACACAATGATAGTTGCATGTGCTTCTACCATGCAACCCACATTGCTCATCAATGTCATACAGCCTCCCCAAACTGAAATAGAACACCTAACTTCCAAACAACACAGAAATGATGTAATCAACTATGTGTTGCATTGCATGGGTAATGATCAGCAGATGCTAAGCTCAGAAACCCTACTGCTACGTGCAGTACACTAATAGTGCAGCACCTTACATACTGATAGTGAAATTAATGAAGGGGTATAATGCACGTAAATCAAGGTGATACCACGTGTCTTCCCTCCCGCTCTCTCTAGCTCTCCCCATTTCATCTTTCAAAACAACCACTGTCTCTTACATGCGCTTGACTTACGTCATAGCAAAGCCACATCCATATTGAGCCCTGATGTTGCATGTGATCAGATCCAAAAACAAATCTGAGCCCCTTTCCTCGTCATCTGTTAATATTAAACACGTTAATACCAATTACGTCGCTGTGAGCTCGGGTTTCATCATGTACCGTCTTAATGATGACTCCAAATTTCCACAACGGAGTATTTCTGCAGTGTTCAAGTGCTTTTCGCACCCTGGTCTGCCAGCGAGCGTTTGTTGTTGTCGCGACGCCATTTTAATACGCGCACGTGGCTTTGTGGTCTACGGTGAATTCATTTGATACTGGTAAGTAGTTTCGGATAAAACGTTGAACAGTTCATGTCATGACTGATGTCAAACGTTAACAACTATGGAGCAAACTTGCTATTTAAAGTTTAGGGCGACTTTAGGCAAGTTTCGAAGCAATATAAGAAGATGATTTTTTAAAAGGCCTTGAATGAGCCGATGTCATAGATTCATAGTCAGTACTAGTAGCTAAACGCTGGCCAATAATTCGCGCCAAGATAAATAATATCACAATCTACTTGCTACTTACACAGATTGATAATTAGTGCACATCCATGATGGAGGAACACTTTTTTGCTGAATGCACCTGAAATGGTACTGACCACTGTTGGAATTTGTATTACATTGTATTCTGGTAACCTACTTGTGCATATTAATATATTACATTTATTTCAAAGCTGGGAAACCTTTTATGCAACCCCAATATGATATGGGTATGAAGTGGTGGACTGGTAGTATTTTCGTATCACACACTGTACTCAGCAAGTGGAGCTCTTGTTCTTTAAATTCTCACCAGTTGAAAGCATTACTTAGCACATACACGAGCATTCATTAAAAATATATATATAATGCATGGCTGAAATCTGATATGAGAGTTCGAAATATATTGAGATAAATAGGATCCATATTGTCTGAGTAATGTCACATAAACACAAATTCACATTGTTTGTCGTGCCTGGCATATATACTTCAGGAATAAGGTTATATAATGCAAAGGTTATTCCCAAACTAATTACTTGGATGTCCTTTTACTACCCAAGCCTGTTCAGTGATACGAAGATAGAAATATTGCAACCTGTACCGCCTAAATCCCCCATGTTGCACGGAGTGTTAATTGGACAAGTGGCGAAGATGGACCTTAAGCTTACATGTAATTACTGATCAGTTACGGAAAGTACACACACGCATTGGAAGTAATTGCCACTTACTGTTGTTACATCCTCTGACAGTGTTGATTGGTATATAGGTAATTCCATGATCCATTAATCAGATTGTTATTTAGCATAATCCGCCATATGATTTATAAATTTTATAATCTATATTGCTAGTAAGCATCAGCTTTCCTTGACCAAAAATGTAGCCAGTATGTCCCATTCAAACAGTACTGAATAATATTATAAGAAACATTTGGATGCAGACATTTCACCGCCTGCCTTTACTTAGCATGATATGTGTCCCAATAATAGATTAATATGCCTTCTGCACTTCACCTTATCGGCTAAAGATTAGCAAATTATAAAAAAGATTGTGAGCTGATTAACTAATAAAGATAGTGCTTTTTTATTATTGAGACACGTACTTCAGTAATGAGCTATCATTATCATCATTGTTCAGCTGTGCAGATGTTATTAGTTTGGATGACATAATGAGAACGCTGTAGGCAGGAAGAACAGTATAGGAAAACAATCGGGCGAGTCATCCTACACTGTGCAAAAAGTTTGTTATACGATAGTGTATATTTATGTGTATATTTGAGGAATGCGCAAAATATAACCTGTGTAGTATATTTAAAGTGTACGACCGCGTATATTTGAGAATACGCAAGTGTCAAATACGTCACCGTTTATATAAGCACACCTTCAAAATATACGATAGTGTATTCTTAAGAGTATATTTGAATATACTGTAAGTGAGTTATACTAGTGCGTATATTTCATTCCATAAAATCCCACTGTTTACATAAGTATACCACAGAATAAATTCATGAGTGGTCAGACCCGTACCCGGACCCACGTGAGGTAGGAAGGTGTGTAGGCATCGAAGTCTGGGAAGGAGCGCTACTTTGCTTCTATTAATGCTGCTGGACGTCAAAGGTTAGCTATATACATGTATGTCTGCTTGGTGTACCCGTATATACGGCGGTAAATTTTGTGAGCGGTAAGCCGGGCCCATGGTGCATGGCTATGGCCTATGCTAATTATAACTCGCCAGTTGAGTTTGGTCATGATCACATCGGATCCCAGTAAATGCTACAATGGAAGCAGTAGAATGCCTACACAGTAGACCTCTATTGGACCCCTGTACAAATGTTTGTGTAGTACGATACAAAAGTGCTCCAATTAGAAATGTGGTTAACTAACCGTGCATGTGATTTGTAGATTTTAGGCGGGCTATTTCATGGTCGTGTTGCTTTTGGTATGAACAGACAGAAGGACTGTAAGAATCGCGCTGAGATCAGGGTTTTGATCGTTAAATGGCAATAGTTCGTCTTTCCAGAGTGTACAAGTTACCGGTATTATGTATTGCAGTTGCTAAAGAATGAATTCACCTTTCTCTATTAGCACTAGGTTGGCAAGTGTCCTAAGTGTTCCCGTTCGGTTAAACAACCGAAATGATTGAACAACAGGCACAATGGAGCGCGATATAAAATGGTATAGGCCTATTCTGTGTTTTGCTAAGGGGTTTTTTTTAACTTGCAGACTGCGACCGGACGGTGCTGTAAGTGTTAAACCCGCACTGTTCCATTGTTTTAAGTCAAACGTCGAAGATAGGAGACAAGAAAGGTAAGCATATCACTTACCCGATAATGTATCTGTTGCTTTATATATAGAATCATGTATAAACAGAACGAGGATATGATATGTGGTGAGTGAAATTTTTTTTTTTTACGATATGAATTTATTGTTCGTATTCTGTACAGGTGCCTTGGATTGAATATATGCAGATTACCGCCTCGGACTGTTAGTTTGTTGTTTTGTTGTACATGTGCAAAATGATTAAAATTTTAAATTGACTAAACTGGATCGGGAACGAGGGGTGGGAGTGGTAGGAGGATAATATACGGAATATGAAGCACTTAGTATACGGTGACCGCCAACGTAGCCACAAAGTGAATTCAACGGTTTGCTAAGCAACCACAATTGTCGCGTGATCAGTTATATTTGAATATACGCACCTGCGTATATGGTTCTATACGCTGGTGTGTATATTTAAGGTGTATATTCAAATATACGCTATAGAATACGCTATCGTATAACAAAGTTTTTGCACAGTGCTAGTGTGGAATGTAGTTACATTCTATACGGGGGGGGGGGGGGGGGGGGGGGGGGGGGGGGAGGACAATTTACCCTCATGACCTATACAAGTTTCGTAACGTATAGATGTCAGTTAAATTCTGAACTAACTTGTAGGCCAAGGAATTAAATGTGTCCCAGGACAGTTTGCTCTTCACCACGAATTGATGTGCCCTATGATTTCAATATGAGCTGCCATAACATAAAATAATACATCAAGGACAGGAATGAGCAGTATCACAATCAATGTTTATGAGCTATATAGGTCAGTATTCATATTCAGTTTCATCTCTTACATGAAGTACAAGACCACACACGATCCAACTCATTTGAGGCTCTTTCTAGAATATCTGTCACACAGTCCACAGTGGTACCACTCCTTGCATCCTGAACAGTCAATCATTTTCCTTTTGTCAATAGGCATTCAGAAAATTTCTATACTCAGTTGCTAATTCAGCTAGTTAACACTAACTCTTCTCTTCATTTTTCTCCACTGGAAACTTGCATGGAGAGAACCTGTTCTTCAAGGTATCTTGATAAATTCTGACTAATTTCACTCTGCTGAAACATACAATGACCATGTTGCATATATTAGCCGGGTGAGCTATAGCTGTTGCAAAATAAGCCAGGTCATTTTCCCCGTCTTGCTGTTAAACTTTTATCATTTTGATGCTAATCACTTTCCCTGGACATGCCAAAACAGCTGCCACCTGTCATGCATGCGAGCACCAGCTAGGCCAGTAAAAACGTAAATTCTGACACCTTATTTATAAGCTAGGTTACCAGCAGTATGATCATTGTGGCAGGACTCCATGATTTGCTTCCTCTGGTGTTTGCTGAATCAGTATCACTTCCACCCACATGCCTTTCTTTGCATGCTACTGAACACTGACGTAAGCGAGTGTATTAACAAGTGGACGATCTATACCTGTTTGCTTTTCATCGAGGGAAGGATTCCTCTTTTCATTAGCGGCGCAGGGTACCTGTGGAGTGTGGACATCAGGAAACTCGTTCCTCGTTGTCATATGCATCTGTCCTCTCATCCATTTAAGCAGCTGTAGTATAAGTCACATGCAATATCTGAAAAGCCAGCTACGCTCCTTAATCCTTATCGCCTTTATCGGTGTAGTGATTCAAAACTTACACCACCTGGCTGCGGACTATGTATAGTTTGAAATCAAAATTTACGGCACAATGTCGGACCGCTTACTCCGTTGGGGGACAATTTACTCTAGAGTAAAATGTCCGGTTAGGACAATTTACTCCGGAGTAAATCGTCCGGTTAGGACAATTTACTCCGGAGTAAAACGTCCGGTTAGGACAATTTACTTCGGAGTAAAATATCCGGTTAGGACAAGTTACTCCGACGGACACTTTCCTCCGTGACAGCACTATATGTCAAAGCATGTGTACATAAAAGAGGTGTATCGAGCCTACATTTCAGCGATTTCAGAATGGAACAATAAAAATTTGAGATTTCTTTGTGAATGAGGAATAATTATAAAAAATATAAAAAAACTTGTCACCATGTTTTTGGTCTTATAATGATCGTCCTAGACCAAAATTTTTGGTGCAATTAAATAATTCATTTTAGATACTATCCCCCTCCCCCCCCCCCCCAAAAAATAATAATATATATATTGTAATGTCATAGCTATATCCCATGGGCATCACATTTGACCCGACTGGTAGGGATGAGTCTCCATTCATTAAAAAAAACCTTTAGCAAGCATGGAGGTACTTCTATAGAGTACTAACTTGAGATGTCAAGCATGCACTTCTAGCTGCTAGATTTACTGCACTTCAAGCTGCTATAGGATGGAGTATAAAAGACTGCGAAACAATGGTCTAACAATAATAAAGCCCTATATTTAGCAAGTTGTAGTTTATCATAAGCTACATATAGGATTATTTTGAAAACACCAACTTTCTAAAGCCGGAATGGTTTTGTACTTACTTGTATATGTTATCAGTTGGGAACAATTCCATGCAAAAAGATCCATCAACAATAAAAATGTAGAATTGATTCTTTTCAATTGAGCTGGGTCCATGCATAGATCCTGTTCAGTTATAATTATGCCAACATGATCTCGAGCCATTGTCCGTTTCTCTTTGTCATGTGTATTGTTTCTAGACGTGTAGTTTACTTATTGCTAAGATTGTGTGTTCAATTTATGTGTGCATTTCCATTGTATCTTAATGGTGTCATTGTGAGGCCTTTTCATAATCACCCCCAATTATACAATGTATTCACTTGTTTTTTCACCCAGCACAATTGTCTAGTAACAGTTTGCAAAGCTGACATTAATATTTAATCACCGGTTCACTTATCTGTCAACAAATTTATCACTGCAAAGCTGACAAATGCAATGCTATGGTTGTTAAGAGGATGAACGTAAGTCGTGCTGTACACCATCTGCTATGGAAGGTAGGCCTACTGTGTCGAACCGAGTCATAATCATCATTTTATTGTTTGGAAACAGAAAGTGGACCATTTCATATACATATTCAAATCCTCCTGCAATGTATACATGTATAAGATAATACATTATGCACTATACGATGCAAAGTAATCATACGCATGTAACACGGGATGTAAGATATGGGAAAGTTGACGAGAAAAGGGACCTAGCGTGTATTATAAAAAAGTATAATAAAAATGCATTACGTTTGATTTGCTATAACTTCCGAACAGTTAACGCTATCAGCTTCCTATTTTCAACACTTTATACTGCACCATTTCTCTATGGTAAAATACATTTTGGGGTCTTGCACTTGCTCCGTGTCAGTATTGCAACGTTCGATACCCCACTGGGTTCAAACCCGCCATAACTTTCGGTAGGAGTAATCAATTCGCTTCAAATTCGGTTTGTAGATAGAGAGGTCCTATACCTATCGATTTGTTTTGTTCGTTAATTTTTATGCCATCCGTTACGGAGATACAGTTGAACAAACTACGTGCACGTTTTCCCGCCTGATTCGCGCCAATGTTATAATTCCCGCCTCCCCATACATTGAGCGGAACGCAATTTGCCCAAATCATTGGCGCGAATCGAGCGCGAAAATGGGCACGTAGTTTGTTCAACTGTATCTCCGTAATGGATGGCATAAAAATCAACGAACAGAACAAATCGATAGGTATAGGACCTCTCTACCTACAAACCGAATTTGAAGCGAATTTATTACTCCTACCGAAAGTTATGGCGGGTTTGAACCCAGTGGGGTATCGAACGTTGCAATACTGACACGGAGCAAGTGCAAGCCTCCAAAATATATTTTACCATAGAGAAATGGTGCAGTATAAAGTGTTGGAAATAAAAAGTTGATAGCGTTAACTGTTCGGAAGTTATAGCAAATTAAAAGTAATGCATTTTTATTATACTTTTTTTATAATACACGCTAGGTCCCTTTTCTCGTAAACTTTCCCATATCTATTTTATTATGCATAATTTAATTGAAACAATGATACTGCATGTTAATATTACATACATTTGCATGCGAAACACGGTCACTGAATATTTTATATAGGACTGTATGTTTTTCAGTGTATCATGGCCCTTGCTTTCGCACTGACCAGTGTCAAATTCATCATATACATGTGGGAGTCGAACAACAAAGACCTCACAGCAAATCTGGTGCATGGCCTAAGTGAAGTATATGTTGAGCCTTGATAGCAAGTAGGCTGCATATATCTACACAGCGCCATTGGGATACAAACCTGCAGGTTATAAGCTTGCTGTAATTCTAGTCACATCTCAAAAGTTTTACTTTGGTGTTTATTCCACATACAATTAAATGTTATGCTGCATGCATTATCAGCTAGCAGCTAGAAGTACAGTTCATCCTAGCAGCTTGAAGTGCAGTGCATCCTAGTAGCTAGACTGAAGTGCATCTCAGAAGTATACCTCCATGCATGCTGCAAGGGACTGATGAAGGTTTTTTGAATTTGAATTAATGAATGAGACTCATACCTCAGAGTATACCAGTCAAGAGAATTATCTATAGCTATGACATTAAAAGTGCTATTTGGGGGTAGTATCTAAAATGAATCATTTAATTATAGAGACCAACAAATTGGCGATTGTGGTCTAGGGTTTGATGATGGAGCAGCAATCAATTCCTGTACACGGACAACAAAGTGACATTTTTATCATGTTTTCAGTAATAATTATTTATTATGATGTATATTGAACTTTGTGTACTATTACATGTATTGTGGATTCTAAAAATATTTTTTACAAACCAAGAGACCAAAAAATTAGTGACAAGTTAAGAATGAATCATCATTCACATGCAGAGAAACCTCAGTTTTTGAATTATATATTCCATTCGACAATCGCTGAAATGTAGGCATGCATGTATTGCCTTGATTACTCCTTCCCATATTTAGCCTCCTCATTCATCAGTGTTTTCAATAGTGCAACCACTGGCACTATAGTGGAGGAAGCTTCAGATATCTTACTGTATTTGTATTCTACAAGAAGCCATTATTTCATACAAGGTAGATAGATTTGGTGTCTCCATTTAATGTTAATATGTTCTTTTACAAGGCCAAGACACAATAAAATGTTTTGTATCCATATATCTAATTTCTGGTGTTGTTTCGGAAATATTGAGTGATCACTCAAGGGAATTGTATTGTAGCTAGTGCTGCCGCGATATGGTTCTTTGCCGATATCGTCTATATCGCGATATATCATTGTCGAATTATTTGTCAATGATCACAGTTTTCAAGTTGAAGCTGCGTTGTTGGTGACACAAGAACCAACACATAAACCGTCCTCAGTATCATGCTGTGGGGCTGCATGCAGGGGAGAGGGATGGAGATACCGTATAGAGTAGTGAATTCTATTTCTCTTATGTTACCAAACTGCATGGTATAGTATCTAGCTATCTTAGCCTTGACTGCATGTGCCTTCAGAACGGCTTGCTCCACGGCATGGTTATATACACCAGAAAAGAAATAATGGATCCACTTTATTTTAAAATCCTCTGTAAAATTACTGTGTAATTGCATGAACATAACTGAAAAAAGTGATTCCCAAAATGAATTTACAGTCAATGTAAAGAACTTTTACGTGACAATATTTCATGCAGGAAATAATATGGTGAAAAAAAAAAGGTTTCATTCATGCACATGCATTTTCTTTCTCCACAATCTACTAGTAACAAATTGCACATTTCAACGTTCACTTACAATCTACTACTAACAAATTGCAAAGCTGTCATGTACAAGTCAATTCGATGGTTACAACTGTGGTCAAGAGGGTGAACAGTTTCCTGCAAGTCACCATCTGGTAAAGGAGCTATAGATTGAATATAAGGTACTGTGACTTCATAATCATCATCATTTCTGGAAACAGCAAGTGGACCATTCCAGTCGATACCATAAGTATTCAAATCCTCCTGCAAAACAATATATAATTCACATAATCATGTGTGTAAGTATATGTACCAAATTTATTTCCCTTCAAGTCATATCTGTATACAGTATAGCTGGGGTAAGCATATTATTGTGCGGGCAAGTCTTAGTAACCAGCTATTAGGCATACAATATATTACCTGTATGGTGTTGATAGCAACACCATACAGTAAAGTCATATAGTTTTGGCATGCAGCTTCAGAGCTCTGCAGCTGCATGCCGAAACTATATGACTTTAGAGTGTACATTCAAATAAAATTCTACATTCATCAATCAAGGCCATGCTACATGCTGATGCGGGACAGTAGAAAGGACTTCACAGCAAGTCAGGTAGCCTAACGTTGAAATGAAGTATTTCAGTCAAGTCTTAACCACAGGCATTGCCTGCAAGTTATAAGATTGCTGCACATATGCTGAGTTCTGCTAACAAACACACAACTATTAGGTAGGTGTGAAACATCAGACACCTATAAGCTATCTGGTTTATATAGTGTTGTGTGCTTGTGTCTTGTTTTTAGTGATTTTAAAATGTATGCACAATTTTTCCAATATCAAAAATGCCATACCTCAGGTATGCTTTCTGTATTAGATTCCCCACTGATCCATAACTGGCATGGTGAACGGTTGCCTTCAGAACTTAGAAGATGCTGATTCCATGCCTCCTTAAATACTTGTAAGCTATTATCGATACAACTTAAAAATACATAATGGAGACAACAGACATGTACTTCATTTTCACAATCTAGCAGCCCCTCCTCTTCCATGGTATAGAACAGATTGTGTGCACAGTGTAAACTCATCTCTCCATAACCTCTCAATACACTGATTGTGGACACTGACCAGTAATAAAGCTACCTGGTCCATGTAATGGATGTTGTAGCATTAGTTGAACAACTTCTGTATTTTCTCCACCTCTGTCTGCATGGATTCCGGTTGGTAGCCCAAATTCTCTTACAGATGCAAGAAACAACTGCAGAACTGTGTCTGCTCGATTGTTATTGGAGCAATGTAGGTATATGATTCGACGACTATAGCCATCAATGCCTCCATGAATAACAAACCACCAGCTGAAAACCAATGATATCTACATTATAATTATATAAAACATTTGGACATTCTACTAAATTGTGTCATTACATGTAGGATCCCAATAATTTATTTTGATGTCCACCAAGTTTCCTAAACAATACAGATTGCAATATTGGAAACTTGGATGACCTGGCAAAACTCCAAGTTATAGAATTTTTTAAGAAAGGCAAGAAAGAGAAATGGTACTTTTAAAGATATTCTATTTCAAAAGTGCCACTTTTGCATGTGTGTATAATATTTATATATCACTGCATTTTACCAGGCAAGTGCCATCATAAATCTAATGAGAGCTCTGCTAAGGATGCAATCAAGGTGTTTGTATACAAATATGTGTAACTCAGTTAACACCACATGTTGTTGTGCATGCAGTTACATGTACATATGTTACTGCACAGTTGTGTACACATGAACATGTAAGGATGGGTGTGACGTCCTAGTCAAAATGTTCCTCCTCCCTCCATGCTAGCAGGCTGAACTCTCTCCATCCCCCTGCGCCTCAAGTACAGCAGTGTGCGCCAGAACATTACTTAATATGACTGTGGCAGCTGTGGTGTTGATGACTTCATCAAGATGACTCCAGGCAGCTAATAGTACCACCTTCCAGTTTGGAACAGAGGTACATGTACATCCAGTCATGTACATACATGAAAATTAAAAATCCAAATTTTATTATTGTCCTGTTTTCATCCCTCCCCCTCATGATCCCTCCCTCTTGTGGTCCCTTCCCTCCCTCTCTACCATTCTTGACCCCTCCCTACATCTCTCAACCACTCCCTCTGCTAATTTCTCTCCCTCATACTCCCCACCTACCATCAGACGTCTGTATAGAGGATTGCTGGCTAGCTCCAGGAAAATGGTTAGATGCCATCAGACGTATTGCTGTGATGGAACTCATTTTGCAGTTGCTTGCACATACATGCAACTAAAAAAATTTTAATGACACACAAAAATGTTAAGTCACTTAAGTGTTCACAAACCCCTAACATATGTACTGTCACACAAACACATCTGTGTCGTCGTCAGGCATTCACCGGGTATAACAGAGAAGTATACTAGAACACGAGAGTACTAGGCCTAGTATTATTGTAGGTGGGGTGTGTCTGGTTATATACATGATCTGCATGGTACCGGTCTTATTGTTAAATTAGAAGATCGATGCAAAGTGAGCAGAGGTCCAAAGGACACGTCACTCTCGGGTTCTCATTGGTGCATGAGCTTAACGACAGTACCCTACGCATGTGTCAGTATGTACTATGGTCAGAACGTACCGTTCTTACGTACTGTCGAATGCACGGAGAGGAGAGGAAGCTGAGCGTACAGCCGGCGCTCATAAGCATGGCTGATTATACACAATTAAGTAAAACAAATTCCCTGGATCCAAACCCTGGTACGGAACGATGGCAATGGTATTATGCAATCACAAATAAACGGCTAAGAGGTATCATGTCTGTAACGGAGCTGTAACAGAACGTTCTTACCCAACGTACTGTTACGGAGCTGTAACGAGATGGCACCACCCAAATACGAAACGGCACCACCCAAATACGAGACGGCACGACCCGAATACGAGATGGCACGACCCGAATACGAGACGGCGCGACCCGAATACGAGATGGCGCGACCCGAATACGAAAAGCGAGCGCGTGTCGAATTATGGCAGTGATCACCCCCCATAGGAAATATGGGGGGTGATCACTGCCATAATTCAACACGCGCTCGCTTTTCGTATTCGGGTCGCGCCATCTCGTATTCGGGTCGCGCCATCTCGTATTCGGGTCGAGCCGTCTCGTATTCGGGTCGTGCCATCTCGTATTCGGGTCGTGCCGTCTCGTATTTGGGTGGTGTCATCTCGTTACAGCTCCGTAACAGTACGTTAGGTAAGAACGTTCTGTTACAGACATGATATCTCTTAGCCGTTTATTGTCGTGATTGCATAATACCATTGCCATCGTTCCGTACCAGGCTACGGTTTGGATCCAGGGAATTTGTTTTGCTTGTATAGTATATATTAAATCAGCCGAGTGCCGGCAGTACGCTCAGCTTCCTTCCTCTCCGTGCATCTTCTAATTGGACAGTACGTAGGAACGGTACGTTCTGACCATGCAAGTCACATGCATATGACGACGATCTGTATAACTCAGCTCGTTTACCAATGGAAACAGTTACAGACATCAATGGTGTTCAGTTGGTAACTGTGTAGATATATTCAATGACATGCAGAGATCTAATACATCTGGAGATGTCTAGGTATGTCCCAGCGTGCTCACGAATGTCAAATGAATTCGTGTGTCAGTGAACACACAGTGCTGGCTAACAGTAGAAGGAGCTGCAAGGGGAAAATGAGATCATGATAAAAGCATGTAATAACCATCTTATACAAGATTGCCCCCTGCCATTGTCCCCTCTCCTCCCCAGACTTACTCAGATGTGTTAAACCTTAAATCCCCAGGTCCAAGTCCCTACGCATAGGACCAATATTTGAAAATTCTGCAGGTGTTTGGCATCCAATTCTGTACTGTTGTTTGATGTGTCTATCGTGCTAAATTTCAAATCTAATTTTTAAATCACACGCTTGGTTACATGATGTAAAAAAAATGCATGTGGTTCTTAAAAATGCATTGGAGAATTTAATTCTCACAGAAAAAAGAAAACGTACAACAAGTATAACTTTTTTTGAATGTTTTTTGAAGCGTGATGTGTGTGCTACTTAAAACAGTCTATGGCAGTGATTGGTTTTGCCATATTTACCAAAAACGCACTGTACGTTTTCAAGATTTTGTCCATTCTATTTGCTATTCCGCGATTGACAAATACCTATCCTTCATACGTTTGTCGAGCTAGCAAATTCCAAATCTACAATGTACATTTTTATTTGCTTAGTGCTGTTTTCCGTTAACATGTTATTCTGCTCTTTGTAACATTATGTGTTGGTACTTGAAGTTGGTTTGCGATTTACCGAAAATGCATCTTTTAGCAATGCACTATTGACTGTAGTTGAATCTGAATTGCAAGGAAGCACCAGTATTTTCTGAATTGATAACCATTTCTACAATACAATGAGATTTTGATTTGTTCTCTGCTTATGTGAGTTTGCTAAAAATTAATTTTTACTTGTGTCCTACGCGTAGGACAACGGGGGATTAAAGGTAAAATTAATTGGTTGAATATCACAGTACAATGCACTGCAAAGCTAGTGCTAGTATGAGGCTGCATAAACCAACCATCACATTAAAACTTTGTGTGGGAGGGCATATCCCCTCCCAAATCCTCCCCCTGCCTTGAAACTGTCCTAATTGAAATCCTAGATTTTTTTCCCTCATGAACTGCAAGTAGGTTTTGTAGACATAGAAATAAATACACCCCTGTTCCACAGAAAAAAGAGTTTACAAGCCCACAGCCTACTCAATCTGGCAAGGACATGCTGCAAACCTACTTGTGTGTTTGGGGTTGGTGGAACCAATGCTGCTTGCAGCTACAGTATCTGGCTACCACGGTAACTGGGGGATGCAGGAACAGCAACTGTTGCCACAGCAGAGTAGTTACCACCTCCACTTGATCTATCCACTGTGAACACCAGGATGATCCCATTGGGTTCCCACAGCACCACTAGACATCCTCACTGATATATATGATTATGCACTGATGCAGCATAAAAACCATCTCTGCGCTGAAGGAAGAGGGGAGAATAGGTGATATAATAATACTTGCATATGCGTCTACAATACAACCCACACTACAATAGTACCGTCCAATCCTTTATATTAAACTGCATGCATGCTATACTGTACTATGGGTATTATATGTTTGCACACCCTTACCCAATCAATAATTTTACACCATCCCCACAATATTAGTACACAGAAAACCTACCATCCTCATATCCACCTTTATTGGTAGCCATTGGTGCACAATGAATGTGCTCAAGATGCCCAGCAGGTCGCAACATACAATGTTATAGGTGGACTATTCCCTACACCAACACTGTTTGTGCGGGAGAGGAGGGGGTGAATAAGATGACATCACACAAGAGATTGCATACATTGTACATGTATGCTTCTACTCTGTCACACATGCACCATATACAAGGTTCATAACACAGCTTCCCCACACTGAACACCTGCTATCCTCATATCCACAGTCTGGCACACAAAAATTGTACCATGCAGGTGGTACATTTTTTGGTAGCCTAAATTACACTATATGGTACACGCAAAACATTTACCAGGTTTGCCCACAACAGTGGATATGTGGTTTATATATACAATACAGTGTTATTAGGTCATATTGGTTTGCCCATTTTGAAAGGGCCTACATGATCAAATTCGTGCATTGTTCTATTACTGAAACATCTTTAGAAATCTCAGTCATAATATACTTCAACCTTTTTAACCTCCAATCGCCCTAGGACTAACTAAAGTGCTGAAAATAACAAATGGCTGCTTTTAAAACTCTAACAATGTTTCGTCTTATTTAGTATTTAGTGCATGCTAATTGGTTTTCCATTATCTTTCATCTTGTGTCACAAGATGAAAGCATCCAGACATTGCACATCCATCAATTTGTGGGCATTACAGCGAAAATGGGAAGCAACTTCATCGTTGGTGATGCTGTTGTAGGAAAGATATAAAAAGAATCAGAATTGTTCTAGAAGTGTTGCACAGGTCATCGGAGCAGGTCACCAGTGTCGGAATCGCATAAAGTGGTCGGATGGCACAACCATGGATGAAACAGTTCGGGGCATTGATAAATTCTAGCCACTTATGTAAACAAGACTATTATCTAAGTGCCTTTGTGACCTTTTTTTTTTTACATGCACAGCTGGCATCAATAGCTACCTTCCTATCTTTCAAATTCAGCTTAGGAACAGATAAGTACGTGCCAATATCAATTTGAAGCCTAGATTTTACTGCCAATTATAAATGGACACTTTTTTCTCATTTTTTCTTGAAGCAATATTAAGTACCTAGTCTTGGTGACCTATGTTCAAGATATATGTAATGCCAAGGTGCTATTGAAGTACAACACTTAAGAATCCGTACAAAGGCTATTATTAACCTCAATGCCTCATGTACAAACAATTCCTTTAGTGCTCGTAAAATAAGAAATGTTCAGCGCATACAAGGACGAATGAGATTGGCTTGCATGTGATGCAATGACGGGGGGGGGCACCTTACGATTAACATAGCACTATTTCGGATCCTTGCATGTTGTACATGTCAATAGTGCCTTTTCCTCTGTGAAAACACTGGAGGCTCTAAACAGCCATGGAGCAACTTAAGGTTTCCCTAAGCATTTATTAACCATGTGGGCTACAGGAGAGTCTGAGGATATGAATTGGTGATCACATTCTGCTTGAGGCAACAACTGTCCATACAGGCCAAGAAGAACCTCAAATTCATCATATCAAACTGCGGCTCCACAGCCAAGCATTCACCCATGTCACCATAAGAGGTAGCATGTCAAACGACTGCACATAATTGTGAAAACTTTAGTGTAATTGATATTGCACCAAGGTTCGCTGGCAATGGAATGTGACATGGTACACTGACTGTTGGTGGTATCACATGTTTGGAACCATTTTTTGGGATCTGCACTGCCGATGCCTATATGGCCTACAAATATGAGTCTGAGCAGGCTTTTTCAGATCCCAAAGATGTTGATAGCTTTATTGTATTCATTGGCAAACTGGGTCACCAGCTGATTCTTAATGAATTCCTAGAAGATGGGCGAACAGTTTGCCGACATTCAAATGAAGGGGAAGCCATTGAGGAGGCAACTATAATTCTATTTCTAGATGTACATGTATGTAAATGTATTATTTTTTCTCTGCATTTTAGGCCTATGACGGTCACACTACTCACCACTAATTATGTACAACCAATGTATCAGATGAAAACTGAATCAACACCTTATGTGCAATGAAAGTGCACAGCATGCCATTCGAAATGCTCCTACTGCTGTTGGTTGCAGTAATATTGCTGCAAACACAATAATGGTATTCAATAATCCGTGATGAGAAAGGGTTAACCAATTCAAAGTATGTATGTGTAATTACTATTTTATATCCATGTTTAAAACTTTATAACACCGCATCCACGAGAGACACAGGGAAATTTTGGGGCATTTGTGAATATTGATAATTCCCTCCTATCGTTTTTTTTACTGGAAAAAAATATGATCAGAAAGCTCACCCATTTGTAAATAGTAATTTCTACTTTTTCTGCAATGGTGCTCTATAAATAACTCCCTGTCACATGAAAATATCGAATGGGTACATGATGTGGTAAATGCCCTCGCATACACTTTTTTCAGGGTCATGTTTCCCACCACCTTGAGTATTACTGAATTAAAAAATATGGGTTATACAACTATAGGAGGGTACATAAATTCCTTTTTCAAACAAGCCAAAGCTTCTATTGCACTCGATTTCAGCAGTAAGTTACAAGACATTTTCGCTCGCAGTAGACAGGGGGCGTGGTCCACTCATCCAAAGTGCCAGCGAAGGCAGGTTTTGCAAGTTCTACCAAAACATACAGTCTGTACCTGTCTGGATAGAGTCATGGTATGTTATTTAGTAAAACAGGAAGAAAGATTCTTGAAGTCCGCCCACGCAAAAATTCACTAGCAGTAATGCCGTTTTCTTATTTCATTACCTTGCACTGCATATCACACTGACCGTGAGAGTTGATAACTTAGAGCCATAATTTTAAACCATTTTCACATAGTTTCATACAATTTTTACGCATTTATTGTAATGCTCTAGAAGCAATATGTTATTTTAAAAATCTGTACCTCTTACGCGATAACGCTAGAACCAATCAACTATGCACTATGCAATGATGTTTCAAGCCAATGGTATGTCTGTTTGAGATACAAAAAAATGCAACAAGCCTCATAATGGTACATGTAGTGAAATCTCCACTTAAAACCAAGCAATTCAATCTAGAGGGAATTAATCATTTTTCGGTTTGCCCCAAAATAGACTAAATTTCCCTGCGTTTCTCGTGGATGCAGTGATAAATAACCCTACATTTGTGTATTAAAATCATGAAATGTAATTGGTTAATGGAAAGAGTGCTCATAAACTCACAGTGCCAAGTAGAATTGGGTATGACTATCTCAAATATAAATTCTCCTCCTGAATGCTAATTTTACTCTTCATGTAAATGCAATCATTTATAGTTTGAAGCACAATGTATACCCCCTGAAATAGAGCACATATGGGTGTGAAGTTAAAAGCAAAAAAAACAAACAAAAAAAAACAACTGATTCACTTTCTCCACTTAATTTACAAAAAAAAACTCATTCTGCTACAGTAATATCGAAAAATAAATGAATTGTTAATGGTAGATTGAACAAACACTTGTAGGCAAAAAGTGCTGTTTTAGCCTACATGTAGGTGTTCTATTGCATTGCCTATGGTCCTTGCATTTTAAAATGTTGAACTTGAATAATGTAACATCATAGGGCTTCGTTTTTAATTTGCTTTGGAGCTCATTCTACCATTGACTCTTTAGATACACAATTAAGATGGAGGAGTGTACAAAAATTGCCTACAATCCTAATGAAAGGTGTGTGTTTGGCAAAATTATATCTGCCTAAAAAAGCGAAGAATGCTTCTTGTAAGTTTTTTGCAAATCGGAACAACTCCAGCTAAATGAGGGGCGTGCCCCAACAGCATACATAGCACTAGCAGCATGTTGGCATTGTTTTCTGCCGCCACTTTGCAAGTAGCCTTCTTTGGTAAATTGATCCTCATTATTTCAAACGTTGGCTAAATTGTTTGTTCACTGTTTGGAAAACAAAAAGTGATTTGCAATGCCTACATATATGCGTAGGTGACAATCTATCATTAAAGTGTTTTCTTCTTAACTACTATTTATCCAACTAAGATTGGAGACCATAAGTTGAAATATACAATGCTTATTTGAATTAATTTCAAAGTTGAAATGTAGTAGTTCTAGATCTAGGACCACTAATGTTCTAGATCTAGGACCAATGCCTGGAGATTAACGGTTAGTTAGTGTGAGTAAAAAAAAAGCAAATGTGCTAATGTTTCATGCAAGATACAACTCTCAGCCATTTTTAATGCACTCTATACACAGCCTTTCTTCATTATGTTTGTATACGCTGTGTACATTGGCCTATATATTATTATATGGACAGTAAAATACATTTTGGGGTCTTGCACTTACTCCGTGTCAGTATTGCAACGTCCGATACCCCACCGGGTCAAAGTAGGTAGAGAGGTCCTATATCTATCTATTTGTTCTGTTCGTTAATTTTTATCCATCCATTACGGAGATACAGTTGAACAAACTACGTGCACATTTTCGCGCTCGATTTGCACCACTGATTTGGACTAATTGCATTCCACTCAATGTATGGGGAGGCGGGGATTATATCATTGGCGCGAATCAAGCAGGAAAACGTGCACGTAGTTTGTTGAACTGTATCTCCGTAACGGATAGCATAAAAATTAACGAACATAACAAATCGATAGATATAGGACCTCTCTACCTACAAACCTAATTTGAAGCAATTTGATTACTCCTACAGAAAGTTATGGCGGGTTTGAACCCGGTGGGGTATCGGACGTTGCAATACTGGCACGGAGCAAGTGCAAGACCCCAAAATGTATTTTACCATAGAGAAATGGTGTGGTACAAAGTGTTGAAAATAGGAAGTCGATAGCCTTAACCATTCAGAAGTTATTATGATTCAAATGCAAAGCAATTTTATAAGATTTTATAATCATAAACGAAAGGCCATTTTCTCAGAAACTGACCCATATGATGTATGTATTCCTTCATTCGCTGTATACCATTCAGTGAATCCAAGTCAAAGAGCTAACTATTGCCTTGGTGAGGACATGACCCATGCTGCATGGACAGTCTGGCCAGTATGTGCGCGTGGAGCTTTGAGCACCCCTTAGTAGAATTTACAGGGTTTGAAATATACAGGCTGCTTTTTTCAGCACGCAGGTAGCCCAATACTTATACCTGCACTTGGTGCAGGTGAACATTCTAGCGGTTAATATGCATGCAGCATAAACAATATGCATGTGCGTAAGTAATAAGTTACATGGCTTGGTTAAAACGTACTGATATGCATGTACGCAAGCACAAGTGAGTACCCACAAGAGTGCTGTCTTGTTCACGTTAAAGTTACTCGCAAGTGCTGTCTCGTTCACGTTTAGCAACTTTCGTCCACACACTTAATAACTCAAAGGTGGACCACATGCCCTACACATCAAATTCATTTCGATACTCTTGAGGGAGAATATCACACAATTGCACAAATGATGATACCTCACACATGCATCATATACAATATATCACATAGCTTCCCCACACAGAACACTTACCATCCTCATATCCACAACAGTCCCCCACACACAATCACCCAGTGGGCATCAACTTGTGTTGTGTAGCCTGACTTTGATGCACACTGAAAGTTCACAATGCTGTAGGTGGATCCCATGCTCTACACTGACACAGCATCAAATTCATCTCCTAAGGGGGGGGGGGGGGGGGGGGGGGAAGAGATTAGGATGACATCAGACCAGAGATAGCACACAATGATAGTTGCATGTGCTTCTACCATGCAACCCACATTGCTCATCAATGTCATACAGCCTCCCCAAACTGAAATAGAACACCTAACTTCCAAACAACACAGAAATGATGTAATCAACTATGTTGTTGCATTGCATGGGTAATGATCAGCAGAAGCTAAGCTCAGAAATCCTACTGCTACGTGCAGTACACTAATAGTGCAGCACCTTACATAGTGAAATTAATGAAGGGGAATAATGCACGTAAATCAAGGTGATACCACGTGTCTTCCCTCCCGCTCATTCTAGCTCTCCCCATTTCATCTTTCAGAACAACCACTGTCTCTTACATGCGCTTGACTTACGTCATAGCAAAGCCACATCCATATTGAGCCCTGATGTTGCATGTGATCAGATCCACAAACAAATCTGAGCCCCTTTCCTCGTCATCTGTTAATTAATATTAAACACGTTAATACCAATTACGTCGCTGTGAGCTCGGGTTTCATCATGTACCGTCTTAATGATGACTCCAAATTTCCACAACGGAGTATTTCTGCAGTGTTCAAGTGCTTTTCGCACCCTGGTCTGCCAGGTCGGACTGCGAGCGTTTGTTGTTATAGCGACGCCATTTTAATACGCGCACGTGGCTTTGTGGTCTACGGTGAATTCATTTGATAGTTTCGTTAACAACTATGGAGCAAACTTGCTATTTAAAGTTTAGGCAAGTTTCGAAGCAATATAAGAAGATGATTTTTAAAAAGGCCTTGAATGAGCCGGTGTCATAGATTCATAGTCAGACTAGTAGCTAAACGCTGGCCAATAATTCGCGCCAAGATAAATAATATCACAATCTACGTGCTACTTACACAGATTGATAATTAGTGCACATCCATGATGAGAGGAACACTTTTTTGCTGAATGCACCTGAAATGATACTGACCACTGTTGGAATTTGTATTACATTGTATTCTGGTAACCTACTTGTGCATATTAATATATTACATTTATTTCAAAGCTGGGAAACCTTTTATGCAACCCCAATATGATATGGGTATGAAGTGGTGGACTGGTGGTATTTTCGTATCACACACTGTACTCAGCAAGTGGAGCTCTTGTTCTTTAAATTCTCACCAGTTGAAAGCATTACTTAGCACATACACGAGCATTTCATTAAAAATATATATAATGCATGGCTGAAATCTGATATGAGAGTCTGAAATATATTGAGATAAATAGGCCGAGGATCCATATAGTCTGAGTGTATATAGTAATGTCACATAAACACAAATTCACATTGTTTGTCGTGCCTGGCATACTTCAGGAATTAGGTTATATAATGCAAAGGTTATTCCCAAACTTGGATGTCCTTTTACTACCCAAGCCTGTTCAGTGATACGAAGATAGAAATATTGCAACCTGTACCGCCTAAATCCCCCATGTTGCATGGAGTGTTAATTGGACAAGTGGCGAAGATGAACCTTAAGCTTACATGTAATTACTGATCAGTTTCGGAAAGTACACACACGCATTGGAAGTAATTGCCACTTAACTGTTACATCCTTTGACAGTGTTGATTAGTATATAGGTGATTCCCTGATCCATTAATCAGTTTGTTATTTAGCATAATCCATATGATTTATAAATTTAATAATCTATATTGCTTGTAAGCATCAGCTTTCCTTGACCAAAAATGTTGCCAGTATGTCCCATTCAAACGGTACTGAATAATATTATAAGAAACATTCGGATGCAGACATTTCACCGCCTGCCTTTACTTAGCATGATATGTGTCCCAATAATAGATTAATATGCCTTCTGCACTTCACCTTATCGGCTAAAGATTAGCAAATTATAAATAGATTGTGAGCTGATTAACTAATAAAGATCTTGTCTGATAGTGTTTTTTTATTATTGAGACACGTACTTCAGTAATGAGCTATCATTATCATTACTGTTCAGCTGTGCAGATGTTATTAGTTTGGATGACATAATGAGAACGCTGTAGGCAGGAAGAACAGTATAGGAAAACAATCGGGCGAGTCATCCTAGTGTGGAATGTAGTTACATTCTATACGGGGGGAGGGGGGGGGGGGGGACAATTTACCCTCATGACCTATACAAGTTACGTAACGTATAGATGTCAGTTAAATTCTGAACTAACTCGTAGGCCAAGGAATTAAATGTGTCCCAGGACAGTTTGCTTTTCACCACGAATTGATGTGCCCTATGATTTCAATATGAACTGCCATAACATAAATTAATACATCAAGGACAGGAATGAGCAGTATCACAATCAATGTTTATGAGCTATATAGGTCAGTATTCATATTCAGTTTCATCACTTACATGAAGTACAAGACCACACACAATCAATCCAACTCATTTGAGGCTCTTTCTAGAATATCCCTCACACAGTCCACAGTGGTACCACTCCTTGCATCCTGAACAGTCAATCATTTTCCTTTTGTCAATAGGCATTCGGAAAATTTCTATACTCATGCAGTTGTTAATTCAGCTAGTTAACACTAACTCTTCTCTTCATTTTCTCCACTGGAAACTTGCATGGAGAGAACCTGTTCTTCAAGGCCTCTTGATAAATTCTGACTAATTTCACTCTGCTGAAACATACAATGACCATGTTGCATATATTAGCCGGGTGAGCTATAGCTGTTGCAAAATAAGCCAGGTCATTTTCCCCGTCTTGCTGTTAAACTTTATCATTTTGATGCTAATCACTTTCCCTGGACATGCCAAAACAGCTGCCACCTGTCATGCATGCGTGCACCAGCTAGGTCAGTAAAAACGTTAATTCTGACACCTTGTTTATAAGCTAGGCTACCAGCAGTATGATCACTGTGGCAGGACTCCATGATTTGCTTCCTCTGGTGTTTGCTGAATCAGTATCACTTCCACCCATGCACATGCCTTTCTTTGCATGTCTTGTACTGCTTTCTAAAAACTTCCACTCTGACTCTGTAGTATTAAACACAATTATTCCGTAGTAGTCTACTTCACTAAGAATGCATGCATTTAAATATTGCTCAGTTGTACTGAACACTGACGTAAGCGAGTGTATTAACAAGTGGACGATCTATACCTGTTTGCTTTTCTTCGAGGGGAGGATTCTCTTTTCATTAGCGGTGCAGGAGACCTGTGGAGTGCGGACATCAGAAAACTCTCGTTCCTCGTTGTCATATGCATCTGTCCTCTCATCCATTTAAGCAGCTGTAGTATAAGTCACATGCAATATCTGAAAAGCCAGCTACGCTCCTTAATCCTTATCGCCTTTATCGGTGTAGTGATTCAAAACTTACACCACCTGGCTGCGGACTATGTATAGTTTGAAATCAAAATTTACGGCACAATGTCGGACCACTTATACTCCGTTGGGGGACAAATTACTCTAGAGTAAAATGTCCGGTTAGGACAATGTACTCCGGAGTAAAATGTCCGGTTAGGACAAGTTACTCCGACGGACACTTTCCTCCGTGACAGCACTATACGTCAAAGCATGTGTACATAAAAGAGGTGTATCGACTATCGAGCCTACATTTCATTTCAGCGATTTCAGAATGGAACAGTATAAAAATTGAGATTTCTTTGTGAATGAGGAATAATTATTTTAAAAAAAAAAACTTGTCACCATGTTTTTGGTCTTATAATGATCGTCCTGGACCAAAAATTTTGGTGCAATTAAATAATTCATTTTAGATACTATCCCCCCCCCCCCCCCCCCCCCCCCCCAAAAAAAAGAAATTGGTAATGTCATAGCTATATCCCATGGGCATCACATTTGACCCGACTGGTAGGGATGAGTCTCAATTCATTTTTTTAAAACCTTTAGCAAGCATGGAGGTACTTCTATAGAGTACTAACTTGAGATGGCAAGCATGCACTTCTAGCTGCTAGATTTACTGCACTTCAAGCTGCTATAGGATGGAGTATAAAAGACTGCAAAACAAGGGTCTAACAATAATAAAGCCCTATATTTAGCAAGTTGTAGTTTATCATAAGCTACATATAGGATAATTTTGAAAACACCAACTTTCTAAAGAATGCTTTTGTACTTACTTGTATATGTTATCAGTTGGGAACAATTCCATGCAAAAAGATCCATCAACAATAAAAATGTAGGATTGATTCTTCTCAATTGAGCTGGGTCCATGCATAGATCCTGCTCAGTTATAATTATGCCAACATGATCTCGAGCCATTGTCCGTTTCTCTTTGTCATGTGCATTGTTTCTAGACGTGTAATTTACTTATAGCTAAGATTGTGTGTTCAATTTATGTGTGCATTTCCATTGTATCTTAATGGTGTCATTGTGAGGCCTTTTCATAATCACCCCCAATTATACAATGTATTCACTTGTTTTTTCACCCGGCACAATTGTCTAGTAACAGTTTGCAAAGCTGACATTAATATTTAATCACCGGTTCACTTATCTGTCAACAAATTTATCACTGCAAAGCTGACAAATGCAATGCTATGGTTGTCAAGAGGATGAACGTAAGTCGTGCTGTACACCATCTGCTATGGAAGGTACTGTGTCGAACCGAGTCATAATCATCATTTTATTGTTTGGAAACAGAAAGTGGACCATTTCATATACATATTCAAAGCCTCCTGCAATGTATACATGTATAAAAAGATAATACATTATGCACGTATACGATGCAAAGTAATCATACGCATGTAACACGGGATGTAAGATATCTGTTTTATTATGCATAATTTAATTTAAACAATGATACTGCATGTTAATATTACATACATTTGCATGCGAAACACGGTCACTGAATACGATATATAGGACTGTATGTTTTTCAGTGTATCATGGCCCTTGCTTTCGCACTGACCAGTGTCAAATTCATCATATACATGTGGGAGTCGGACCTCACAGCAAATCTGGTGCATGGCCTAAGTGAAGTATATGTTGAGCCTTGGGTTGCGTATATCTACACAGCGCCATTGGGATACAAACCCTGCAGGTTATAAGCTCGCTGTAATTCTAGTCACATCTCAAAAGTTTTACTTTGGTGTTTATTCCACATACAATTAAATATTATGCTGCATGCATTATCAGCTAGCAGCTAGAAGTACAGTTCATCCTAGCAGCTTGAAGTGCAGTGCATCCTAGTAGCTAGACTGAAGTGCATCTCAGAAGTATACCTCCATGCGTGCTGCAAGGGACGGATGAAGGTTTTTTGAATTTGAATTTATGAATGAGACTCATACCTCAGAGTAAACCAGTCAAGAGAATTAGTCACAATGGGATCTATAGCTATGACATTAAAAGTGCTATTTGGGGGTAGTATCTAAAATGGATCATTTAATTAGAGACCAACAAATTGGCGATTGTGGTCTAGGGTTTGATGATGGAGCAGCAATCAATCCCTGTACACGGACAACAAAGTGACATTTTTATCATGTTTTCAGTAATAATTATTTATTATGATGTATATTGAACTTTGTGTACTATAACATGTATTGTGGATTCTAAAAATTTTTTTACAAACCAAGAGACCAAAAAATTAGTGACAAGTTAAGAATAATTCATCATTCACATGCAGAGAAATCTCAGTTTTTGAATTATTCCATTCGACAATCGCTGAAATGTAGGCATGCATGTATTGCCTTGATTACTCTTTCCCATATTTAGCCTCCTCATTTTCAATAGTGCAACCACTGGCACTATAGTGAAGGAAGCTTCAGATATCTTACTGTATTTTTATTCTACAAGAAGCCATTATTTCATACAAGGTAGATAGATTTGGTGTCTCCATTCAATATTAATATGTTCTTTTACAAGGCCAAGACACAATAAAATGTTTATATAATAATTCGTATCCATATATTTAATTTCTGGTGGTGTTTCGGAAATATTGAGCGATCACTCAAGGGAATTGTATTGTAGCTAGTGCTGCCGCGATATGGTTCTTTGCCGATATCGTCTGTATCGCGATATTTCATTGTCGAATTATTTGTCAATAATCACAGTTTTCAAGTTGAAGCTGCGTTGCTGGTGACACAAGAACCGACACATAAACCGTCCTCAGTATCATGCTGTGGGGCTGCATGCAGGGGAGAGGGAGGGAGATACCGTATAGAATTCTATTTCCCTTATGTTACCAAACTGCATGGTATAGTATCTAGCTATCTTAGCCTTGACTGCATGTGCCTTCAGAACGGGCTTGCTCCACGGCATGGTTATATACACCAGAAAAGAAATAATGGAGTCACTTAATTTTAAAATCCTATGTCAAATTACTGTGTAATTGCATGAACATAAAAAAGTGATTCCCAAAATGAATTTACAGTGAATGTAAAGTGGTTTGTATTGTAATTTTGCCCCTACAGTATACACATGACGTACAACACCCAGGCCCCCTCCCATGAAAAAAAAAAAAGGAAAGAAAAAAAGGCAGTGTTTATCGATAGTATCTCCACAACCATGAACTTTTACGTGACAATATTTCATGCAGGAAATAATACGGTGAAAAAAAAAAGGTTTCTTTCATGCAAATGCATTTTCTTTCTCCACAATCTACTAGTAACAAATTGCACATTTCAACATTCACTTACAATCTACTACTAACAAATTGCAAAGCTGTCATGTACAAGTCAATTCAATGGTTACAACTGTGGTCAAGAGGGTGAACAGTTTCCTGCAAGTCATGTAATACACCATCTGGTAAAGGAGCTATAGATTGAATATAAGGTACTGTGACTTCATAATCATAATCGTTTCTGGAAACAGCAAGTGGACCATTCCAGTTGATACCATAAGTATTCAAATCCTCCTGCAAAACAATATATAATTCACATAATCATGTGTGTAAGTATATGTACCAAATTTGTTTCCCTTCCAGTCATATCTGTATACAGTATAGCTGGGGTAAGCATATTATTGTGCGGGCAAGTCTTAGTAACCAGCTATTAGGCATACAATATATTACCTGTATGGTGTTGATAGCAACACCATACAGTAAAGTCATATAGTTTCAGCATGCAGCTTCAGAGCTCTGCAGCTGCATGCCGAAACTATATGACTTTAGAGTGTACATTCAAATAAAATTCTACATTCATCAATCAAGGCCATGCTACATGCTGATGCGGGACAGTAGAAAGGACTTCACAGCAAGTCAGGTAGCCTAATGTTGAAATGAAGTATTTCAGTCAAGTCTTGACCACAGGCATTGCCTGCAAGTTATAAGATTGCTGCACATATGCTGAGTTCTGCTAACAAACACACAATTATTAGGTAGGTGGGAAACATCAGACACCTATAAGCTATCTGGTTTATACAGTGTTGTGTGCTTGTGTCTTGTTTTTAGTGATTTAAAAATGTATGCACAAATTTTCCAATATCAAAAATGCCATACCTCAGGTATGTTTTCTGTATTGGATTCCCCACTGATCCATAACTGGCATGGTGAAAGGTTGCCTTCAGAACTTAGAGGATGCTAATTCCATGCCTCCTTAAATACTTGTAACCTATTATCGATACAACTTAAAAATACATAATGGAGACAACAGACATGTACATTGTACTTCATTTTCACAATCTAGCAGCCCCTCCTCTTCCATGGTATAGAACAGATTGTGTGCACAGTGTAAACGCATCTCTCCATAACCTCTCAATACACTGATTGTGGACACTCTGACCAGTAATAAAGCTACCTGGTCCATGTAATGGATGTTGTAGCATTAGTTGAACAACTTCTGTATTTTCTCCACCTCTGTCTGCATGGATTCCGGTTGGTAGCCCAAATTCTCTTACAGATGCAAGAAATAACTGCAGAACTGTGTCTGCTCGATTGTTATTGGAGCAATGTAGGTATATGATTCGACGACTATAGCCATCAATGCCTCCATGAATAACAAACCACCAGCTGAAAATCAATGATATCTACATTATAATTATATAAAACATTTGGACATTCTACTAAATTGTGGCATTACATGTAGGATCACAATAATTTATTTTGATGTCCACCAAGTTTAGTTAAACTACCTAAACAATACAGATTGCAATATTGGAAACTTGGACGACCTGGCAAAACTCCAAGTTATAGAATTTTTTAAGAATCAAAGGCAAGAAAGAGAAATGGTACTTTTAAAGATATTCTATTTCAAAAGTGCCACTTTTGCATGTGTGTATAATATTTATATATCACTGCATTTTACCAGGCAAGTGCCATCATAAATCTAATGATGCAATCAAGGTGTTTGTATATGTACAAATATGTGTAACTCAGTTAACACCACATGTTATTGTGCAGTTTCTGCATGGTACCGGTCTTATTGTTAAATTAGAAGATTGATGCAAAGTGAGCAGAGGTCCAAAGGACACGTTACTCTCGGGTTCTCATTGGTGCATGAGCTTAACGACAGTACCCTACGCATGTGTCAGTATGTACTATGGTCAGAACGTACCGTTCTTACGTACTGTCGAATGCACGGAGAGGAGAGGAAGCTGAGCGTACAACCGGCGCTCATAAGCATGGCTGATTATATACAATTAAGTAAAACAAATTCCCTGGATCCAAACCATAGCCTGGTACGGAACGATGGCAATGGTATTATGCAATCACAAATAAACGGCTAAGAGGTATCATGTCTGTAACGGAGCTGTAACAGAACGTTCTTACCTAACGTACTGTTACGGAGCTGTAACGAGATGGCACCACCCAAATACGAAATGGCACCACCCAAATACGAGACGGCACGACCCGAATACGAGATGGCGCGACCCGAATACGAGATGGCGCGACCCGAATACGAGATGGCGCGACCCGAATACGAGATGGCGCGACCCGAATACGAAAAGCTATGGGGGGTGATCACTGCCATAATTCGACACGCGCTCGCTTTTCGTATTCGGGTCGCGCCATCTCGTATTCGGGTCGCGCCGTCTCGTATTCGGGTCGTGCCATCTCGTATTCGGGTCGTGCCGTCTCGTATATTTGGGTGGTGCCATTTCGTATTTGGGTGGTGCCATCTCGTTACAGCTCCGTAACAGTACGTTGGGTAAGAACGTTCTGTTACAGCTCCGTTACAGACATGATACCTCTTAGCCGTTTATTTGTGATTGCATAATACCATTGCCATCGTTCCGTACCAGGGTTTGGATCCAGGGAATTTGTTTTACTTAATTGTATATAATCAGCCATGCTTATGAGCGCCGGCTGTACGCTCAGCTTCCTCTCCTCTCCGTGCATTCGACAGTACGTAATTATAAGAACGGTACGTTCTGACCATAGTACATACTGACACATGCGTAGGGTACTGTCGTTAAGCTCATGCACCAATGAGAACCCGAGAGTGACGTGTCCTTTGGACCTCTGCTCACTTTGCATCGATCTTCTAATTTAACAATAAGACCGGTACCATGCAGATCATGTATATAACCAGACACACCCCACCTACAATAATACTAGGCCTAGTACTCTCGTGTTCTAGTATACTTCTCTGTTATACCCGGTGAATGCCTGACGACGACACAGATGTGTTTGTGTGACAGTACATATGTTAGGGGTTTGTGAACACTTAAGTGACTTAACATTTTTGTGTTTCATTAAAAAATTTTTAGTTGCATCATAGATATTTAATTAATATCTATGGTTGCATGTATATGCAAGCAACTGCAAAATGAGTTCCATCACAGCAATACGTCTGATGGCATCTAACCATTTTCCTGGAGCTAGCCAGCAATCCTCTATACAGACGTCTGATGGTAAGTGGGGAGTATGAGGGAGAGAAATTAGCAGAGGGAGTGGTTGAGAGATGTAGGGAGGGGTCAAGAATGGTAGAGAGGGAGGGAAGGGACCACAAGAGGGAGGGGTCATGAGGGGGAGGGATGAAAACAGGACAATAATAAAATTTGGATTTTTAATTTTCATGTATGTACATGACTGGATGTACATGTACCTCTGTTCCAAACTGGAAGGTGGTACTATTAGCTGCCTGGAGTCATCTTGATGAAGTCATCAACACCACAGCTGCCACAGTCATATTAAGTAATGTTCTGGCGCACACTGCTGTACTTGAGGCACAGGGGGATGGAGAGAGTTCAGCCTGCTAGCATGGAACATTTTGACTAGGACGTCACACCCATCCTTACATGTTCATGTGTACACAACTGTGCAGTAACATATGTACATGTAACTGCATGCACAATAACATGTGGTGTTAACTGAGTTACACATATTTGTATACAAACACCTTGATTGCATCCTTAGCAGAGCTCTCATTAGATTTATGATGGCACTTGCCTGGTAAAATGCAGTGATATATAAATATTATACACACATGCAAAAGTGGCACTTTTGAAATAGAATATCTTTAAAAGTACCATTTCTCTTTCTTGCCTTTCTTAAAAAATTCTATAACTTGGAGTTTTGCCAGGTCGTCCAAGTTTCCAATATTGCAATCTGTATTGTTTAGGAAACTTGGTGGACATCAAAATAAATTATTGGGATCCTACATGTAATGCCACAATTTAGTAGAATGTCCAAATGTTTTATATAATTATAATGTAGATATCATTGATTTTCAGCTGGTGGTTTGTTATTCATGGAGGCATTGATGGCTATAGTCGTCGAATCATATACCTACATTGCTCCAATAACAATCGAGCAGACACAGTTCTGCAGTTGTTTCTTGCATCTGTAAGAGAATTTGGGCTACCAACCGGAATCCATGCAGACAGAGGTGGAGAAAATACAGAAGTTGTTCAACTAATGCTACAACATCCATTACATGGACCAGGTAGCTTTATTACTGGTCAGTGTCCACAATCAGTGTATTGAGAGGTTATGGAGAGATGAGTTTACACTGTGCACACAATCTGTTCTATACCATGGAAGAGGAGGGGCTGCTAGATTGTGAAAATGAAGTACATGTCTTTGTCTCCATTATGTATTTTTAAGTTGTATCGATAATAGCTTACAAGTATTTAAGGAGGCATGGAATCAGCATCTTCTAAGTTCTGAAGGCAACCTTTCACCATGCCAGTTATGGATCAGTGGGGAATCTAATACAGAAAGCATACCTAAGGTATGGCATTTTTGATAATGGAAAAATTGTGCATACATTTTAAAATCACTAAAAACAAGACACAAGCACACAACACTATATAAACCAGATAGCTTATAGGTGTCTGATGTTTCACACCTACCTAATAGTTGTGTGTTTGTTAGCAGAACTCAGCATATGTGCAGCAATCTTATAATTTGCAGGCAATGCCTGTGGTTAAGACTTGACTGAAATACTTCATTTCAACGTTAGGCTACCTGACTTGCTGTGAAGTCCTTTCTACTGTCCCGCATCAGCATGTAGCATGGCCTTGATTGATGAATGTAGAATTTTATTTGAATGTACACTCTAAAGTCATATAGTTTCGGCATGCAGCTGCAGAGCTCTGAAGCTGCATGCCAAAACTATATGACTTTACTGTATGGTGTTGCTATCAACACCATACAGGTAATGTATTGTATGCCTAATAGCTGGTTACTAAGACTTGCCCACACAATAATATGCTTACCCCAGCTATACTGTATACAGATATGACTTGAAGGGAAATAAATTTGGTACATATACTTACACACATGATTATGTGAATTATATATTGTTTTGCAGGAGGATTTGAATACTTATGGTATCGACTGGAATGGTCCACTTGCTGTTTCCAGAAATGATGATGATTATGAAGTCACAGTACCTTATATTCAATCTATAGCTCCTTTACCAGATGGTGACTTGCAGGAAACTGTTCACCCTCTTGACCACAGTTGTAACCATCGAATTGACTTGTACATGACAGCTTTGCAATTTGTTAGTAGTAGATTGTAAGTGAACGTTGAAATGTGCAATTTGTTACTAGTAGATTGTGGAGAAAGAAAATGCATGTGCATGAATGAAACCTTTTTTTTTCACCATATTATTTCCTGCATGAAATATTGTCACGTAAAAGTTCATGGTTGTGGAGATACTATCGTTAAACACTGCCTTTTTTTCTTTCCTTTTTTTTTTTCATGGGAGGGGGCCTGGGTGTTGTACATCATGTGTATAGGGGCAAAATTACAATACAAACCACTTTACATTGACTGTAAATTCATTTTGGGAATCACTTTTTTCAGTTATGTTCATGCAATTACACAGTAATTTTACAGAGGATTTTAAAATAAAGTGGATCCATTATTTCTTTTCTGGTGTATATAACCATGCCGTGGAGCAAGCCGTTCTGAAGGCACATGCAGTCAAGGCTAAGATAGCTAGATACTATACCATGCAGTTTGGTAACATAAGAGAAATAGAATTCACTACTCTATACGGTATCTCCATCCCTCTCCCCTGCATGCAGCCCCACAGCATGATACTGAGGACGGTTTATGTGTTGGTTCTTGTGTCACCAACAACGCAGCTTCAACTTGAAAACTGTGATCATTGACAAATAATTTGACAATGAAATATCGCGATATAGACGATATCGGCAAAGAACCATATCGCGGCAGCACTAGCTACAATACAATTCCCTTGAGTGATCACTCAATATTTCCGAAACAACACCAGAAATTAGATATATGGATACAAAACATTTTATTGTGTCTTGGCCTTGTAAAAGAACATATTAACATTAAATGGAGACACCAAATCTATCTACCTTGTATGAAATAATGGCTTCTTGTAGAATACAAATACAGTAAGATATCTGAAGCTTCCTCCACTATAGTGCCAGTGGTTGCACTATTGAAAGCACTGATGAATGAGGAGGCTAAATATGGGAAGGAGTAATCAAGGCAATATATGCATGACTACATTTACATTTCAGCGATTGTCGAATGGAATAATTCAAAAACTGAGGTTTCTCTGCATGTGAATGATGATTTATTCTTAACTTGTCACTAATTTTTTGGTCTCTTGGTTTGTAAAAAAAAATTTTAGAATCCACAATACATGTAATAGTACACAAAGTTCAATATACATCATAATAAATAATTATTACTGAAAACATGATAAAAATGTCACTTTGTTGTCCGTGTACTTGCTGCTCCATCATCAAACCCTAGACCACAATCGCCAATTTGTTGGTCTCTATAATTAAATGATTCACTACCCCCAAATAGCACTTTTAATGTCATAGCTATAGATAATTCTCTTGACTGGTATACTCTGAGGTATGAGTCTCATTCATTAATTCAAATTAAAAAAACCTTCATCAGTCCCTTGCAGCATGCATGGAGGTATACTTCTGAGATGCACTTCAGTCTAGCTACTAGGATGCACTGCACTTCATGCATGCAGCATAATATTTAATTGTATGTGGAATAAACACCAAAGTAAAACTTTTGAGATGTGACTAGAATTACAGCGAGCTTATAACCTGCAGGGTTTGTATCCCAACGGCACTGTGTAGATATATGCAGCCTACTTGCTATCAAGGCTCAACATATACTTCACTTAGGCCATGCACCAGATTTGCTGTGAGGTCTTTGTTGTCCGACTCCCACATGTATATGATGAATTTGACACTGGTCAGTGCGAAAGCAAGGGCCATGATACACTGAAAAACATACAGTCCTATATAAAATATTCAGTGACCGTGTTTCGCATGCAAATGTATGTAATATTAACATGCAGTATCATTGTTTCAATTAAATTATGCATAATAAAATAGATATCTTACATCCCGTGTTACATGTGTATGATTACTTTGCATTGTATAGTGCATAATGTATTATCTTATACATGTATACATTGCAGGAGGATTTGAATATGTATATGAAATGGTCCACTTTCTGTTTCCAAACAATAAAATGATGATTATGACTCGGTTCGACACAGTACCTTCCATAGCAGATGGTGTACAGCACGACTTACGTTCATCCTCTTAACAACCATAGCATTGCATTTGTCAGCTTTGCAGTGATAAATTTGTTGACAGATAAGTGAACCGGTGATTAAATATTAATGTCAGCTTTGCAAACTGTTACTAGACAATTGTGCCGGATGAAAAAACAAGTGAATACATTGTATAATTGGGGGTGATTATGAAAAGGCCTCACAATGACACCATTAAGATACAATGGAAATGCACACATAAATTGAACACACAATCTTAGCAATAAGTAAACTACACGTCTAGAAACAATGCACAT
This sequence comes from Spongilla lacustris, assembly GCA_949361645.1. NCBI lineage: Eukaryota > Metazoa > Porifera > Demospongiae > Spongillida > Spongillidae > Spongilla > Spongilla lacustris. The sequence continues at coordinate 4,734,040 of OX442437.1, read as the reverse complement.
GACAAAGAGAAACGGACAATGGCTCGAGATCATGTTGGCATAATTATAACTGAACAGGATCTATGCATGGACCCAGCTCAATTGAGAAGAATCAATTCTACATTTTTATTGTTGATGGATCTTTTTGCATGGAATTGTTCCCAACTGATAACATATACAAGTAAGTACAAAACCATTCCGGCTTTAGAAAGTTGGTGTTTTCAAAATTATCCTATATGTAGCTTATGATAAACTACAACTTGCTAAATATAGGGCTTTATTATTGTTAGACCATTGTTTCGCAGTCTTTTATACTCCATCCTATAGCAGCTTGAAGTGCAGTAAATCTAGCAGCTAGAAGTGCATGCTTGACATCTCAAGTTAGTACTCTATAGAAGTACCTCCATGCTTGCTAAAGGTTTCTTTAAAATGAATGGAGACTCATCCCTACCAGTCGGGTCAAATGTGATGCCCATGGGATATAGCTATGACATTACAATTTTTTTTTTTTTTTTGGGGGGGGGGGGGGGGGGGGGGGGAGGGGGATAGTATCTAAAATGAATTATTTAATTGCACCAAAAATTTTGGTCTAGGACGATCATTATAAGACCAAAAACATGGTGACAAGTTTTTTTATATTTTTTATAATTATTCCTCATTCACAAAGAAATCTCAAATTTGTATTGTTCCATTCTGAAATCGCTGAAATGTAGGCTCGATACACCTCTTTTATGTACACATGCTTTGACATATAGTGCTGTCACGGAGGAAAGTGTCCGTCGGAGTAACTTGTCCTAACCGGATATTTTACTCCGAAGTAAATTGTCCTAACCGGACGTTTTACTCCGGAGTAAATTGTCCTAACCGGACGTTTTACTCCGGAGTAAATTGTCCTAACCGGACATTTTACTCTAGAGTAAATTGTCCCCCAACGGAGTAAGCGGTCCGACATTGTGCCGTAAATTTTGATTTCAAACTATACATAGTCCGCAGCCAGGTGGTGTAAGTTTTGAATCACTACACCGATAAAGGCGATAAGGATTAAGGAGCGTAGCTGGCTTTTCAGATATTGCATGTGACTTATACTACAGCTGCTTAAATGGATGAGAGGACAGATGCATATGACAACGAGGAACGAGTTTTCTGATGTCCACACTCCACAGGTACCCTGCGCCGCTAATGAAAAGAGGAATCCTTCCCTCGATGAAAAGCAAACAGGTATAGATCGTCCACTTGTTAATACACTCGCTTACGTCAGTGTTCAGTAGCATGCAAAGAAAGGCATGTGGGTGGAAGTGATACTGATTCAGCAAACACCAGAGGAAGCAAATCATGGAGTCCTGCCACAATGATCATACTGCTGGTAACCTAGCTTATAAATAAGGTGTCAGAATTAACGTTTTTACTGGCCTAGCTGGTGCTCGCATGCATGACAGGTGGCAGCTGTTTTGGCATGTCCAGGGAAAGTGATTAGCATCAAAATGATAAAAGTTTAACAGCAAGACGGGGAAAATGACCTGGCTTATTTTGCAACAGCTATAGCTCACCCGGCTAATATATGCAACATGGTCATTGTATGTTTCAGCAGAGTGAAATTAGTTAGAATTTATCAAGATACTCTCCATGCAAGTTTCCAGTGGAGAAAAATGAAGAGAAGAGTTAGTGTTAACTAGCTGAATTAGCAACTGAGTATAGAAATTTTCTGAATGCCTATTGACAAAAGGAAAATGATTGACTGTTCAGGATGCAAGGAGTGGTACCACTGGACTGTGTGACGGATATTCTAGAAAGAGCCTCAAATGAGTTGGATCGTGTGTGGTCTTGTACTTCATGTAAGAGATGAAACTGAATATGAATACTGACCTATATTGCTCATAAACATTGATTGTGATACTGCTCATTCCTGTCCTTGATGTATTAATTTATGTTATGGCAGCTCATATTGAAATCATAGGGCACATCAATTCGTGGCGAAGAGCAAACTGTCCTGGGACACATTTAATTCCTTGGCCTACGAGTTAGTTCAGAATTTAACTGACATCTATACGTTACGAAACTTGTATAGGTCATGAGGGTAAATTGTCCTCCCCCCCCCCCCCTCCCCCCCGTATAGAATGTAACTACATTCCACACTAGGATGACTCGCCCGATTGTTTTCCTATACTGTTCTTCCTGCCTACAGCGTTCTCATTATGTCATCCAAACTAATAACATCTGCACAGCTGAACGTGATGATAATGATAGCTCATTACTGAAGTACGTGTCTCAATAATAAAAAAGCACTATCTTTATTAGTTAATCAGCTCACAATCTTTTTTATAATTTGCTAATCTTTAGCCGATAAGGTGAAGTGCAGAAGGCATATTAATCTATTATTGGGACACATATCATGCTAAGTAAAGGCAGGTGGTGAAATGTCTGCATCCAAATGTTTCTTATAATATTATTCAGTACCGTTTGAATGGGACATACTGGCTACATTTTTGGTCAAGGAAAGCTGATGCTTACAAGCAATACAGATTATAAAATTTATAAATCATATGGCGGATTATGCTAAATAACAATCTGATTAATGGATCATGGAATTACCTATATACCAATCAACACTGTCAGAGGATGTAACAACAGTAAGTGGCAATTACTTCCAATGCGTGTGTGTACTTTCCGTAACTGATCAGTAATTACATGTAAGCTTAAGGTCCATCTTCGCCACTTGTCCAATTAACACTCCATGCAACATGGGGGATTTAGGCGGTACAGGTTGCAATATTTCTATCTTCGTATCACTGAACAGGCTTGGGTAGTAAAAGGACATCCAAGTAATTAGTTTGGGAATAACCTTTGCATTATATAACCTTATTCCTGAAGTATATGGATCCTATTTATCTCAATATATTTCAAACTCTCATATCAGATTTCAGCCATGCATTATATATATATTTTTAATGAAATGCTCGTGTATGTGCTAAGTAATGCTTTCAACTGGTGAGAATTTAAAGAACAAGAGCTCCACTTGCTGAGTACAGTGTGTGATACGAAAATACTACCAGTCCACCACTTCATACCCATATCATATTGGGGTTGCATAAAAGGTTTCCCAGCTTTGAAATAAATGTAATATATTAATATGCACAAGTAGGTTACCAGAATACAATGTAATACAAATTCCAACAGTGGTCAGTACCATTTCAGGTGCATTCAGCAAAAAAGTGTTCCTCCATCATGGATGTGCACTAATTATCAATCTGTGTAAGTAGCAAGTAGATTGTGATATTATTTATCTTGGCGCGAATTATTGGCCAGCGTTTAGCTACTAGTACTGACTATGAATCTATGACACCGGCTCATTCAAGGCCTTTTAAAAAATCATCTTCTTATATTGCTTCGAAACTTGCCTAAAGTCGCCCTAAACTTTAAATAGCAAGTTTGCTCCATAGTTGTTAACGTTTGACATCAGTCATGACATGAACTGTTCAACGTTTTATCCGAAACTACTTACCAGTATCAAATGAATTCACCGTAGACCACAAAGCCACGTGCGCGTATTAAAATGGCGTCGCGACAACAACAAACGCTCGCAGTCCGACCTGGCAGACCAGGGTGCGAAAAGCACTTGAACACTGCAGAAATACTCCGTTGTGGAAATTTGGAGTCATCATTAAGACGGTACATGATGAAACCCGAGCTCACAGCGACGTAATTGGTATTAACGTGTTTAATATTAACAGATGACGAGGAAAGGGGCTCAGATTTGTTTTTGGATCTGATCACATGCAACATCAGGGCTCAATATGGATGTGGCTTTGCTATGACGTAAGTCAAGCGCATGTAAGAGACAGTGGTTGTTCTGAAAGATGAAATGGGGAGAGCTAGAGAGAGCGGGAGGGAAGACACGTGGTATCACCTTGATTTACGTGCATTATACCCCTTCATTAATTTCACTATCAGTATGTAAGGTGCTGCACTATTAGTGTACTGCACGTAGCAGTAGGGTTTCTGAGCTTAGCATCTGCTGATCATTACCCATGCAATGCAACACATAGTTGATTACATCATTTCTGTGTTGTTTGGAAGTTAGGTGTTCTATTTCAGTTTGGGGAGGCTGTATGACATTGATGAGCAATGTGGGTTGCATGGTAGAAGCACATGCAACTATCATTGTGTGCTATCTCTGGTCTGATGTCATCCTAATCTCTTCCCCCCCCCCCCCCCCCCCCCCCCTTAGGAGATGAATTTGATGCTGTGTCAGTGTAGGGCATGGAATCCACCTACAGCATTGTGAACTTTCAGAGTGCATCAAAGTCAGGCTACACAACACAAGTTGATGCCCACTGAGTGATTGTGTGTGTGGGACTGTTGTGGATATGAGGATGGTAAGTGTTCTGTGTGGGGAAGCTATGTGATATATTGTATATGATGCATGTGTGAGGTATCATCATTTGTGCAATTGTGTGATATTCTCCCTCAAGAGTATCGAAATGAATTTGATGTGTAGGGCATGTGGTCCACCTTTGAGTTATTAAGTGTGTGGACGAAAGTTGCTAAACGTGAACAAGACAGCACTTGCGAGTAACTTTAACGTGAACAAGACAGCACTCTTGTGGGTACTCACTTGTGCTTGCGTACATGCATATCAGTACTTTTTAACCATGCCATGTAGCTTATTACTTACGCACATGCATATTGTTTATGCTGCATGCATATTAACCGCTAGAATGTTCACCTGCACCAAGTGCAGGTATAAGTATTGGGCTACCTGCGTGCTGAAAAAAGCAACCTGTATATTTGAAACCCTGTAAATTCTACTAAGGGGTGCTCAAAGCTCCACGCGCACATACTGGCCAGACTGTCCATGCAGCATGGGTCATGTCCTCACCAAGGCAATAGTTAGCTCCTTGACTTGGATTCACTAAATGGTATACAGCGAGTGAAGGAATACATACATCATATGGGACAGTTTCCAAGAAAATGGCCCTTCGTTTATGATTATAAAATCTTATAAAATTGCTTTGCATTTGAATCATAATAACTTCTGAATGGTTAAGGCTATCGACTTCCTATTTTCAACACTTCGTACCAGGGTTCAAACCCGCCATAACTTTCTGTAGGAGTAATCAAATCGCTTCAAATTAGGTTTGTAGGTAGAGAGATCCTATATCTATCGATTTGTTCTGTTCGTTAATTTTTATGCATCCGTTACGGAGATGCAGTTGAACAAACTTCGTGCACGTTTTCCTGCTTGATTCGCGCCAATGTTATAATCCCCGCCTCCCCATACATTGAGCGGAATGCAATTTGCCCAAATCTGTGGTGCAAATCGAGCGCGAAAATGTGCACATAGTTTGTTCAACTGTATCTCCGTAACGGGTGGATAAAAATTAACGAACAGAACAAATAGATAGATATAGGGCCTCTCTACCTACAAACCGAATTTGAAGCGATTTGATTACTCCTACAGAAAGTTATGGCGGGTTTGAACCCGGTGGTGTGGTATGCAGTGTTGACAATAGGAAGTCGATAGCCTTAACCGTTCAGAAGTTATTATGATTCAAATATTATAAGATTTTATTATTATAAACGAAGGGCCATCTATCCCATACAATAATATATAGGCCAATGTACACAGCGTATACAAACATAATGGAGAAAGGCTGTGTATAGAGTGCATTAAAAATGGCTGAGAGTTGTATCTTGCATGAAACATTAGCACATTTGCTTTTTTTACTCACACTAACTAACTGTTAATCTCCAGGCATTGGTCCTACAGTGCATAACATGCTAGTTGAGGATAAAATTTTTTGCATCACTTTTACATTTGAGTGGACTTTTTAACAAAATGGTTTGGGATATCCAAAATCTAATTACAGAATATTGTTTATGCATCATCTGGCATTAAAAGTACAAAACCACAACTGCTCACGTGACTTCCTAATTGCATAGCGTTTCATTTTCAGTGACTACCCTAAATAAGTAGTTTTTAAGGGATTTCTCCACTATTATATGCTGGATTGCGCTGAAATTTGGTGTGTAAGTGTAGCCTGGCCCCTTATCGAAAACTGCCGTGTCCGATTTCGAATGCGGGAAACAGTTTCGGTATTGGCATCCTTTAAGGACAGATTTTAGGGGGAATTGTGCTTAGTATGGAGTTTCGTTGCGTGCCCGATCTGAAGTCCCAGGATCAGCTAGTAGATAGTAAAATGATGGTTGAATCCAAGGCAGTTGCATTCGTGACTTTACTGATGGTTTCGCAGCGAATAGAAAGCCTCTAAGTCGGAGGATGAAAAAAAGTCGGCCATATACAATGAATAACATTATAGAGTTGACGTCATTGGCTGAAAAGTGGGTTCTTTTCAGAACCAAACCCTGCTGGAGACCACAAGCGGGCGATAAATCAGATGTAGGAAAGCATCATCACCTATTTAGGCACCTCTGAAGAGGAAAAGAACCGTTGTCGACTTGATCACCACTCCTACAAAATACAATGACGTCAACTTTATAATGTTATTCATTGTATATGGCCGACTTTTTTTCATCCTCCGACTTAGAGGCTTTCTATTCGCTGCCAAACCATCAGTAAAGTCACGAATGCAACTGCCTTGGATTCAACCATCATTTTACTATCTACTAGCTGATCCTGGGACCTCAGATCGGGCACGCAACGAAACTCCATACTAAGCACAATTCCCTCTAAAATCTGTCCTTAAAGGATGCCAATACCGAAACTGTTTCCCGCATTCGAAATCGGACACGGCAGTTTTTGATAACGGGCCATGCTACACTTACACACCGAATTTCAGCGCAATCCAGCATGTAACGGTGGAGAAATTCCTTAAAAACTACTTATTTAGGGTAATTACTGAAAATGAAACGCTATGCAATCAGGAAGTCACGTGAGCAGTTGTGGTTTTGTACTTTTAATGCCAGATGATGCATAAAACAATATTCTGTAATTAGATTTTGGATATCCCAAACCATTTTGTTAAAAAGTCCACTCAAATGTAAAAGTGATGCAAAAAATTTTATCATCAACTAGCACGTTATGCACTGTAGATCTAGAACATTGGTGGTCCTACATCTAGGACTACTACATTTCAACTTCGAAATTAATTCAAATAAGCATTGTATATTTCAACTTATCGTCTCCAATCTTAGTTGGATAAATAGTAGTTAAGAAGAAAACACTTTAATGATAGATTGTCACCTACGCATACATGTAGGCATTGCAAATCACTTTTTGTTTTCCAAACAGTGAACAAACAATTTAGCCAACATTTGAAATAATGAGGATCAATTTACCAAAGAAGGCTACTTGCAAAGTGGCGGCAGAAAACAATGCCAACATGCTGCTAGTGCTATGTATGCTGTTGGTGCACGCCCCTCATTTAGCTGGAGTTCCGATTTGCAAAAAACTTACAAGAAGCATTCTTCGCTTTTTTAGGCAGATATAATTTTTAACTCTTTTTGCCAAACACACACGATTTCCTACCTTTCATTAGGAATTGTAGGCAATTTTTGTACACTCCTCCATCTTAATTGTGTATCTTAAGAGCCAATGGTAGAACGAGCTCCAAAGCAAATTAAAAAACGAAGCCTTATGTTACATTATTCAAGTTCAACATTTTATATGGTATTGAATGCAAGGACCATAGGTTGCAATAGAACACCTACACGTAGGCTAAAACAGCACTTTTTGCCTACAAGGCTACATGTAGGTGTTTGTTCGATCTACCATTAACAATTCATTTATTTTTCGATATTACTGTAGTAGAATGAGTTTTTTTTGTAAATTAAGTGGAGAAAGTGAATCAGTTGTTGTTTTTTTTTTTTTTTTTTTTGCTTTTAACTTCACACCCATATGTGCAGGGGACATACATTGTGCTTCAAACTATAAATGATTGCATTTACATGAAGAGTAAAATTAGCATTCAGGAGGAGAATTTATATTTGAGCTAGCCATAGTGAGTTTATGAGCACTCTTTCCATTAACCAATTACATTTCATGATTTTAATACACAAATGTAGGGTTATTTATCACCGCATCCACGAGAAACGGGGGGAAATTTAGTCTATTTTGGGGCAAACTGAAAAATGATTAATTCCCTCTAGATTGAATTGCTTGGTTTTAAGTGGAGATTTCACTACATGTACCATTATGAGGCATGTTGCATTTTTTGTATCTCAAACAGACATACCATTGGCTCGAAACTTCATTGCATAGTTGATTGGTTCTAGCGTTATCGCGTAAGAGGTACAGATTTTTAAAATAGCATATTGCTTCTAGAGCATTACAATAAATGCGTAAAAACTGTATGAAACTATGTGAAAATGGTTTAAAATTATGGCTCTAAGTTATCAACTCTCACGGTCAGTGTGATATGCAGTGCAAGGTAATGAAATAAGAAAACGGCATTACCGCGAGTGAATTTTTGCGTGGGCGGACTTCAAGAATCTTTCTTCCTGTTTTACTAAATAACATACCATGACTCTATCCAGACAGGTACAGACTGTATGTTTTGGTAGAACTAGCAAAACCTGCCTTCGCTGGCACTTTGGATGAGTGGACCACGCCCCCTGTCTACTGCGAGCGAAAATGTCTTGTAACTTACTGCTGAAATCGAGTGCAATAGAAGCTTTGGCTTGTTTGAAAAAGGAATTTATGTACCCTCCTATAGTTGTATAACCCAGCAATTTTGATTCAATAATACTCAAGGTGGTGGGAAACATGACCCTGAAAAAAGTGTATGCGAGGGCATTTACCACATCACGTACCCATTCGATATTTTCATGTAACAGGGAGTTATTTATAGAGCACCATTGCAGAAAAATTAGAAATTACTATTTACAAATGGGTGAGCTTTCTGATCATATTTTTTTCCAGTCAAAAAAACGATAGGAGGGAATTATCAATATTCACAAATGCCCCAAAATTTCCCCGTGTCTCTCGTGGATGCGGTGTTATAAAGTGTTAAACATGGATATAAAATAGTAATTACACATACATACTTTGAATTGGTTAACCCTTTCTCATCACAGATTATTGAATACCATTATTGTGTTTGCAGCAATATTACTGCAACCAACAGCAGTAGGAGCATTTCGAATGGCATGCTGTGCACTTTCATTGCACATAAGGTGTTGATTCAGTTTTCGTCTGATACATTGGTTGTACATAATTAGTGGTGAGTAGTATGACCGTCATAGGCCTAAAATGCAGAGAAAAAATAATACATTTACATACATGTACATCTAGAAATAGAATTATAGTTGCCTCCTCAATGACTTCCCCTTCATTTGAATGCCGGCAAACTGTTCGCCCATCTTCTAGGAATTCATTAAGAATCAGCTGGTGACCCAGTTTGCCAATGAATGCAATAAAGCTATCAACATCTTTGGGATCTGAAAAAGCCTGCTCAGACTCATATTTGTAGGCCATATAGGCATTGACAGTGCAGATCCCAAAAAATGGTTCCAAACATGTGATACCACCAACAGTCAGTGTACCATGTCACATTCCATTGCCAGCGAACCTTGGTGCAATAACAATTACACTAAAGTTTTCACAATTATGTGCGGTCGTTTGACATGCTACCTCTTATGGTGACATGGGTGAATGCTTGGCTGTGGAGCTGCAGTTTGATATGATGAATTTGAGGTTCTTCTTGGCCTGTTTGGACAGTTGTTGCCTCAAGCAGAATGTGATCACCAATTCATATCCTCAGACTCTCCTGTAGCCCACATGGTTAATAAATGCTTAGGGAAACCTTAAGTTGCTCCATGGCTGTTTAGAGCCTCCAGTGTTTTCACAGAGGAAAAGACACTATTGACATGTACAACATGCAAGGATCCAAAATAGTGCTACGTTAATCATAAGGTGCACCCCCCCCGTCATTGCATCACATGCAAGCCAATCTCATTCGTCCTTGTATGCGCTGAACATTTCTTATTTTACGAGCACTAAAAGAATTGTTTGTACATGAGGCATTGAGGTTAATAATAGCCTTTGTAAGGATTCTTAAGAGTTGTACTTCAATAGCACCTTGACATTACATATAGCAATCTTGAACATAGGACACCAAGACTAGGTACTTAATATTGCTTCAAGAAAAAATGAGAAAAAAGTGTCCATTTATAGTTGGTAGTAAAATCTAGGCTTCAAATTGATATTGGCACGTACTTATCTGTTCCTAAGCTGAATTTGAAAGATAGGAAGGTAGCTATTGATGCCAGCTGTGCATGTAAAAAAAAAGTCACAAAGGCACTTATGTAGAAAAAGATAATAGTCTTGTTTACATAAGTGGTTAGAATTTATCAATGCCCCGAACTGTTTCATCCGTGGTTGTGCCATCCGACCACTTTATGTGATTCCGACACTGGTGACCTGCTCCGATGACCTGTGCAACACTTCTAGAGCAATTCTGATTCTTTTATATCTTTCCTACAATAGCATCACCAACGATGAAGTGTTTCCCATTTTCGCTGTAATGCCCACAAATTGATGGATGTGCAATGTCTGGATGCTTTCATCTTGTGACACAAGATGAAAGATATTGGAAAACCAAGTAGCATGCACTAAATACTAAATAAGACGAAACATTGTTAGAGTTTTAAAAGCAGCCATTTGTTATTTTCAGCACTTTAGTTAGTCCTAGGGCGATTGGAGGTTAACCCTTCACCTGCGAAGGGCACATTATTGTGCCCAATAGTAGCGCTTGCGCAATGCGGAAGGCACATTAATGTGACGAGCGGGATGCGCGTACGAACAACATGCATTATGCGGTTTACATTTAGGAAACAGCAGCTGTCACTACGTACAGGGGGGGCTCGGAACAGTGGACTTTCACACCTCGGAACAGTGGACTTTTGACATGATTCATTGTTATCTTAGGCTCCCTGATCCAATTGCAAAAGTAAACGCCATTAGGTGTTGCGGATGGGAAAAGATTAAGATAGCGTCTGCATTGCGTAACCGTTGTGTACTTAGCAAACCTACCTGTGGTTGACCTCTCCGAGTTCTAAATAGAATTCACCGTTTATACGCGCCTTTACTGTGTACACTGGTCGCTAAATATTAATTTTCCTTCTCTGAGCCCTGCCTACCTTTGTACGACGACGCTTACGTGTACGTATATATATTACCTGCACGCTCACTTCTTAGCCAGAATATGAGCTTCAACCTCGCTTTGTTACCTTGGTCGAGGGATGGACACAACCTGAGTACCCAACCCCAAAGACAGAAACTTTCACCATACAGTACACTGTTCCTTCCATTTTACCTCGGCGTCTTCCATTCTTGATGATACACTTTCACTCTTTTTCTCTCTTGGTTGAGCACCTGACCTTGTAACACCTCAAGCTGAGAGGACCAGAGTAGGTAAACATTAATAAGGATGTACATGTACCTGGAATATCAGTCTTGCCGCAAGGTTCCAAACATCGTCAATCTTCTAAATTTGGTAAGAGAGGAGTGCAGTTATCCTAATCCTACCATAACCACAATAACTCGTCTTAGTTTTGGCAATGAGCACACCATTTTCTGCTGTGTCAGGGCAAAAAGCACAACACAGGACAAAGTTATGGTGTGTGGAGTGATGTAATGGTATATTCTCACCAGTGATTTGGTATGACAAATGTGTATGGTACCATACAATGTAGCTGCAGCATTACATGTCAAAAATGGGACACCAGAAAACTGCTTTCTATTTAGGACAGCTTCGCCAACCATTCATACAGAGAACACAGATCAATTGCGTTCAGGTCACTGGCTCATTGAGGCAGGTGGACGTTGCGGACAAATGTCTGTGGAGTACGATCAGGTCAGGCTGGCTGCCACGGGGATTAAGCTACATGTAATGCTGCTTCTTTGTATGCGTAGGAACCATATACACACTTATGCATAGCTCTACATGTACATAACTATTTATAATCTTAAAATGTACAGTACATGCACACACATTCAGCACACCCTTTTCTGCTGTGTGATGATGAAAAGGACGTCACAAGAATAAGGTACAGTGAGTGGAAGCTCATGCATCTGCAACATATTGATGGAAATGGTCATTTGGTATATGACAAATGTGTACGGTACCGTACAAATTGTAGCTGCAGCATTACATGTCAAAAATGGGACACCTGAAAACTGCTTTATATTTAGGACAGCTTTGCCAACCATTCATACGGAGAACACAGATCAATTGCGTTCTGGTCACTGGCTCATTGAGGCAGATGGACGTTGCGGACAAATGTCTGTGGAGTACGATCAGGTCAGGCTGGCTGCCATGGGGATTTAAGCTACATGTAATGCTGCTTCTTTGTATGTGTAGGAACCATATACACACTTGTGCATATCTAAAAACAGCACAGCTAGTACATGTACATGCACCTACATTTCATGACTATCACACCATTTTCTGCTGTGCAAGGATGAAAAGCACGACACAAGAAAAAGGTACAGTGTGGAGTGATGGTCTTCATGTCATGCATTTGCAACATGCCGCTGATATGACAAATGTGTACGGTACCACGCAAATTGTAGCTGCAGCATTACATGTCAAAAATGGGACACCTGAAAACTGCTTTATATTTAGGACAGTTTTGCCAACCATTCATACAGAGAACACAGATCAATTGCGTTCAGGTCTCTGGCTCATTGAGGCAGATGGACGTTCCGGACAAATGTCTGTGGCGTACGATCAGGTTAGGCTGGCTGCCACGGGGATTAAGCTACATTTAATGCTGCTTCGTTTCTACGTGTAGGGACCATACAAACTTGTGCATAAATAATCTAAAACAGCAGGGTACATGTGTACATATACATTTAGCCATGCGCAGAGGCTATACTGTATGCAAGCATGACTTTCAATTGTACGATTATAAGTCACGAGGACTGTTGCTAACTTACCCCCATACTGGTTGGCCTTACCCTTCTCGATCGTCTCACCGCGTGTAAGCAAAGCCACGAACACATTGCTGTGCATGTTGATATCTTCGTCTGAAGTAACTGTAATCAGCAAAAAAAAACTTGCGCTCTGTGGTTCGAGCTCTGCCAGGGGTCATGTTGACGATGGAAGTGTCCAAAAAAAAATTCCTCACATGCATCATTCAGGTCCACAATTTCTAATCAGTGCGCACCTTTACTAAGTAAGCGCAGGGGTGTTGATATGATGATAACAATATTCATATAATGCGTAAGATACATGCGCGCGCATATCTATAAATGCAATCGTGCAACAAGCCAACATGTAATCTTGGTCGTTCGTTCCTTCGTGAATTCAATATCAGACAAAGTAGCTTTTGTTACAGGCAAAGGCTGCAATGCAAGGACAAAAGATTACACAAAGCTCTATTCTTACATGCGCCAAGCGCACAATGAGCTAGCGCAAGGCGCAAATCTAATATATATAGGCCTATTCTGTATCAATTGTACGTCAGTGTACAGTGTACTATTTTGGAATCGTTTCGTTGTGCAAAAGATGTCTGGTGGCAGTAGTAAACGGGTGTTTGTTTCTCTAGCTGATAAACAAAGCATAATAAAGAAAATAGAGAGTGGAAAGAAGGTTCGAAATGTTGCAAGTGAGTACAGCATTTCAAGGAGCCAAGCGTATAAAATCTATCAACTGAAAGATCAAATTGCAAAGAAAAGCGTCCCGAAGGACTGTAAAATCATGAAGGCCAAACCCAGATATAAAGAGATAGACGAAGCAGTATTTGAGTGGGTGCGTTTTTTGCGCTCTCAGTATGGTGGTCGGCGACCTCTACCAGTTTCAAGAGCCCTCATAAAAGCGCGTGCCATTTATGAGGCAAAAGCTCGGAACATATCTGATTTCAAAGCTTCTGATGGGTGGTTCTGGAGGTGGAGATGGCGCTTCAACGTAGGGAGATCTGTCGCACTTCATGGCGAAGCTGCTGATGTGGACCTCGCCGAAGCAGATAAGGAAGTAGACAAGATAAGAAGTGCTATTTTGGATGGCAAATTTAATCCTAACAACGTGTTTAATATGGACGAGACGGCTCTATTCTATAGAACGATTCCCAATAGAACCTACCTTGTCAGTAGTGACGTAGACAAGAGGCAAGCAGGGAAAGGAAGTAAACAGATGAGATGTAAAGACCGCTTGACTGTCGTGTTATGTGTGAATGCAACAGGAACGTGCAAATTGGACCCGGTGGTTATTGGATGTAGCAAGAAGCCTCGTTGCTTCAGAGACAACCCACCTAGCATTCCATATTTCCATCAAGCCAACGCTTGGAATGATAGTGCCTTGTATGCGCGCTGGTGGGAGGAGGTGTTCCTGAAGAAGATCCGAGAATGGACATCTGACCCAGTCGCTCTAATAATTGATGGATTTAAGGGACACGACAGCAGTTGTACAGATCCTTTAGGACAAGTCACTGTTTTTGTCCTTCCACCAAACACAACATCTGTGTTCCAGCCACTAGATGCAGGAATAATTGCAGCCACGAAGGCTCACTATAAAAGCTTGCTACTTGGCAAAGTTGTCAGTGTTGCCAAGAACTACACAGAACTGCAGGCTTTGGCTGCTCAGATGACTGCAGGATGTGCTGGACTGGATTATGGCTCGCAAGCCCATGTCAGTGATGCCATTAATTTGGTTGTAGAAGCATGGAACTGTATTTCTGATTCCATTGTGTTGGCTTGCTGGAAACATGCAAAGTGTCTTCCTCCTCAGATGCTTGCTGAACCTTCAGATGTCCAGGATGGCACAGTTGTACAAATGGAACAAGAAACTGTCAGGCTGATGAAAGGAAGGTTATTGGAGCTTAAAGATACAAATCCAGGTACAGCACAGATGTTACATGCAACTGGCCTTGATGAAATATTGAAGGCTATTGAAAACCCTGAAACAACTGCCGATGACATCATGACAGCATGGCTTCACATTGAAGAGAATGCTGATATACAGGTTGATGCAGGCAGTGCAGAGAATGCTGAACCAGAGGATGATGAAGAGGAAGAAGCAGATGTAATATCACTGCAGAAGCAAATGCTACCCCTGCTACACAACATGCACAGCTTATGTGCGAAGATGCATTATAGTGATGCTATGGCATTTTGTAGGGAGCAATGTGTCAACATATTGAATAAGTTGAAATGTTGAATTCTTCATGTTTTGTATAACAACTGAGTTGCATCATACGTGTTTTTGTGATTCCAAAGTGATGCACTAGTTAATTGTGCGCTTGGCGCATGTAAGAATAGAGCTTTGTGCAATCTTTTGTCCTTGCTGTGTCTGATATTGAATTCACGAAGGAACGAACGACCAAGATTACATGTTGGCTTGTTGCACGATTGCATTTATAGATATGCGCGCGCATGTATCTTACGCATTATATGAATATTGTTATCATCATATCAACACCCCTGCGCTTACTTAGTAAAGGTGCGCACTGATTAGAAATTGTGGACCTGAATGATGCATGTGAGGAATTTTTTTTTGGACACTTCCATCGTCAACATGACCCCTGGCAGAGCTCGAACCACAGAGCGCAAGTTTTTTTTTGCTGATTACAGTTACTTCAGACGAAGATATCAACATGCACAGCAATGTGTTCGTGGCTTTGCTTACACGCGGTGAGACGATCGAGAAGGGTAAGGCCAACCAGTATGGGGGTAAGTTAGCAACAGTCCTCGTGACTTATAATCGTACAATTGAAAGTCATGCTTGCATACAGTATAGCCTCTGCGCATGGCTAAATGTATATGTACACATGTACCCTGCTGTTTTAGATTATTTATGCACAAGTTTGTATGGTCCCTACACGTAGAAACGAAGCAGCATTAAATGTAGCTTAATCCCCGTGGCAGCCAGCCTAACCTGATCGTACGCCACAGACATTTGTCCGGAACGTCCATCTGCCTCAATGAGCCAGAGACCTGAACGCAATTGATCTGTGTTCTCTGTATGAATGGTTGGCAAAACTGTCCTAAATATAAAGCAGTTTTCAGGTGTCCCATTTTTGACATGTAATGCTGCAGCTACAATTTGCGTGGTACCGTACACATTTGTCATATCAGCGGCATGTTGCAAATGCATGACATGAAGACCATCACTCCACACTGTACCTTTTTCTTGTGTCGTGCTTTTCATCCTTGCACAGCAGAAAATGGTGTGATAGTCATGAAATGTAGGTGCATGTACATGTACTAGCTGTGCTGTTTTTAGATATGCACAAGTGTGTATATGGTTCCTACACATACAAAGAAGCAGCATTACATGTAGCTTAAATCCCCATGGCAGCCAGCCTGACCTGATCGTACTCCACAGACATTTGTCCGCAACGTCCATCTGCCTCAATGAGCCAGTGACCAGAACGCAATTGATCTGTGTTCTCCGTATGAATGGTTGGCAAAGCTGTCCTAAATATAAAGCAGTTTTCAGGTGTCCCATTTTTGACATGTAATGCTGCAGCTACAATTTGTACGGTACCGTACACATTTGTCATATACCAAATGACCATTTCCATCAATATGTTGCAGATGCATGAGCTTCCACTCACTGTACCTTATTCTTGTGACGTCCTTTTCATCATCACACAGCAGAAAAGGGTGTGCTGAATGTGTGTGCATGTACTGTACATTTTAAGATTATAAATAGTTATGTACATGTAGAGCTATGCATAAGTGTGTATATGGTTCCTACGCATACAAAGAAGCAGCATTACATGTAGCTTAATCCCCGTGGCAGCCAGCCTGACCTGATCGTACTCCACAGACATTTGTCCGCAACGTCCACCTGCCTCAATGAGCCAGTGACCTGAACGCAATTGATCTGTGTTCTCTGTATGAATGGTTGGCGAAGCTGTCCTAAATAGAAAGCAGTTTTCTGGTGTCCCATTTTTGACATGTAATGCTGCAGCTACATTGTATGGTACCATACACATTTGTCATACCAAATCACTGGTGAGAATATACCATTACATCACTCCACACACCATAACTTTGTCCTGTGTTGTGCTTTTTGCCCTGACACAGCAGAAAATGGTGTGCTCATTGCCAAAACTAAGACGAGTTATTGTGGTTATGGTAGGATTAGGATAACTGCACTCCTCTCTTACCAAATTTAGAAGATTGACGATGTTTGGAACCTTGCGGCAAGACTGATATTCCAGGTACATGTACATCCTTATTAATGTTTACCTACTCTGGTCCTCTCAGCTTGAGGTGTTACAAGGTCAGGTGCTCAACCAAGAGAGAAAAAGAGTGAAAGTGTATCATCAAGAATGGAAGACGCCGAGGTAAAATGGAAGGAACAGTGTACTGTATGGTGAAAGTTTCTGTCTTTGGGGTTGGGTACTCAGGTTGTGTCCATCCCTCGACCAAGGTAACAAAGCGAGGTTGAAGCTCATATTCTGGCTAAGAAGTGAGCGTGCAGGTAATATATATACGTACACGTAAGCGTCGTCGTACAAAGGTAGGCAGGGCTCAGAGAAGGAAAATTAATATTTAGCGACCAGTGTACACAGTAAAGGCGCGTATAAACGGTGAATTCTATTTAGAACTCGGAGAGGTCAACCACAGGTAGGTTTGCTAAGTACACAACGGTTACGCAATGCAGACGCTATCTTAATCTTTTCCCATCCGCAACACCTAATGGCGTTTACTTTTGCAATTGGATCAGGGAGCCTAAGATAACAATGAATCATGTCAAAAGTCCACTGTTCCGAGGTGTGAAAGTCCACTGTTCCGAGCCCCCCCTGTATTTACACACTACGTAACCTATAGAGTTTTTATCGACGTCGATATCGCGATAGTATTCGACATGGCGTGCAATACAAAGCTCCCATCCGACCCCGAATTTCATCTTGAGTATATGGACGATATGGATAGCGATATGAGCGATGACGAGTTTGATGGCGACGTTGAGCAGGGAAATGACGTGTGTGTGGAAGAGGAAACCACAACGGATGTGGGCATGCATGAAGCCATGCAAGTTGATGAGCAATACATATGTGTGTGTGGGTGTGAGGAAGGAACAGGAGAGGCAGTGATGGTGATGGATGTAGCAGCAGAGGAGGAATTCGTGATGGATAGGAGGAAGCCAGCCATTTGATTCCTCCTTGTAGAACAACAACTGGTGTCACAAAGGATATGAGCAGCTTTGAGCCTGTAGACCTCTTCCTAGAACTGTTTCCTAAAGAGCTGCTTGCCTACATTGTAAAGGAGACAAACAGTTGTGGCTCAAGGGCGTAACACAGTTGTGGTACAAGGGAGTAACACAGTTGTGGTGCAAGGGGGTAACACAGTTGTGGCACAAGGGGGTAACACAGTTGTGATGCAAGGGAGTAACGCAGTTGTGGTGCAAGGGGGTAACACAGTTGTGGTGCAAGGGGGTAACATAGTTTTGGTGCAAGGGGGTAACACAGTTGTGGTACAAGGGGGTAACCCAGTTGTGCGGCAAGGGGGTAACACAGTTGTGGCGCAAGGGGGTAACACAGTTGTGGTACAAGGGGGTAACACAGTTGTGGCGCAGTTGTGATGCAAGGGGGTAACACAGTTGTGGTGCAAAGGGGTAACACAGTTGTGGTACAAGGGTGTAACACAGTTGTGGTACAAGGGTGCAACACAGTTGTGGCACAAGGGGGTAACACAGTTGTGGCGCACAGTTGTGATGCAAGGGGGTAACACAGTTGTGATGCATAGGGGTAACACAGTTGTGGTGCAAAACAGTTGTGATGTAAGGGAGTAACACAGTTGTGGTGCAAGGGGGTAACAGTTGTGACGCAAGGGGGTAACACAGTTGTGATGCAAGGGGGTAACACAGTTGTAGCACAAGGGAGTAACACAGTTGTGATGCAAGGGGGTAACACAGTTGTGGCATAACGGGGTAACACAGTTGTGGTGCAAGGGGTAACACAGTTGTGGTACAAGTGGGTAACACAGTTGTGGCGTAACGGGGTAACACAGTTGTGGTGCAGGGGGTAACACAGTTGTGCTGCAAGGGGGTAACACAGTTGTGGCGCAAGGGGGTAACACAGTTGTGGTACAAGGGGGTAACACAGTTGTGGTGCAAGGGGTAACACAGTTGTGCAAGGGGGTAACAGTTGTGGCGCAAGAGGGTAACACAGTTGTGGTACAAAGGAGGAACACAGTTGTGGCGCAAGGGAGGAGCATAGTTGTGAGGCAAGGGGGAACTTGGTTTTGATGCAAGAGGGTAACACAGTTGTGGTGCAAGGGGGTAACACAGATGTGGTTCAAGGGAGGAACACAGTTATGATGCAAGGGGGTAACACAGTTGTGGTGCAAGGGAGTAACACAGTTGTGGCGCAAGGGGGTAACACAGTTGTGGTGCAAGGGAGTAACACAGTTGTGGCGCAAGGGGGTAACACAGTTGTGGCACAAGGGGGTAACACAGTTGTGATGCAAGGGGGTAACACAGTTGTAGCACAAGGGAGTAACACAGTTGTGATGCAAGGGGGTAACACAGTTGTGGCATAACGGGGTAACACAGTTGTGGTGCAAGGGGTAACACAGTTGTGGTACAAGTGGGTAACACAGTTGTGGCGTAACGGGGTAACACAGTTGTGGTGCAAGGGGGTAACACAGTTGTGACGCAAGGGTGTAACACAGTTGTGGTGCAAGGGGGTAACACAGTTGTGGCACAAGGGAGTAACACAGTTGTGGCACAAGGGGGTAACACAGTTGTGGCGCACAGTTGTGATGCAAGGGGGTAACACAGTTGTGATGCAAGGGGGTAACACAGTTGTGATGTAAGAGGGTAACACAGTTGTGGTGCAAGGGGGTAACACAATTGTGCTGCAAGGGGGTAACACAGTTGTGGCACAAGGGGGTAACACAGTTGTGGTACAAGGGGGTAACAGTTGTGGTACAAGGGGGTAACAGTTGTGGTGAAGGGGGTAACATAGTTGTGGTGCAAGGGGGTAACATAGTTGTGGTGGAAGGGGGTAACATAGTTGTGAGGCAAGAGGGTAACACGGTTGTGGTGCAAGGGGGTAACACAGTTGTGGTACAAGGGGGTAACAGTTGTAGCACAAGGGGGTAGCACAGTTGTAGCACAAGGGGGTAACACAGTTGTAGCACTAGGGGGTAACACAGTTGTAACACAAGGGGGTAACACAGTTGTGGCACAAGGGGGTAACACAGTTGTAGCACAAGGGGGAACATGGTTATTACACAAGGGGGGGGATGGGTGTGGCACAAGGGGGAATATAGTTGTGGCATGGTTGCATCGCTATGATATGGAATTCAATACGTTATATCCCTTTTACTTACCTGTAATAGCGATGCTTATTCCAGAGATCATTTCTAATTAGCATCTGGAAGTTGGAAGAATCACCTAGCTTTCCAGCTGCCAATACAATCAATGTGGTTGATCAGTCCCGAAAGATATCTAAGAGTAAATGCATGTAAGTACACAGGAACGCTAGTTTAAACACTTACCGTACATAACTGAGGTATCAGGGCTCCTTCGAGAGCGAGCATAGCTCCACTATTCCAAATACGCGCACTCAAAGTTCGGCAGCGATGCGTAAGTACACGCCTAGCGCTCAAATTATATAAATCGTTTAGAACAAACACTTCTCAACTCATGTTGAAAAAATCAGCTCCATCGGACGCGTCGCGTTCGAGAAAAGCCCGCAAGCGTTTGAACGCTCGAATTTGAACATTTCTATTTAAAAATCCTCCGCATTACGTGTGCATCATGAATATTAATTAGCGCAGGTCAAGGGTTAAAAAGGTTGAAGTATATTATGACTGAGGTTTCTAAAGATGTTTCAGTAATAGAACAATGCACGAATTTGATCATGTAGGCCCTTTCAAAATGGGTGTGTACCTTATAGGCAAACCAATATGACCTAATAACACTGTATTGTATATATAAACCACATATCCACTGTTGTGGGCAAACCTGGTAAATGTTTTGCGTGTACCAAGTAGTGTAATTTAGGCTACCAAAAAATGTACCACCTGCATGGTACAATTTTTGTGTGCCAGACTGTGGATATTAGGATAGCAGGTGTTCAGTGTGGGGAAGCTGTGTGATGAACCTTGTATATGGTGCATGTGTGACAGAGTAGAAGCATACAATGTATGCAATCTCTTGTGTGATGTCATCTTATTCACCCCCTCCTCTCCCGCACAAACAGTGTTGGTGTAGGGAATTGAGTCCACCTATAACTTTGTATGTTGTGACCTGCTGGGCATCTTGAGCACATTCATTGTGCACCAATGGCTACCAATAAAGGTGAATATGAGGATGGTAGGTTTTCTGTGTACTAATATTGTGGGGATGGTGTAAAATCATTGATTGGGTAAGGGTGTGCAAACAAATAATACCCATAGTACAGTATACATGTAGCATGCATGCAGATTAATATAAAGGATTGGACGGTACTATTGTAGTGTGGGTTGTATTGTAGACGCATATGCAAGTATTATTATATCACCTATTCTTCCCTCTTCCTTCAGCGCAGAGATGGTTTTTATGCTGCATCAATGCATAATCATATATATCAGTGAGGATGTCTAGTGGTGCTGTGGGAACCTAGTGGGATCATCCTGGTGTTCACAGTGGATAGATCAAGTGGAGGTGGTAACTACTCTGCTATGGCAACAGTTGCTGTTCCTGCATCCCCCAGTTACCTTGGTAGCCAGATACTGTAGCTGCAAGCAGCATTGGTTCCACCAACCCCAAACACACAAGTAGGTTTGCAGCATGTCCTTGCCAGATTGAGTAGGCTGTGGGCTTGTAAACTCTTTTTTCTGTGGAACAGGGGTGTATTTATTTCTATGTCTACAAAACCTACTTGCAATTCATGAGGAAAAAGATCTAGGATTTCAATTAGGACAGTTTCAAGGCAGGGGGAGGATTTGGGAGGGGATGTGCCCTCCCACACAAAGTTTTAATGTGATAGTTGGTTTATGCAGCCTCATACTAGCACTAGCTTTGCAGTGCATTGTACTGCGATATTCAACCAATTAATTTTACCTTTAATCCCCCGTTGTCCTACGCGTAGGACACAAGTAAAAATTAATTTTTAGCAAACTCACGTAAGCAGAGAACAAATCAAAATCTCATTGTATTGTAGAAATGGTTATCAATTCAGAAAATACTGGTGCTTCCTTGCAATTCAGATTCAACTACAGTCAATAGTGCATTGCTAAAAGATGCATTTTTGGTAAATCGCAACCAACTTCAAGTACCAACACATAATGTTACTAAGAGCAGAATAACATGTTAACGGAAAACAGCACTAAGCAAATAAAAATGTACATTGTAGATTTGGAATTTGCTAGCTCGACAAACGTATGAAGGATAGGTATTTGTCGATCGCTTGTTGCTGGAATAGCAAATAGAATGGACAAAATCTTGAAAACGTACAGTGTGTTTTTGGTAAATATGGCAAAACCAATCACTGCCATAGACTGTTTTAAGTAGCACACACATCACGCTTCAAAAAACATTCAAAAAAAGTTATACTTGTTGTACGTTTTCTTTTTTCTGTGAGAATTAAATTCTCCAATGCATTTTTAAGAACCACATGCATTTTTTTTACATCATGTAACCAAGCGTGTGATTTAAAAATTAGATTTGAAATTTAGCGCGATAGACACATCAAACAACAGTACAGAATTGGATGCCAAACACCTGCAGAATTTTCAAATATTGGTCCTATGCGTAGGGACTTGGACCTGGGGATTTAAGGTTTAACACATCTGAGTAGGTCTGGGGAGGAGAGGGGACAATGGCAGGGGGCAATCTTGTATAAGATGGTTATTACAAGCTTTTATCATGATCTCATTTTCCCCTTGCAGCTCCTTCTACTGTTAGCCAGCACTGTGTGTTCACTGACACACGAATTTGTTTGACATTCGTGAGCGCGCTGGGACAACCTAGACATCTCCAGATGTATTAGATCTCTGCATGAATATATCTACACAGTTACCAACTGAACACCATTGATGTCTGTAACTGTTTCCATTGGTAAACGAGCTGAGTTATACAGATCGTCGTCATATGCATGTGACTTGCATGGTCAGAACGTACCGTTCCTACGTACTGTCCAATTAGAAGATACGTACTGTCCAATTAGAAGATGCACGGAGAGGAAGGAGCTGAGCGTACTGCCGGCACTCGGCTGATTTAATGTATACTATACAAGCAAAACAAATTCCCTGGATCCAAACCGTAGCCTGGTACGGAACGATGGCAATGGTATTATGCAATCACGACAATAAACGGCTAAGTGATGTCATGTCTGTAACGGAGCTGTAACAGAACGTTCTTACCTAACGTACTGTTACGGAGCTGTAACGAGATGGCACCACCCAAATACGAGACGGCACGACCCGAATACGAGATGGCACGACCCGAATACGAGACGGCACGACCCGAATACGAGATGGCGCGACCCGAATACGAGATGGCGCGACCCGAATACGAAAAGCGAGCGCGTGTCGAATTATGGCAGTGATCACCCCCCATAGTCTTCACCATTGGTCTCATCTAGCTCTGACGCAGCCATGGTAATCATGAATAATTCATGTAACGAAACAAATTTTTGCGGGTTTCCAAATATCCATGTAATGTTAACAATCCTTGGCTCTATTATCGTCTCAACAACCAAAAATAGAGCTCCTATATACAGCCACCGGCAATTCACCCGTGTGTTGTTGGTAAAGGGCTAAAAAAAAAAAAAAAATGAAAACAATACATGTACTAAATTTAACAATGTCACTATTTTGTACAAGTTTAGAAAAATGTAACTGGACGATCTTTGAGCCACTTTGCAATCCTTGGGAGCTCTTCCACTCGCTGCTTTATCTGCGCCAGAGTTGTATATTTGTCCAGAACGGCTGGCCAAAATCCAGCTAGGTTACTGAGAGCGTTGAATACAGCGAGGTCGCCGTACGTTACCTTGGAGCCTACTAACCAGCCGTCCTTGTTTGCGGCAGCAAATTTCTCGAGGTTGGTTAGGGTGAAATGAATTTCTTCCTCCGCAGTCTTCTTCAACTCGGCTTTCTTAGCCTCATCCTTCTCAAACACGATGGGGGCAATCTTCTGAATTCCATCTGAAAGAGCGTCCAACGCACTGTCGATGAGGGCGTTCTCCCAGTCGTTTGCTCCGCCCAGTCCGTGTTTCTCCGCTACGTACCTGGCGATGACCAGACTTCCTCCGAGTTGTTGTCCGTTCACCTCCAATACGGGTAGCACGCCAAAAGGGGTGTTTGGTGCCCGCGCAGGCCAGTCCTGGAATTCTAAGCGCTCATCGGTGTACTCCACGCCTGCCTGAGCGAAGATGAGGCGAGTAAGCTCCGCACGAGCCCTGAGATTGAAGTAGACCAGCTTGTACGTAGACATCGATCCTTTTTGGAGTGACTGAATGAGGTGATTAGTGCTATAGCGCCTTATATGTGTATCCGCGGAATGTGTCGACGCTGACTGCCGCGCGATAGGATTCATTGTCATCACTCACCTTATACGTGTACAAACAATGTACTGTGAATTCCTCAAGGCCGCATCGGGATACATGTACAAACAATGTAACCTCAAGGCCGCATCGGGATTAACTCCTACTCCTACTCCTGATTTTACAGGCATCAACTCCTACTCCTGCTATACCTACTTTTAGACAACAACTTGCACCCCTACTTTTAGACAGCAACTCGCTCCCCTACTTTTAGGCCCGGCACACACGAGGCGATATCGCTGGCCACTAGACGCTGCGGTTTGTTTGAAGTTGTCGCTTGAAAGTAGAGCAGTGCTCAACTTCGGGCGACATGTTGCTAGCAACAAATGTCGCCAGAAACATACACGCACACACTAGACGATATCGCTTACGACTGTTCCTGGTGACTAGTTGCCAGCGATATCGCCTCGAGTGTGCCGGGCCTTAGACAGCAACTCGCACCCCTACTTCTACCTTTATAGAATATTTATTGTCAATAACGTTTTTGCCGAGTGGCATAGCTTGTATACATGTTTGGTGACGAGCAATGCTACCGCGCCTCCGGAGCGTAATTGTGTATAAAAGGTCAGCACTGGTCACGTCAATGGCCATTACATATTGAAATGGCCTGTATGTGCTTTTTTTTAATTAAAAAAAAAAAGAAACAATGTTCCACCACTAAAGCCGGGGAAGTAGTGAATCCTTTCAAATTCAAAACTATGCTATTTCACAATTGTGTAGATACATGCTGGATTCGTCTTGTGTCCTGATAATTTGCACAACACATGGCTAGGCTCGAAACAACGCCCAGCTTATCTCTAATTAATGACGCCACAACACAGATAGTTTTCTAAATATTTATCTCTGATCTAAGGCCATAATAATTATTCCGGAGTGGGCGCGGTGGGAAAAGGCGTATACAAGTACGTGCATGGTTATTAGATTGCTACTTTGTACGTACACAACTACACAATACGATAAGCTAAAAAGTCCAGAGCCTGGGGCCTGGGTGCATTAGTATTGTGTCACTGGACGATCTTTGAGCCACTTCGCGATCCTGGGAAGTTCACCCACTCGCTGCTTCAGCTGCGACAGGGATGAGTACTTGCCTAGAATGGTCGGGAAAGGTAAGGCCAAGGTTTCAAGGCAATCATACACAACGAGATCGCCGTATGTTACTTTGGAACCAACCAACCAGCCGTCTTTGTTTGCGGCAACTAACTTCTCGAGGTTGGTTAGAGTGAAGTTGACTTCGTCCTCCAACCCCTGTTTCTTCTCAACTTTTTTGGCCTCGTCGTCCTCAAATATGAAAGCCGCAACCTTCTGAAGCAGGTCTGTGAGGGCGTCTAGCGCACTGGCGATGAGGGCGTTCTCCCAATCGTTTGCTCCGCCAAGTCCTTGTTTCTCCGCTACGTATCTGGCGATGACCAGGCTTCCTCCGAGCTGTTGTCCGTTCACCTCCAGTACTGGTATCACGCCAAAAGGGGTGTGCGGTGCCCGCGCAGGCCAGTCCTCGAATGGTATACGGTCGTCTGTATACTCCACGCCTGCCTGAGCGAAGATGAGGCGAATGGGCTCAGCACGTCCTCTGAAGCCGAAGTAGGTCAACTTATACGCAGACATGTTCTTTTCGATGAAATACAATCAACCAAGGATTATTTTAAAACTCCCACATACATGTCACCATATGGATACGGTTGTATGCGGCTAGAAACGAGGTTTATAATTAGAACATTACGGTACCTGTCTAATAGATACACAGCCAGAAGTTACCAATCTGATTCAAACCTGGTGGGACTCTTCAGTCTGTGGCAAGGGTGGGTCACAATCTGAATCAGAGTAACTGATAACAACAATCTGATTGTGGTCTGCAGCTTCAACCTGATCCAGATTGTATAACAACTTGACCCACGATTTAATAGCAGCTTGACCCATGAATGGTTAACAGTTTGACCCAAAATTGTGCTCCCTCGTTCCAGACCACTGTTGCTACTAGCACTGAACCGTAAATCGAAATATCTGAACACTCTTTCTCTGATCTATGGTGCGACACACTCGAGCTCTGTGGTATTGTATGCCTTAAAGATCTCATCTCGACCTCCTCGCGCGCCTGGCTCTCTTTCCGTGATCGTTTTCCCCGTGAAATGTAATATGTCAATGGTAAGGATTTGGGAATGTCTGATAATTTATCTAAATAATCCACACGTTAGGTACTAGGTGTTACTGGTTCGCAGTCGCAGTGTGTGCAAAGGTATGCTGGTTGGTACGAATTAGGGCGAGCTTATATACTCCTCTTTGTTTCTGGGTCACATCGTAGCATTGTTATGCAAATTTATAGAAGCGGCACGTGCTAAAAGTACTGACGATATAAGAAAAACACTTTTGTGGAAGCTGAGGACGTTCGCCACGTGTACCATCCATTAGAGAAGCTGTACACGCTGCTGATAACCACAAAGGTATTTTTGTGTATATGTATATATTTTCGTGTAGGAACGTACACAAGATTGGCGGCCCTGCTTTATCTAAGATTGAGCCATGAATGTGTGTGTGTGTGTGTGTGTGTGTGTGTGTGTGTGTGTGTGTGTGTGTGTGGTATGTGTGTGTGTACATTTGTGTGCATGATGTTACAAATGTGTTTATACAATCTTTTATGTTTTAGGTTGAGTCATTCAATGCAATTGTCGGAGCACAGAATATTTACAGCAATTGACTTTCATCATTTATCTGTACAGCAGCATAAGAGTTACCTGTCTGATGCCTTTACCACAGAATCCAGGTGAGCTTAAGAGGCTGTATTATAGTACAGAGAAACATAAATGTTTCTTTTGTTTAGGTGTGGTGATGGTTTGAAGATCTTCAACAATGTTTCCATTGAGAAACTCAGTGTAGGCCTGCAGAGGTTTATATTGTCCAGGAGCACTTCAGAATGTAAGCACATCTTTATATACATTTCTGATATGGAGGGAGAGGGATGGGGGTGGGAAGTGGATAGCCCCACCCCTTATGCCAGCGTGGAGGAGGCGGTCCCCCCTTTTCCCTTTCTCCCCTAGAAATCACAGACCATGATGGTCTGGAGAAAGAAAAAAAGAAGGAATCACCAACCAAGTGTGTCTTCACACGCCACGAGACATTTCTTCTATCAGACTGCGCATGTGTAAGATACCTCCCACATTAACCTAGGTAGGTTAACTCGTTCACCTTCATATACATGGGCATATGTGTTACATATAGGCTTAGCATATCACTCTGGCGACTGCTGGTCTTAACTACACAACTATCAAGGGGTTTCAGAACTATAAATAGTGCTAATATTCAAATCTTGCACAGCCTACCAGAGGATTTTGTTGTGGGTATCGTTCCATCCATCTTTTGTCAGGTAAGAGCATAATGCTGGTGCACCTTAATATAATATGATGTGTTTTATATTCCCAGGAGAGTGTTTAATGTCTTGCACCATGCCAGAGTTCTAACTCAGCCAACACAGTAAGCCTCAACTCAGCTCTGTTGCCCTCAAATTCCAGCTTACCTCAACAGCCTGCTTGAGCTGCTTCACACACTCAATTACGTCTCAGCTCAGCCTGCCTCCACTCAGCTATTCTGGGAAAACCTTCTGTCTGTTACTTGTTGGATTACATCATCCATGCACAACGTTCCAGAGTATGTCATTCAGGAATAAACACTAGGTATGTGTAAATTGGCATTTTTTACCGATAAGATTTGACCATGGATTGTAACAGGCTTGCCGTTCCCATTTATCCCAACTGTTATGTTCGCAAATTTGAAGAGAGATTGAACAGAAACTCGCCAATGAGAAGACTCTAACGGGATTGGAGTAATATGCTGTACTGCTTAGATGTGTATTTGTATATTGTTTGTAACTTGTATTGTATTGTTTTTTGTTTGTAATCTTTTGCGAATCGAACCATAAATAAAATTTAAAAACATTTAAGGGCTGGGAACGCGGTAAACTTACGTAAATGCGTCCCGGTCTTCACCGGATACCGCGTTGATTCAGACTGTACGCAGCCATATTTCAGATTGATAGCGACATTTGGAAATACTATGGTAATACAATCTGGATCAATTTTACTCACACATATCTGAGCCAAAGGTTTCCACCAAGTCTACGAAGGTCTGGTAAACAATCTGATTCAACACTGGGTACAGGTTTGAGTCAAGAAAAAACTTCTGGCTGTGTAGCGGAGAAACACCTCATTAAAAACGCTTATGTTTCAAAGCTCACAAATTCTCAGAAGAGAAGTAAATGCAATATTTTAAACTATTAAATATACAACACAACCTTTCATGCTCTTTTATTTATAGTCCTCACGCACTTTCCAAATTTCAGGCCTACCGTATGCCGTGCACGTGTTTATAACCCCATGCGGTACTTATTTCGGTTAGGTGGGAACGAGATCGAATAGAACGGCCTACCCGAACTTGATCTGGAGGTAAGACTAGTCTGTCGGTCAAGCCAAGGCATGTCAATAACGGAACTGACGAGTCTGACGTAGCCACACCCTCGCGCTTTGCGGAGGGTCTGGAGGTTCTGATTACTTCCAAAAAATTAAAAGTTATTAATGTTACCTTACGTTACGAGGAATGCAATTTTAAAAAATGTCGACGCTGGAAAGGCCTGGCCTTGCGGCAGATGTGGCTAAAGAAACACCTCAAAAAGGTTGTATTTGCGATAACAGGACTGATGTGTAGTAGTTTCAGGGACTAAAACAGTGGCAACACTCAACTCTGGCGTGTTAGCGTAAGTTACACGTAACATAATTGCATTCCTCGTACACGGCCAGCTTTTTAACAATGAATCACTGACGTTAACGCTTGCGTAGCGTCTCGAGTAGTACACGGGTGAATCACAACTTTTCGGGAGCAGTCGTGCTACGCCTCTTAAAATATCACGGGTGAATCATTATCAACCGCACCTGATTCATGTGTGAAATAGCTGATGAATCACCCGTGAAATTTAGAGCTATACCGTAAATCCTTATTTAGCGCACTTCTAATGTTTTTTTATTCTTCGCTTGTTACCAATCTTTTAAATATTATTTGCAATGCAGTAAACATTATAACAGTACACAGTATTACTCCAGTCATGTTTCAAACGCAATGTGTTTTCAGTCACTCTCTGTTGTTCCATCCTGGTAGCAATATGCATAGAATCCACAACACATGTTGAGGAGCACTGATGTACCACTGAAATGGCACGAACAATGGCAGCAAGAGAAAGGACTCGAATGACCTTTGTAAGTGTCAGAAGTGGGCAATCAAACTGGTTGAGGCACGGCTGTCCACTGGCCACCATGTGAGGATCCATATGCTGTACCATACAGTACCGGGTGCTGTCACTTTCGAAGCAGCTCAATAAGATTCCTACCTCCATCTATAATAGCACTGTACATGTAATAAAGGACACACTTATTTGGTGGACTTACAGGAGATCCAACCCTGTCTACGTATAGCACAATGTCACCCACATCAACAGTGTCACATTCAGCTGTCACTGTTGCTTTGCCCCAGGTGACACGAGTTTGCAGGTTAATGGTGGGAGGGAGAAGCAGCCTATAATCAACATGTTCATCTATCAGAGTGGCGATAGACATCTCCCCAAGTTCCTGTATTTGAATCAATACAGATCCCAACTGAGTTGGCCTATGTACACTGATCTAGGGTTGCAGAGCATTAGCATAATATACCAACACAGTGTTAAAAAAAAACCGTGATCACCTTACGAAGTGCCCCGTGACAATAGATGGCTTTATCACATGTAGATGGCGTTCCTGTCAGGAAATCCTCAACCTCTGATGACTGATATAACTGCATCACACCATCACCACACCTGATGAGGAGACATTATTAAAAAATACAAAATGATAAAAGTCAATACTCACTGCATTTCAGATTGATCTAAATGACCTCCAGAACAGAAAAATTGTATGCTCTCCTGGATTGCAAAACTGTTTGCAATGTCTTTGCTAGGAGCATGTTTATTGGCATATATGTTACGAGATCTGATCACACCATTATAGCTCTCACATCTATAAAATCCATAGTAAGTAACACAGACGCTGAGTCACAATAAAGCTGTACCTTTCAGTGTTGAACCCTGATGGCGGACCGAACTGAAGCATGTGATCTGGCAGGTGAAGGAGGAGATGGATTTTGAGCTTGCTCCTTAGCTCGGGACAGTGTCTATCCACAGCTTGCGCAAATCCAAGACACACAGACTTCATGGACTCAACCTTGACATGTACCTTTGAAAGAGCCAACCATACTTCAGTTTCACCTGGTGATACTAAAGGTGAAAACACAAACAGTGCAAGCTGTGCCAAGGTTTTAAAATCACGCCCCACAAATGATTTGTAGTACTTTGAGATATCTCGTGAGAGACGCAATTCAAAGCCGGAGAGAGGGAATGAGGCAATGTGAGCCAAAACCTCTTTGCGTTGGTGTGGTGAAAACCGAGCCATTAAGGACCTTAGCATGTACTTGTATGGACCCAGAACAAGAGTATGCAAGGCTTCCTTCTTGTTGGAGGCACAGATGAAATGAATGTTGTGCAACTTGGCATTATCTTTCCGTGAAAGACCTGCTAATAGGAAATTCCAGGAGTTGAACTTGTTCCACACTTTGGACTTATTTCCACTGGTGTCATCAGAGAAGATGGAGATTGGTGCCATAATAACAGGCAGCCCTCCACATCCAATTGACTTTGCCTTCATGGGATGTGGTGAAGACAAAGTGATGTACTCCTACAGAAACAATGTTTTAAAAGTGGACAATGTGTAATACTTGTTTGCTTACATCATCAGTAAGTCGCACTAGGCAGCCATCTTGATACTGGAATATTTTAAGAGCCCATGTTTGTAATTCTGGTAATACAGCTTTAATGCTACACACTGCTATGCACACTGTTTCTGAAAGCACATATCCATTGACAGGAGTACCAGGGTGGTGCTCTAGCTTGTGTGCATTGGCATAAATACCATCTTGGCCTTCCTGGAAGAGGAGTGTAAAGTAATGCACACACATTTGGCTCAATGTACACCTTACGTGGCAAACAAACTGGAGAACTTGGCCTATAGACGTGACTCCAGAGATTCCAAACTCAACAAAATCCCCCAGAAATACATTGCCACAGGGTGCAATAGCCATAGGCGCGAAAAAACGTTTGTCATTTCTCCAGCGTAAACCATGGTACATTTCCCTAAAACATCACATGAACAATTAACGGGCAATTACAAATTATGCACAAATACCTAAATTCTCCCTTTGGTATAACTGGAAAGCAAACCAGATTTTTTCCAATTTCTGGAATTCCAAAACACAACTTAATGCTGTTTGAGACTGAATTGGTGTAAAATGGTATGCCAGTGCTGGTGAGGTGCTACGAAGTTTACAAATAAAATAAAGTGAATCTCTCAAATGTGTGCCTTTACCATTTTGGGAGTGAAATATCCAGGCAGCCTGTACTTGGCTAGACGAGATAAGCTAGGCACTGCTGAACACAAGGTCCTCAAAGTGTGGAGTATAAATTTCAAGTTTGATTGTCCCTATACTTTACCATTGGTCTTGGGCTATGCACTATGAGGTAGGCCATGGCAAGTAGCTTTGATGCAAAAGGCTTGTACAAGTTTGCTTCACTTAGATGGCTCAAGCTAGAATCTACCGTATTATAGTATGTAAATTACACATGGACTAAAGTACAATGGGTTATCTTACCAACAACGCTAGCACTCTCTTCTCTTTCGGCACTGACTACAGCTGGTGGCTCAATGATGTCCGATTCAAAAACACCTTCAAAATCATCGACATCGTCTGCATGTACTGAAAAAATGTTTTTTTGTTTACATATCCAAAATATCTTTACACTATTACTTACTATAGCAGGATTCACCCTCTGTGACAACAGGGCCACTGTCCAAACCATCAGCAGCAGGCGAGGATGAACCACAATCGGTAGGCTGCACATGCGGAGAAACTAACACGGCTGTGCTTGTTTCCTCGCCAATCTTGACACATTGCAGATATGCTTTGTGACGAGCTGTTTCCAGATGACGCAAATACCTGTTTCTGAACTCGAATTCAAGCTTGCACGACGGGCAATAAAAGCGTGCTTTCTCGGACATATTTATCGTGGTCACGTGACCAAGCATGCAGCACGCGAGAGCTCCGAGAAACGCATTTCAAAGTTCTGAAGCGGTAGGGACCTTTTCGGTCTCACCTCTTCCTAGATATAGGAGTACAATTAGTACATTGTCACACTCGAGAGAACCAGTAGCTGATCACGAGCAGCCGTTAGAATCGGACTCAACTGCGGCAGAGCTGAATTCACTGATTATTGCAGCAGTCGTGAAGGAAGTCAAATCCGTCATAAAAGTTTCTACTGACAGCATTGAAAAAAAGTTTGCAGCCGTCGAAACAAAGTTAGGTATCGTAGAGGCAGCTGTAAAGGAACTTTCAACAATTGTGAAAAGTACACACACCTTTTCTATCCAGGGAAGTGTGTATGAGGTACGGTGAATTTAATTGATACAGTTGATGAGTGAATTTATAAAAATGTTATAGTCACCTTTGAAAGTTGAAGTGTGTAAGCTGTTTTGCAGCTCTCTGCTTCGTGAACCCTCTGATGACGCTATACAGGTTTGTGTATGTTTGTTTATCTCTATTATAAATTCACCACAGAATTTCTCGTCAAAAGATGGCAGTACCTGCAGTGCTATCACCTCAAGTTGTGCGAGATGAAAAGCACAAGGTCGATGAGGCACTTCGGTACATCAAAGCAAAGCTGACTGAAGCCAGGACACTAGAAAGAAGAAAGGTTTGCTGCTCTTTAATTATACATACCAGCACAGTACAATTTCCTATTCCATGCAGTGCCTCGGAAAACATCCATACCTTAGGCATAAATTTATGCCAA
Source organism: Spongilla lacustris (assembly GCA_949361645.1). NCBI lineage: Eukaryota > Metazoa > Porifera > Demospongiae > Spongillida > Spongillidae > Spongilla > Spongilla lacustris. The sequence continues at coordinate 4,700,706 of OX442437.1, read as the reverse complement.
CCAGGAATCTAGCTGCAAGTATTGTTCAGAGCGTGGGTGGTGTGTGTGATGGTGACCTTCTGGATGTTTACTGCCGCCATTTGGCTTTATTTGTAATTTATTTTGTTTAAAACTGTTGCAGGAATTTTATGTTTTGTTTTATTGCAGCGACTGTTTATTCGACACTGCACCAATTTCAAGATTGCAAATCATGCTGAGTTTCGCTTATGGATAGGGCTTTACTACTCAGATATGGATGAAGAGAAATGGGAGAATGTGATGCAGGATGACAGCACATATGACTATCCAACTTGTGGCCATGGGATGGAGAATTTGCAGCCTGAGTAATTATTTTGGATACTAACCTCATTTGTTACCCACTGGACAGCTTTATTTATTGCATCATCATCATCATCTCATTTATACATCTTCCTGTAACCTAGTACCTGTGATTCGATTTTTTTTTTTTAATTCCGTGATTTTTATTTTTGTACAAGTCTCATATAATTTGAGTCAGATTGTCAATACGTACTTGACTTGCATGATCACGCTCCAAAATTCCCAGCTGCAAAGCACGGCGTAGTATACGCTGCATGTCATCGGGGCCCAAATATTAATATTATCATTGTTATACGACAACGCGAGCGATTCAGGGACGAAAACCGCTCATGAATCATACGTGAATGCAAATTCATTGCAAATTACCATTCGCTATAACAATCCAGGTGATTCACACCTGATATATACGGTCTGAATCCCAGCCTTTCGGAGATCACCCCTGCTACGTCCGTAATATCACAAGCGTAACGCCCGTGGTCATATTATCACGAGAGATTCATCAGTGTGTAGAACTGGTTGTGTAACGTATATACGTACGTAAGGTAACCTAAATAACTTTTAATTTTTTGGATGCGATTTGGCATAGATATTAGACAGTCTAATATCTATGGATTTGGTATGGCAATGTCTCCAGACCCTCCGCAAAGCGCGAGGGTGTGGCTACGTCAGACTAGAACCAGATCTGGTCACGAATTTTCTGTCACCAGAAAAACCTTGAGTGTATCTTATGAATAAATCGATGCATGTTGCGGGTTACAGGGATGGATTACCACACAAAACACAACTGCCGCTGCACTGCAGAGTTAAGAGGCTAATGAAGAGTGGCAAAAGAAGAGCACTTATGAGTGCAAAGGATTCGCATATGATCTGTTAACAGCTTTTGCAATCAACACCTCCACTGACATTGCTCACATGCACCCAGAACGCTTTTGTGAGTGCTGTCACCTTTCAATGAAGAGAATCATCTGTGCCAGGGCAGAAGAAGTGCACCATAGGTGTACACTGACACCATTTGAATGGGAGGAACATAGAAATGAAGGGTGTAAGGTACATATATACTACATCACTGCTAGAGTTCACACATGTAACATCATATGCAATACACAGGTGCATGAGCACTTCAAAGTTATTGCAAAAGGAGGTACATGTAGCTCTAGAAAGCTCACTGTTGGCAGAGGACGTCAACCAGGCCTCACACCAAACATGGTAGTTGCACATCTTTGGAAGATTGCCCTTCCTCCAGTCTTCTCATGGGAGCCGTACCCACCATTGTCAAGCCAGAACAACACGACTGTCCTCGATGAGTTGAAATGTGTGGTATGTGCAAACGTGCTTTCACAGCCCCTTGAGATACCATGTGGAAAGCTGGCCTGCACTAGTAGTTGCATTGTAGAGCGAGTGACAGCCTCAGCCACAGTGTGCCCTTGCTGCTTGCTGGATGCTGGCTTGGTCCCCACTGAGATCAGACCAGCATCCAACCTTATACAACTGCTGCTAAAAGATGTACTGGTTCAGTGTGTAGGGATGTAAAGGCTGGGTACTATAAAGAACATGAGTGCACACCATCCCTTACTGCTGGTGAGGAAAGAGATGCAGTGGGATTGTTGAAGAGGGCCATGTCCACCAGCCCTGATCAAGCCAGTTTGGCCCCTCCGCCTAAATCCGGATATTTTTTTGGATTTTAATGGACTCTTTTGTAGAATTTAGCTTTTGGATTTAATCTGGATTTATTTTAAATTAATATAAAAGGTTGCCCGCTTTTTTGTGGTACTAACGGATTTTTAGAAAGATTTTGCACAATCGTTGCGTTGTGAACTGCCATCACAGTCAATGGCAGAAGCCGCAGAACTAGTTGAGTGCGAGTCCAGCGACTCTAACTATTCGGGTGACTCAAGTCTGGAGTCAGATGAGCTCGACGAAGTTATTGAAGTGAACATGACACAGGTATTTCTGTTTCAGTCTGAGACTATGAGTATCAGCGGCTCAGCCTTACTCACCTTATAGACTGTCGAGTGCGTTATCAACCTTGTGGAGAATGTGTCAGCGCTGCTTCAGATTCCTGGAACAATGGAAGCTACCCCAGCAAAACAAGCAAGAAAAAGGAAGTTGAAGACTCAGCAAAGTCGCGCCAAAGAGTCAAAGAAAATCATCAAAATAACCCCTGCAGAAAGAGCATACGAATTCAAAGACCATGGCCTCATTGTTTCAAATGCAGAGTAAGTAAATGGAAATTGAGTAATGCTTGTTCACTTGTTCATTCATACTCGCGCACCCGCACCAGGTTATTTTGCGATCCCTGTCGTCATCGCTTTGATTCGACCAAAAAGTCAGACGTTACACAACACATCAATTCAAAGAAGCATAAAACCAACATCCAACTCCAAAGAAGGAGAAACGAAGACAAGCTGATGTGGCTATTCTGATGCAACACCGTAAAAACTGTGACGAAAAAAGGGGAAACCCAGAAACTGAAGCGCGTCAGTTTTCAGTTGTGGAAGCATGGTTAGGTGCTGGTATACCTTTAGCCAAACTGCAGAACGCAAAGCTGAAAAGTGTGTTAGAAGATGGCCACCCATGGTTGGCTACATCATCAACTCTCAGTGAACAAATACCACTCATTCATGCGGTAGAACTTGATAAAGTTCGAAGTGAACTACGAAAAAATATCAAGCCCAGAGGTGATAATGGTGAAATTGACACTACGGAAGTAGCCCTCTTTCTTGATGGAGCAACACGAGTTGCGGAATGTTATTGCTTTGTAGCACGCTTTGTCTTTGAAGGCTACATTCAGCAGCGCATTATTACACTGCGCATGCTCTCAAAGTCGCGAATTGCCAGTGAACAAGTGCAATGATTGTGCTTCTGTCAATTTGGCCTCCTTCAACATACTATCTCCTTTTTTCCGAAGAGCCATAAACATTGGTTGCTTCAGCCATACACTTGCCAATGCTGGGGATCAAATTAAAACTCCTTCGTTGAAGTCCTTTCTCCAACACTTCAATTGTATGATCTCTCGGAGTGCTTCAGCACGCCTGAAATTTTTTGCAATCGTGAAAGAACAAGCTAAACAAACAAGCCAAACCCGGTGGTATTGTGAGTTTGAAATTTGTCATCAGCTATTTACAAACTGGCCCACTGTGGGTCAGTTTCTTCATGCATGTGTTCAAGATGGAGTTTGTGTAGCCTCTGCTTCTCCAGCACTTCACACGCATGACCATGACATCAATTTGCGCATTGAGATCGCAAGTGTCGTAGACGGTTTTCTACCTATTGTGCAAGCCTGTCATGTCCTTGAAGGTGATGGATTTTTGGCTCCAATCACATATGACAAGCTTCTAGAGTTGAAAGCTCACATTGACAATGTACAATGGCTTAATGTTTGCCGACTGGCAGCACTGTTTGCTCCTAGTGATGTGGCTAAACAAAACACACTGCTTCAACATGCTAAGCAGTGTATCAACCCTGGATTTGCCTACTTCAAAGACCGCTTCTTCGAGTTTCACACACGAGGAGATCTGAAAGAGGCTGTTGATTTCTTCAAAAGTGCTCGGCTGCTCAATCCTACCAGATTCTGTGCAGTGTACAATGCTCAATAACTGCCCTTATTGCTTGACAAATTCAAGTTTCTAAATGATGATGAGAAGAAGCAGCTTTTTAGCGAAGCCCCAGCCTATATTTGTCGTGTTCCTCAACGTTGGACACGGAATGTATGAGATCGGTAGCAAAACAAACAGGAAATGATAGCACTCAAGAATACAGGATCCAGTACAGAGAAACAGTGCAGGTTATATACTTGCATAACACAATACACAAAGGTGCGGGTGTCATTGTGCGCAAAGGTGCATGCATGTAACAAAGAGCGGCGCTCCTCTAGTCAGAGGGGTGTGCATTAGTGTCCTCCCAATTAGCACATCATCATAACATCTCCCTGCCAGCCTTGAAGTACCGTGAGAAGGCGAAAACTCTCATTGTCCATGTGGTTTCCTTCTGGATGAGCGACATGGGTTGTCTGGACCATATTGGTCACCTGTTGGCCAACGAGGGTTTCGTCACTTTGACTGCCCAGGCTCCTGTGATTGACCAGATGTTTCCATTGTCGTGCAGGGTGCTGCTACCTCAGAATTCAAGGCAATGACAGGAGTAGTTTCAGCTGTTTCTTGCACAAGGGGATCTCCCTTCAGTGTGCCGGCTGGAGCTGGTACTTCTCCTGGGTCTGCATCTTGATCCACACCATAACGTGGTCGCAGCTGCTCAATGTGGCGTCTCCAGGTTCCACCACGAGGAAACACTCTCACATTCACACTGCGAGAACCAAACACCTTGGTAACCACTGCTGGAACCCATCTAGGATCTCTTTCACATCTGGGGCCACAGTATAGAGCATAGTAGGGAGTGCCCACAGTGTAGATGGGAGCCACTAGCTGAGGAGGCTCCTTGGCTTGGGACTGTGCTGCTGCCTTGGCCTGTCGACCTTGAGCCATGTGTGCTGGTGATGCTAGAGCAAGACTTTGCCCATTTTGGATACCCACACACCATTGTCTCAGATAATGCATCTTCATTCTCATCTGAGGAGTTTCAGGCGTGGTGTAGGGAGAGGGGCATTATTCACTTGACGGGTGCCCCATATCATCCAGCCACAAATGGAGCAGCAGAGCGTTTGGTGCAGACTTTCAAACAGTCTCTCTCAAAATCCTCTCTACCACCTCGGGCAGCACTGCAAGAGTTCCTAATGCAATACCGACGGACACCATTGGCTGAAGGGTACTCGCCAAGTGAACTTCTAAATGGCCGCCAGATCCGAACCCAGATTGATGCTCTACTTCCAGCTCAGTTGTTGACTTGGAGGATGTAGATGTTGTTGGATGGATGCAAGGATATTTTGAGTAGGCATCTATGAGAACTAGCCAGTTGGTGCCCAGGAAGTTAATTGCATGATCTATATGTACTCGGCTCCAGGGTTTCTCTGGGAGCATCCATGGATGGTTGGCCGATTTGGGTGGGTTTGATTGGTGCTCTGCACATGTAGTGCACTTGTGGCAGAGATCTACAATGTCAGCATCAATGTGAGGCCAGTAGACAGCAGTACGGGCAAGTTGCTTCATCCTTTGCATACCGAAATGTCCCAGATGTAGAAGCTGTAGAACTTGAGGTCGAAGACTTGAAGGAATAACCACTCTAGAACCATACAGGAGGCATCCATAAGCTGTGGAAAGAGAAACTGCCAGCTTCTGAAATATCTCCAAGGTAGTGTCTTCTTCTAATCCCCCTTTCTGAGGCCAGCCTTCTCTGGTGTATCGCATGACATTGGAGATGGTGGAATCTTTGTTAGATTCTTTAGCCAGCACACCAGGTTCCAAGGGATTCAACTGTAAACTGATGGTATTGATGATACAAACTGTGTCCACATCTGCTTCCTCTTCCCCATCATCAAATGTTGTATCTGGACCAGCAGGAAGGCGACTTAAGGCATCAGCATTTCCATGATCAGATGTTTTCCGATACTCAATGGAATACTCGTACTGGCTGAGCATCAGGGCCCAACGAGCCAGTCTGTTTGCTGCCAGGGCTGGGGTTGCTTTTGTTGGTCCAAACAGGGCAAGAAGAGGTTTGTGATCAGTGACTAAAATAAAACAGCGTCCATACAGAAACTGATGGAACTTATTCAGTGCAAAGATGATGGCTAGTGCTTCCTTTTGTATTTGGCTGTACCCCCGCTGGGTAGTTGTGAGTGTCTTAGAGGCATTTGCAATGGGGCGTTCACTACCATCATTGTACCGATGAAACAGGACAGCTCCCACCCCAACATCTGAGGCATCACAGGAGATTCCAATGGGAAGAGATGGATCAAAATGTGCCAATACAGTGTCTGCACCAAGAAGGTCCTTTAGCTTCAGAAAAGCGTCTGCTTGTTCTTTACCCCAACTCCATGGAACACCCGTCTTAGTGAGGCGATGAAGTGGCTCTGTGATGGTGGCCAAGTTTGGCAGAAACTTGTTGTAGAACTGTATAGAACCCAAGAATGATCGAAGACTAGCTACATTTTCAGGTGGTGGCATCGCTTTGACTGCATCCACCTTTTGTCCTTTGGCTACCCCTTTCTGTGAGAGGGTGTGTCCCAGGTACTCAATGGAAGGTTGGGCAAAGGAACACTTCTCCAAACGACAACGGAGACCCTTTTCTTCCAGACGTCTTAGGAGAGCATGAAGGTTCTGGAGATGTTCGGCTGCCATTGCCCCACTGACCAGGATATCATCCATGTAAACTGCCACTCCTTGGAGGTCTTTGGTCAATTTATCCATGATTTCCTGGAAGTAGCCTGGTGCTGAGCTGATGCCAAAAGGAAGTCTCTTTTGGAGAAGAACCCCTCAATGAGTACTAAGAGCCAACCGTTTCTGACTCTCAGGTGCAAGTTGAATCTGGTTGTAAGCATCTGCGAGGTCAATCTTTGTAAACCCATGACCGCCACCCAACCGTTGCATTAGGTCCTCTGGACGTGGCATGGGGTAACGATGTGGTTCTAGCTGAGGTAGTCCCCACAGACTCTCAGTTTGGGTGACACCTGACCAGGAAGGGCTGCTTTGCGGATAGGTACAACTGGAGTGCCATAATCGTTGAACTGGATAGGTTGCCAGACACCCTTAGCCATTCCTGCATCGTAGGCTTTGCAGAGGTTGTCTTGGATTGAGAAAGGAACAACACGAGGCTTGCAGAAAACAGGTTTCATACTAGGCTTGAATTTTAGCTCCAGTTGAAAATCCTTGAGACACCCCAGCTCAGTCTTGAAAAGGTCCGGGAACTCCTGACATAGCTTCTTGCAAGCCTCTTGCAGAGCCAGGTCTGCTTCGGGTGAATGAATGGTTTTAACAGAGAAATTCTGTTGAGCCTCAGAATGCACACCCATCAGAGCTGAGACATTGATGCCTAGCTTGACAATGGCGTCATGTCCCAGGAGATTAAGCTTTGGGATTTTGGCCACCGTGAAGTTCAGGGGTATGCTGGAACTTCCATCTTCCTGAAGTGCCACAGATGCAGTGAATCCCCCAATGTTGGGAGGGGCTGACCATTTGCAACTTCATAGCAGCTTGTTGCTCGGGTTAGTGCTGGTCTTTCCAGCTTCTTTCATGTGGCTTCTGCACAGAAGTTGTCCCCAGCACCTGTATCAACCTCAAAAGTGAACGTCTCCCTGTTCACTTTGATTACCTGCTTCAGTTGAGGGACAGCTTTGGCTTCTTTCACTGTCTGGATCCGCTGCTTAATAGCATTCACTGACTGCTGCTCGCTCTTCTTCTTTTTAAGGCAAACCACCTCGAGATGCCCCGTCTTGTTGCAGAAGTAGCAGACTGCATCTATGAATGGACACTCAGCCGCTTTGTGATCATTCTTCCCACAGCGGGGGCAGGTACCATAGGTGAAATCTGGTCCACCTTTACGTCCCCGATTCTGTCTTCCTGGAGGCCGGATTTGGTTCACTGGGCTGGGACTTGGCTTAGATCCATAAACCGTCTCTTTAGCCACTTTGGCAGCTTCTTCAGTTTCCACAGCGATGGCTATGGCTTTGGCGAAGGTGAGCTCCCCGTCGTTCACTCTGAAAAGAGCCTTGAGGATCGCCTTGTTGCCCACAGAGCACATGAAACGGGTGCAGAGGGCCTCGTCTAATGGATCTTTGATGCGTGGGAAATCGCAGGTGACTGCATCTTGACGGATGCGTGCCGCTAGCTCCTGGATCGTCTCACCGGGCTTACGACGCATTTCACTCCAAAATTTAAAACATTCCCTGACGACGTAACGGGTGGGGTCGAACTGCTCCTTCATGAACGCTTCTATCTGTTCCAGACTCAGGTCGTTGACGCTGGCGGGTGGTGATTGTTGAGAAGCTAGGTTGCTGAGAAGTTTGTAGGTGACTCGCGACTGGTTCGTCAGGAATACCTGAGCTCTCTTCTCTTGCGGGACCGAATTTGCACCCAGAAAGGTCAGGAAACGCGCCCAGTAGTCTGTCCAGAGTTCCGCTGTTGAGTCGAAAGGCACGAAACTGGGAATCGCTGCTGCGGGAAACTCGAGATCGCGGGGGGGCCTATCGGCTTCGCGGGTGAGCACCGCAATGAGGGCTTCCGTCTGTTTCCGCTGTGCTTCGGCCAGAGCTTCGGTCTGTTTTTTCTGTGCCTCCAACTGCTGTTGCAGCAGCGCGATCAACTGCGCTGTTTCCGACATTCTGTATATTTTACTCCGATCTGATCCTGCCGACTACGCCACTTTGTCCTGTCGTGTTCCTCAACGTTGGACGCGGAATGTATGAGATCGGTAGCAAAACAAACAGGAAATGATAGCACTCAAGAATACAGGATCCAGTACAGAGAAACAGTGCAGGTTATATACTTGCATAACACAATAACACAATACACAAAGGTGCGGGTGTCATTGTGCGCAAAGGTGCATGCATGTAACAAAGAGCGGCGCTCCTCTAGTCAGAGGGATGTGCATTAGTGTCCTCCCAATTAGCACATCATCATAACAATATTGCCCTTGCAAACGACATCCGTCATGACATTGACCTCATGCAGTGGTGGCGTCAAAACCGATCGGTTTTACCCAATTTCACACGTTTAGCATTTCGTGTCATGCTGATGCAGCCAAGTTCAGCTTGTGTAGAAAGGGCTTTCTCTCAAATTCGTAATTTGCTTACTGACCGACAAGAACAGACCCTGGAAGATGCTGTTGAACTGTCAGTAATGCTAGCCTTCAATGAAGCATCTCGTAACTCACTTCCTGACGAAGTGAGATATAAACTTTGTCCAACTTTGTAAATATTTTTTTTGCTTTTTCTTCGATTTTTGGTGATATTTGGACTTTTTGTTGGATTTTTTTTGCTTTTTCTTCGATTTTTTTTGGAGATTAAAGATTAATCCAAAATCTAGATTTAGGTGGATTTCCCAAGCCACAGTACAGCTGGCTACAGGAGGGATGGTTAGGTGTATTCAGTGCCACTTAAATTGTTATGTTATGTTTGACCGTACCTTGTAGCCAATGATATTCATGAAGTTAACAAAAGCCCAGCATCCAACTACAGCTGCTTATTCCAGGACTGTCAAAACACGGTGTTCAGAGATGCAGACAGCTAGAAGTGTCATCAGTGGAGGGGAACCATCAGCCCTGCTTGAGAGCGAGGTGCTCACATTGAATGATGAAGAGAAGAAGTCATTACTGGAGAAGGCAGGGATAACAAACGTCTCAATTGGCCCAACTGAAGTATTGGCCATTAAAACTGGCCTTACCATTCCCTGGTATAAACTGCGGCTTCTAAGACGGTAAAGAACTTTATACACATCATAAAAAATTAACCAATTGTTTGTTCAGGTGGCTCAAAGCATCAGGTGTTTCACTAGCTGGGGAGCAGAGGATGCGCTACATCTGCAGATAAATAGTGGGGGACAACTTGAAAGGAGAGATGGCTCTATTTTCATTTCCATCCACTTCTGGTGGTGAGGAGCTTAGGGGAGCTGCTTTAGTTTACATTCCATATCTGGTTCTAAAGGTTGTTGAACTTTTGGAAGAGAATCAAAGGTTAGGTGCTTAAAAGGCACACACCAGACATTACAATTAATTTGTTTTGAAACCTAATGCAGGACAGGACGGCTTATCTGGCATGATGGGGTCATCCCCACCAGTGAGGTGTGGCTAAAAATTGGAGGGGACAAAGGAGGCGGGTTGTTCAAAATGAACTTCCAAATAGCCGTGAATGTTGCAGCGCCTAACTCAGTCCACAACACCTGTGTGTTTTGCTGCTTTGAAGCAGGCGACACTGTTACCAACCTCCACATAGCACTTGACCATTGTAAAGATCAAGTAGCACATCTGCAAGGGATGGAATTGAGGTACGAACAGTTATCTAGGGTGTGTAACCTTTTTCATAAATCAAAATCGATTATTTCGACTATGAAAAAAAGTCCAATCGATTTTTCAGGTTAATAGCAACTTGAAAATCCGATTTTGGCGATTACCTAGGTTTTTCGAGGTTTTTCCGATTTGTGATATTTTCCAGATAAATCACAGTTTCTCAAGCCTATACACGTATAGCCAGTTTTATTACTTATCAGCTGGTTATGCCAACATTCCAGTATCCGCAGGGACTGGGAACGAGGTGCATTCCAATGTGACGCCACATCCACTGGTGGGAATGATTCAATGGCGGTGGATGGGAATTATAAGTGTTTCAAATATTTTTTCACCAAAGAACACATTCTTGCATGTTGGGTGGATGGGTGGAACACCTTTCCACGCATATGACAAAGCCACCAATCAAGACATGTACGATTTCATAATGTTAACTTATGGTAGTTGGGCGTAGCCCGACCTTCGTTGCAGCTTGTACAAAAACTGTGCGGGTTTGGTACACGACCTTCTGCCAATACGCGAAGGTCGGGCTATGCGCCCAACTAAACTTATGGCCGAACGTCTGGGAAAGAGCCAGTGTACCTAAGTATTTGGACACCTGTCACCTGTGCTGCTGTGCAAAAGAGTACATAGCACGTTCGATTAACGCACATGTACTATACTGCAGAGAGCACGAACGTATTTAAATCGCCGTGCCCACTGACTGCGCGTATTTACTAATTCAGCCGGGTCCCCAGACTAATGTTCATTACATCATGTCAACAATTTTTCTGTATATCGATTAATTAACCCTTTGTACTTCAGGCGAAGGGCCATATAAAAAAGGTAATCGATTTCCTACCGATTTCTGCATATGAAGGAAACGAATATCGACTAAGAAAAACAGAATCGGTTATTTCGACTAAAGGAAATTCTGAAATCGGTAACCTGCTATTCTACTAAATGCATAGTCTAATCGTGAATAATCGGTTAACCTACAAAACCTGAAAATCGGTTACACACCCTACATCTAACATGACAGCATAAAGAATAAACATTACACAAACAGGCAATACACATTCAAGTTGTTCATGTGTGGGGACTACGAGTTCATTACTAGAATGTATGGGCTATCTGGAGCAAGTGGTATGTGAGAAACTGGGCCCAAAATAATGCATACCAATATTTCACCTTTGTTATTGGATGCTACCCATGCTTGTGTTGCTTGACCTTCCATCAGAACATGGTAAAACCTCTCTCAGCCAGAGGACATGCACCACCAAGAACATATAAATCCATATGCGCTGACCAGCAGTGCTACACTGCATCAGGAGTGCGCAGGAAACAAGCACAGCACTTTTACAACTGCATCACGGAACCTATATTTAACATCCCTATTGAATAAATTTCGTTTTTTTTTTTTGCATAACTACACATACATGCATACACACATAAATGCATACACACACATACGTGTGCACATACACACCCACAAAACGCATGTGCACAAGGTTTGCCCCCCCGGGCTTCACATCACTATGAGCATCTTTACAAAGCTTTATGGTTTGCTTGAAGATGAGTGTCATGCCCTCGACCTTGAACTGGCCCTCGACCTTGAACTGGCCCTCGACCTTGAACTGGCCCTGCTTTCAAGTGAGGATGACCACTCCAGATCCAGATTTGACACATATAGCCAAGAGCTGCAAAAGCTTCGCTTATTGCAAGCTGAGCTGGAGCAAGCCGAGGAGGCATACGCTGTATTGCAGCAAATGACAACATATGTATCCCTGGTGATTGGGGAGAAAGACCCAGTCCCCGTTGATTTTTTTGTGCAATGTGAAGAAAAAAAGAAACATCTTGAAAAACTAGTAAGCCATATGCACTAAACATTAAAAATGTGCAATACAGGCCATGATTTTGCTTAGGACGCAGAGGTAGCCAAATCTAATACTATTGTGGAAAAGGGTTTTTCTAAAAAAGAAGGCCCCTTTGTTAAGGCGTTGGATGATGCATTACAGTCAGTTGGAGTGCACCACCAACAGTATTTTGGTGGTGCTTTTGTCGGAAATCATGTACATAAGGCTCTAAAGGTACCACAAGTGTAATACGTACATCCACATGAATGAGGCATCTCCTGATTTATATGATCTCAGGAAGGTCAGAGGTGTTTCTTTAGCATAATATGGCTTATAGGTGTTCATTGTATTCCGTATGCTTTGTGTATAGCACATTCCAAAGGTCATCGGTTGTCCGGGTAGTTGCTATGGGACCTCAATATCATTCTAAACTTTCTGGGCGTAGGGCTTTCAATGAGTGCATGCATGCATGCATATTCTCGTTTCGCCTCGTACGCAGACCACACCAGTTTTTGTTGTTGTCTGCAAAGCTTCTACGTTAAAGGGTTCTAGTCTAGCCATTAGAAATACTCGTTTGATCATTTTTAATAACCTAGGAGGAAATGACTTGCACAAAGGGGGGTGGGGGGGGGGGGGGGTGGCAGTCTCGGCCCCAGACCCTGATTCCCATAGCTGCTGATGGATTTAGCCAGCACATATATATATAATTATAATTATATAGTAGGACGATCAGTACATCTTCACGCAGGACTATTTCGTTTTAATTCCTTATCATTCAACCCTTCAAAAGAAGGTTTTTATTTATTGTACTGATCAAGAGCTATCCTACTTCAATCAATGTTGGACAAGTAGCTAAAATTACCGTCGGATATCCCTGAAATGTCTTATCCATCATCTGTAAGCAAATACCTTACTACTTATTCAGATATGGTTTGGAATTGGACTGTAATGCGGCAAAGAATAGTTTCACAATGTCATTGATTTTAAATCTATTCTACCTATATACAGCATATATACACTACAACACATGCACATGTCCTATTTACGCATATAGTCACAGTTAGGCATCTCCATGGTGCCTAGAACTGCAGCAGCATTACCCAGCTGCACTGCAACAGAAACTTTGCATATAAGGTAGCTGAATGATCGCTGATCTTCAGTATAATTATAAACTGCAATCTTTTGACCAAACTCTCTTGCAAAGTCTTACCACATGCACCTGAGATCTCAATGGCCACATGCTGGAAGAAGTGGGAGGAGCTAAGGTTTTAAAGATTTAATTCACTTGCTCTGCATGTGCAACCACTTCACTAGCCCATTTTGACACTGCATGCATGCCATAGCTACATATGATGGTGCATATCTGTATATACAGGTGGCACCCCATACCAAGACACTGTCACTTTCGGGATCCACGTGATTTAGAATCCCTCGGGCCCTTAGTAGCGCCCTCGCTACCGCTCGGGACGCTACAGCCCAGGGCCCTCGGGGATTCTAGATCACGTAGATCCCTCGGTTCCAGTGTCTAACTATTATCAGTATAGTCTAAGAGACAGTTATAGAATCAACACAACAATTACACAATATATTAAAAACATTCTCTCTGAGAAAGTTGGTGGTATATAGGATTTGAAGGCAATGGTGGTGTAAAAGGAAGAGAACAAGGGATCAATGATGATACGAATTTTTTTTAACAGTCCTATATTTATCACTTTTGTAGTACGTACATTTTACGTTGCTAAATATAGGACTGTTAAAAAAAATTAGTATCATCATTGATCCCTTGTTCTCTTCCTTTTTACACCACCATTGCCTTCAAATCCTATATACCACCAACTTTCTCAGAGAGAATGTTTTTTATATCTTGTTCCCTTCATTTTTTTACATTGGGTTGCCTTAATATAACCAGGTACCAGTATGACATTGTGTACCTGCCCTCTAGTACAGGCAAGTGCATTCATCAGAACCTGTACTTCTATGTACATTTAAGACACTTGTTAGAGTGAGGGGCCATTAGTGGTAGAGATAAAAGGATCAGCCATTTATACCAGCTGTGCAGAAGTACCCACCAAAATGCTATGCATACTGATGTCCAGCTGTAGCAACACTGAACATGTCACTGCCTAGGCCTAGCAACATCATGTTTTGTGGTTTGTTTCTGACTATATGGAAGCAAACATCAAACTTATAAACTCCTGGGGTTACCTTCTTTGTGATTTTTATTCAATTGCCATTGAGGATAGGTCCCCCATATATGCCTGCTTCTCAGACATATATGTATTATCCACTCAAGGTGGAGGGTATCATGAGGCCCAATCTCACTCATTGTCACCTATTTTAGGCAAATGAATCTGCTAGGACAATCAGCTGATAACACACTTACCATTGAGGTCTACTGGTAGATCTATAGGCCCATGCTGTTTTGTGTGATTGTAAGAGGTATCATAGAAATAGGTTTCTGAGGCAGCACTATGATGCCTTACCCCAGCTAAAATATCATTTTCTGGCATTAATGGCACGAACATCTTTTAACAATTCCCCTGCTTTTGTTCTTCGAATGTTCAGTGCCTTAGCATCTGCACTAACTTTGCTAACAGCAGCATGTGCAGATCTAGTGGTAACCTTTTGTGCTAACCATGGATGGGTCTGGCAAAAGGCATCATTTAACTCATCTAGCAATGTCCTATTGCTTAGAATAACCTTTTCAAGGCCACCCTTATACTCCATTAGAACACGGCTATCATTGGGTTCATACAGGGAGTAGTTAAGGAGATGGAAGCATGCAGTCAATACTTACTTCGACACTGGTAATACATGTAGAAGCCACATAATAATGTAGACCCCATGTCATGCATTATTTGTGTGTACTATACTAGGGTTGACATTAAAAGTGGCTTGAACTGTATTGCAAAGCATAATAAACATAACTGTAACAGAAATAGTGCATCTTATATCAATAATATTTGTAGCAACACCCGTTATGCAGCATGACAAAATCCAGCTGTACATGTCAACACAATGTATAAAGCACTTTTCCAGCTGCTCTAGACTAAAAGAAGCGCGCCAAAACGCACAACTCACCTTTTGGCGGTAGTTGTATTTCCGTTGTAGCATGCTGTCTCCGCCTCACGCTTACGCTTCTGGTATTGCGCCCTTTTCGCTGTACGCGCAGCAGAAGAGTTTCTCCAATATAGACTCCTTTGTGAAGCTCGATTGGTTTCTCGATTCGCCTGAATCTTTAGCCTCTTAGAAGCTCGAATCTTGTCAGAATTTGGCGCCGCCTCTTATAAGCTCGGTTCGACTCCAGATTTGCTCTGTACATGTCACGAACAGACGCCCGCCTTTATTCAGCATCAGCATCGTACCGAACTCGGGAGGACTCTGACTCATAGTCTCGATTTAGGACGTATTCCTCTTGTCTCTTTTTTTCTACTCTTTCGTTCCCGCGAAGGCATTTTGACAACGCCAGTATTGGTACCATAAATGTCTAATTATACGTATGGTATTGTCATGGGAACGCTTGTGTACTCGGACGTAATTATTGCTTCATACCAAACATGTATATCTGACCTCAAGGGGCAGTCGGTAGGTAAATTCTACATTTCTTGGTGTAACTGGCGCTCTTTAAAACCTTTCCTATCTCGAGTTATACTCACCCATAAAGACGACGACGACGACGACGACGACTACGGACAAATCAAGGTCTGGGTACGAGAACTACGACCTTTTTTGTTCTCTTAAAGTAAACGGTTTGGCGACTTGAACAAAGTATTAAAATGATCGTCTTTCCATTGTGGCTCGATAGCAATAAAGAGCTACACTATCCGTTTCTCGGTTCGTGAGTTATACGCGGATCGCGTTTAAAAAAAAAATGATTTCATGATACGGCACAAATCCTATATGAGAGTTACTGCCGTAACTCTCGATAATACCGACTGGAGTTAAGGCTATATTGCTAAAGTGCAGTTGTATTAGAATGGTGTCAATGGACGATCTTTGAGCCACTTCGCGACCCTGGGAAGTTCCCCCACTCGCTTCTTTAACTGCGACAGAGATGGGTACTTGTCTTGAATGTTCGGAAACCATATTGCGAAGTTATCAAGAGCGTTGAACACAGCGAGATCGCCATAGGTTAGTTTGGAACCAACAAACCAGCCACTTTTGTTTGCGCCAACCAACTTCTCGAGGTTTTTTAGTGTGAAATGGATCTCGTCCTCATATTCCTTCTTTAGTTCGGCTTTCTTGGCTTCATCCTTCTCAAATCTGAAAGGCCGTTCCTTCTGAATCAGATCTGAAAGAGCGTCCAACGCATTGGCGATGAGGGCGTTCTCCCAGTCGTTTGCTCCGCCCAGTCCGTGTTTCTCCGCTACGTATCTGGCGATGACCAGGCTTCCTCCGAGCTGCTGTCCGTTCACCTCCAGTACGGGTAGCGAGCCAAAAGGGGTGTGCGGTGCCCGCGCAGGCCAGTCCTGGAATGCTACGCGCTCATCGGTGTACTCCACGCCTGCCTGAGCGAAGATGAGGCGAGTAAGCTCCGCGCGACCTTTGAGGTTAAAGTAGACCAGCTTATACGTAGACATTTCCTTCTTGCATGAAAGTGCGAGCTTACAATTTAATACACTGTACGCCTTTATTATTATTTCATTGTATAATGAATATTTTAAGTTACTTGTAAATACAGTCAGCATTAATTTTGCTGATAGTAGTAATAATCATTGCGTTGTGATTTGCATGAATTCATACGGAGTGAATATGTACCATGATTATTTGCTATACATGTACGCCGCTGTATTGTTTTGAAGCAGTTCCTGTTGGCCGTAAATGATGTATTATTACATAACTGCATGGGGTCTATATAAGTTGCGCTTGGACTCACCTTGGACTTATTCGTATACATGTAAATCAAACTTCCGATAACAAATGGCGAGTTAGGAAACAGTGCTTTCAATTGAAAACACCCTATTAACCGTTCTTCGTCCCACAGGATGCTTTTGTGCTCAACACTGGATCCAAAATCCCTGCATTGGGGTTGGGGTTAGTTACGAGTTGGCGCTATATGCGATCTTAATCAATGGCCGTCGATCGACAGAACATGGCAGTCGAAACCCGGAGAAGTCGCAATAGCGGTTGAGGTGGCCATCAAGGCAGGGTACAGGCATATTGACTGTGCTCACCTCTACAAAAACGAAGGAGAAGTCGGGAGTGCTCTGGAAAAGTGCATTGGCGACGGCGTGGTCAAGAGGGAGGATCTCTTCATAACGTCCAAATTGTGGTATGTCTATACTTCTGTTCGATTATAATACTAGCCGATTTTAAGACCAAAAAGTGCCGCTATCGATGGGTCTAAAATTGATTAAGAACCACTGTGGTTTACTTTACACACCCTACAAGTTGGTTTAGGTTTAGTGAGCAACAAATATACGGTACGTACCCTCCTACTTATTATAAATGATTTCGGCGAATTATTAAAAGGGGGCTTGCTAACTGTACCGTAGCTGTACCGTAGTTGTACAGTTACGGTAATTAGGTTTGAATTATTAATTGATTGGCAAACATGTCCTTATGTGGACATGTTGCCAACAAATAAATAATTCGCCGAAATCATCTATAATCATAGGTGCAAACAGCGCCGGGTTAACCGGAGCGCAAGTGGCGCAAAAGCGCCAGGCCCACAGACAATAGGGGCCCATTAATCCACATATATATGTGCGCGCCTACGATATATGAATTTAATTACTTTTAAGTCAATAAAACAATAATTACAAAGCAGCGTGCGCGCCGACATCGCTTTCGACGAGTGAACATCACAGTTATATCATCGGCGTAGGCCACTTAATTTCCCATTGCCAATTGAGCACTGTCTTACTAGCTATCAGGCTGTTAGTAGTCTGTTACATTCTCCGGCATCTTTGGAGCTCACATTCGTGACGAAAGCCGGTGCATTTCTGAATATAGCTTTGCACTTTAAATTCAGTTAATTGTACTGTTGAGCGATCATTCAGCCACCTTTGAGGCTTTTTATGTGAGTTATCAATATCTGTCTGCATGGCAAAAATTTAGTAATTCTGAGAATAGAATCCATCCAAACTAGGCTTGTTTGTCAGATCATCGTATTTATAAAGCTAGCTATTTTATAGTGCACAGCCTGCATAAGTCGCATCAATCGGTGATTTAGTCTGTTATTGATGTATATGTACTGTTACAAATCAAGTTACATGCATACAATTGTATGGTGATAAAAAATGGGGGACGGTTTTGAAATCATTTAAGCGTTAATTAATGTAAGAAAACTAGCCCCCATTAGTAGCATTACCATTAGCAAGTTCTATTAATTGCGCTATAGCATTTAAAAATGTGTGAAACCATTCATAAACTACATTTTTTCAGCGCTTCGCGCGGCGCGGGATCAAGGGAACTGTGCTTCTCGCACACCGTCCCCCTGCCTCGAAACTGTCCTTTTAGCACTTCCTGGATACGTCAATGCTAAACAATTTATACGACCCTGTGTGGGAGGCAGGATTGCCCCACTTATTTTACTCCCAGGGGCCCACAAGATTTACCCTGCGCCAGGCCCATTAAATGGCATTGGGTGCCACCGTGGTTCGTAATCAATTTTAGACCATCGATAGCGGCACTTTTTGGTCTTGTGCGAACACCCGGTACCCACTGTATAAGCAAAAGCATGAATTTAGTATCGTTGGAAGCATATTTTCAAAATCACCCCATGCACTTTCTACACACACACTATGCACACTCTTTGCACGTTCGAATTAACGCACTATAGGAGCGACGACCACGCCACTGAGGCTGTAGAACCTGCCTGCCGTCTGACTCTGAACAACTTGAAGCTGGATTATCTAGACCTCTACCTTGTTCACAACCCTTTTACTCTCAAAAAGGTTAGTGAAAATCAATGGAGCGATGAAAACAAACCAGGCTATGATCCTGAGAGAATGGCTAAAACTTGGAAGGTCTGTTAAGCACATTTCAGGTTTTGCTTACGATATAATCTATAAATGGTATCGTGCATGCGGTTAGGCCATGGAAGATTTGGTTGCAAAGGGCCTCACCAAAGCAATTGGAATCTCCAACTTCAGCATCACCAAGACCAATAACCTGCTCAAGACAGCTAAAATTGTCCCAGCCGTAAACCAGGTGGAATGTCACCCTTATTTCCAGCAACCAAAATTGAAAGAGTATTGTGACAGCAAAGGTATATACATTTGAGATGTAATACATACGTTCAGATTAATTGATAGCGTAATCCGAGTATAAATAAATAAATGTACATGTATGTACAAGAATAGTGCAGTGTGCAATGTACAACAAGTATACAATTAAATCTTTGCTTGCTCAGGTTTTGCACAACATGGAGATGCTTGGGTTCTGGCTTGATAATTTTTTTTGTTAAACCTGTGTTCATCAATATTGTACTTATAAACAAGCCAATATATTTCCTATCATGTGGTTCATCTAGAATCCCTTCAGTGAATCTATCTAGGTTTAGTGCTTCATGCAGGATTGGAGCCAACTGATTTTGTTTTGTTGTACCTGCAAACTCGATATCTACATCACCAAACATTTAGTTGAGTGTATATTGAATTAGACAATGAAGTGAAGGTAGCATGCGAGGTAGCATGAACCAATTTCATAGTTGTGTACATCACATGCTTATTAATAACAAAAATAGTGATTCACAAAAAAATCCTCATTATCGATTTTCTACCAATAACAATTAAGGGATCATGATGGAACCATACTCACCTTTGGGCAGTCCGGGAACCTATGGGGATGGGACCCCTAATCCTTTGGAGGATGAAGTCATCAAAGGAATTGCATTAAAGCACGCTGCAACTCCAGCACATGTATGTATGAGATGTGTAGACGGTCAGTCATTTTAACAATGAAGTCTTTGTTGGTATACACAGGTCTGCATATCGTTCCAACTTCACCGAGGGATGGCGGTAATCCCCAAGTCTGTGAACCCTGATAGAATACGCGATAACTTCAAGGCAACAGCCATTAAGCTTGATGAAGATGACATTCGAAGGATTAGAGCACTTGATAGGAACACCAGGTTTTTAACGTTTGCCTGGTTCCTTAAACAAAGCAGTTCTGTTGAGGACCTCTGGGACACTGCAAGTGATGCAGCTGTTGTGATCCAGAAATGAACAATAAAACATCATGGTAGCTTAGCAATGGGAACCTTTAAAATGATTTTGTTTGTATTCTTGTACATGCATGCCTGTACAGCAGACATGATCAAGAACACTCAGTTCTAAGTGTGGGGTCATAGTATATTGTTGGAGTGAAAATGCTGTCGTTGCACTGCTATTACACATGCAAGCATACCTCGAAAATGTGCTGGCACATAATTCATTTACTTTTTTCTCCATCACTATTTAACTACATTGTACAGTACCTAGCACATGCAATAATAATCCAAGTTTACACCAGACGAGCTATAGGATGCAAAAAAACCCTGTATGTGAGTAAATGTTTTTAGATTGCTGCGGCATGTATGTGCATTTCAAAAATGCTATCGTTTTTAGAAATACTCTACTACATGCAGAGGGCAGCTCTTTTTTCGTACAACTAACTTGATTATTCCACTGGTGGTGGAGACTTATGGTGCATGGGGTCCAGAGGCTTTGAGGGCTTTCCCCTCATCTAGCCATTCATGGCCGGAATGCCTCCAAATATAAGGCATTGGCTGACCTCTAACCTCAGCCACTCACTCATTAGAGTGCTTGTGCCATCCTGACTCGTTCATACTCTGTATATCTTTACTGTGATAGCATCAGTGTAGAACTTCATGTGCATCTGTCGCCCGTGGAAACTACTGAGTAGCCCAGCATGTGTGGATGTTAGCACCTTTTTCAAACTGTTTCAAAACCTTTGCTCAAATCAAACAGTAATATCCAGATCATTACAATTCAAACAAACAGTATAGTTAATTGAACAGCAGTCTGCGGTTAAAAAAGCTTTAATTTATTTATTTAATTTTTGCCAGGAATATTCTGGGAATGCATATATGTTATGATTGCATTTGTTTACATTTTCATTGCATGCCTATTTTATTGGAGTGGAGGTGCCAAGATTTCTTTGTAGCGATTTGATTACTCCTGTATGGAGGATTTGAACCCGGTGGGGTATCAGACGATGCAACACAGGCACGGAACTACATGTAGTGCCAGACCCCAATATACACGTATATTTCTCATACTGAAATGGTGAAGTATGATGTGATGAAAATAGGAAGTTAATAGCCTTAACCGTTCGGAAGTTATAGTGATTCAAACGCAATCATCATATTTACGCGATAGGAAGTTAAGTTCTCGTTGAAACTGTCCCAATTATTATAATACCGGGGGTATTAATTTTATAATACCGGGGGTATTAATTTTATTATAATTATAATATTTCCGGACTGAGTTCAGCGCTCTTCTCGAATCGAACATGAACCCCTGTCTTCGCATATTCTTGCTCTGCTCATTATGCCTGTTTCGTGAGGCCCGTGCCGATACTGAAAGTAAGTGTTAGTGTACATGCATGCAACGTAGTAGCTTGCTGACATTTTGCGCCTGCGCTTATACCGTGTCTCTTCATCGAACAGTATCCTACTTCCTTGTGCCAATTGTGGCCATCATTTCGATATGTGCTTTAGTGGCTGCAGTTATCATGTGCTATGTGTATTGCACGAAATATGCCAATGGAAGCGAGACTTCAGTGCATCCAATGCGACTGCCAAACAGCTCAATAAGAAGTCAGCCATATTTTACCCGCCTGTATTATGATGTTAAAAAGCATTCATTTCCCACGTAACTATATGAACATGCATTGGAATGCAGATGCCGTTCTTCAACCGGCGATACTACTGACAGCCGCTACAACACGTTCCCCTCTTCCTCCTTCCGTTCTTCAGAGTCGTTATTACCACGAGGTACATGTCAGTAAGATGCATGTATATCTAATATGCATGTCGGAGTTTGCTATAGGTGTCAGTGATAGTACATGTACATGTATATACCCTCTGTGTCAACGCGTCGATAATTGCCCCATAATCATATACGCTTTGTGCATATAATATCGACGATCGATGCAAAATTGTTGCGTGCATGTTCTTGTACATGCAATAGCATTTTTCAGTGTTACGTGGGCATATTCACCTGATGTGGGCAAATTTGCACTTCTTTGATAGACAATTCTAGTTTCACACGTCAATATACGAAACTTACACACACATATGTTTGCATGCCACGTAATCTAACTGAACCTTTTATCCCCCCACATCCATACTTGTCAGTTACATGTAGTTAAGTGCAAGGCCAATGATCATGCCTTTTGAATGAGTAAAGATGGGCGTTGGTATTCTGCATCTTGTGTGGTGGTAATGGGCTGCAGGTGTAAGTCTGTAGAACATGTTAATACAGCATCACCTAGTGTCAACCAAAATACCAGAAAACAAACAAATTCTGATCATGTACATTTCCTTCCTCGCACTCCCTCTCCTCCCGATCTGTCTCTCGTTCGGTACTGTGTTCTTCTTCCCCTTCCCCTAAGACTCTCATATCCCCCCCCCCCCCCCCCCCCCCCCCCCCCCCCCCACATGTGCCTATATGCAATTGATGATTGCATGCCTTCATACTCCTAGGCATCAACTACATCAACGTATCCACCCGGCTTCATACCTCCCATGTCAACATCGCCCGATTACAAGACAGTTAAATTTCGTGATGATGTCACGTAATATTCGTGGTATCTAATTAAAAATAACATAATCGTGTTATTTTTATTTTATTAAAATAATAATAATACAATATACAGATGGATTACACACCTACAGTTTAAGCTACAAGAGTCCGGGCCATAACGGCTCTCACGATGGACCCGGTCAAAGTGAGGTTAAATTTGCTGAATATTTCGAAAACTAGGCTGCTATTCGATTTTGACGAGTCGATGGCTTCTGCTGTTTGAGCTGTGGAGCCTGACGTGGTGCATGCTTAAATAAAATAACACCGTATATACCTCATCCTGTGTCTGGGGTAGCGTTATAAGCTCTCCAAGTGGGGCCAGCTGAAGCGAATAATAATTAATTTAAATTAATGGGCATGGGTCTATATAGATTGTTGCGGAGGGCGCATTCTCGGGTGATCCCACTTGAAAATAACCATACAATTACATGTAGCATATTACTTGAGCATATCGCCTACATGTATAAACCTTACGCCGGCTAAGCTTAATTCCGGCAAGCTGCAAGGACCACATATGCAATAGTTAATAATCCTTGATTCCGGTAAGGCCACTCAAATAAGATTCCTTGTTTCCCATTTCTATATGACATACGAGGCATGCGGGCGGGCGGTTCATTATTCATTATTCATTATTATAATTGATACATGTATCAAACACAAGCCACAACCTACACGTTAGGCAACGTCTTTTATATTTAAAAAAGGTTGCCCTCACACAGCAAAAAGTTAAACGAAACTAAAGAAGCTCTTTACGGACCGGAAGGATGCTCAACAGCTCACACGCCCACTCAATGCGTAAGCACGGTCATGTAACGGAACGTGACGTCACGCACGTAAATGTACATACCATTTCTTCCAATCCCTTTATTCTATTATCTATGCTGGTTCCCACCTCCGCTTTAACTAAATCTATCCAGGACTCTATAGATGTGCTTGGAAGACATGGTCGAATAGAATCTTCGAAAAACTCGCGAAAGGAGTGTTCTGCTTCAATATGCCAAGGAAGTACAGTAGTTTTTCTAGACAAACACGAAAAAGATACGTTCAAGATAGCCACTTTTGATGTCTATGATTAATGTAATGAACACGTGATCTAATAATGAATGAAAACATGCGGTACCAAATAATGGTGCGGGCGGGAAATGGGAAACAAGGAATCTTATTGTAGTGGCCTCAATGCAGCTTATAGATCTACGTGCTGCATACATGCCTAATGATATGTAAATAAAACTAATGCTAAGCGCGTCTCTACATTGCATGTGTACGTAGCAGCAAATTAATAATGTACTGCATCAGAACACATATCATGTATATGTATGCGTTTACGTTCTGGAATTAATTTTTGTTAAAAAAACTTGTAAAAAAAAAAAAACAAACTACTACTCAAGTCTTTGGCCGCCTTCTATTGCTCCTCACACTTCAGTTTATATAGCAGTAATATCAAAAGCAGCTGAGCCCAGACCTGTACTAAGATATAAGTTGGTTGTGTTTCAATGAGAAAGATCACAGCGTAGCAACAGAGGTACATGTAGATAACAAACTCCGTGCCCAGACCTTACATCCTGGATCACAGCTGAGGTAATCTTGTGGGCGCCAGACCCAATCATTGAAATAGCTCCGCGAGTGGGCGAGTTACTGTACTGTACGCAATACCCTAAGGACTATGGCCAAAGAACTTGAAAAAGAGCGGGAGCGAAGCGCGCTGAATATCGAGGAGGTGACCACCATGCTGGATGGAGGTAGCAACAATACCGAGAGACGAAGAAGACTGCGTGAGTGAGCTCCCATAGGCCGTAACAGCCGTGTTAATTGTACCATAGATATACCACTGTGTGTTACATCTATGATTGTACTTACATGTAGTGAAAAGCGCCGTAGGTGTGGCTTGTGTTTTCGTCGCCAGGTTATAGGGGCGGGGCAACTGAAGTGCAATCTACAATCATCTGCTTCCCCCACATCCCCAATCCTGGATCCACCCCTGGGGAGGGGTAATGTGTGGTGAGGAGTGAGGAAGGAGTCAAATGTGATGTGAAGTGAGGGAGGGTAATGTGTGGAGAAGGGGGGGGGTAGGAATAGATGTCTGTTGTGTACACATGTTGTTATCATCAATCAATTCTCAAATGATCACTTTGACACAGTTCAGAATAGCTCTTAGCCTCATACTGTGAAGGATTTTGTCACGCTGTAAGCTTCTCTCATACATCCCCACCCCAGCCGCTTTGCAACTTTTGCACTTTTTAAGCA
>OX442437.1:4625667-4670667 GCA_949361645.1 Spongilla lacustris | reverse complement strand
CAGAGTTGGAGATATTGGACCAAAGTTTGGCTATGCTGAAATAGACAATGGCTTCCTCCAACTTCACAACGTTCGAATCCCACGTGACCATATGTTGATGAAGTATGCCCAGGTGAGTATCAAGTGGGTATGAGGTAAGTATCAAGTGAGGATCAGATGGGCACCTGGGGGTACCAGGTGAGTACCATGTTGGTCAGATGGGTACAGGTGGGGTACCAGATGGGCTGGCATCGGTACCACCAAGGATTGATACGCTGGGTCAGGCATGTCCCTTCTCTCTTCAGGTGGCTCCAGATGGAGTTTACTCCAAGCCTCCATTTGACAAGATCACATATGGTACAATGGTACAGGTGAGGTCAGGAATCGTCATCTACTGTGCCCGGGCTTTGTCCAAAGCAGTCACCATTGCCATACGCTACAGTGTTGTGAGGCGCCAAGGGCAGGAGACTGCTGGGTCAGTTGTCACATCAGATGGGGTAGTTTTCATATTGGGTGGTGACTGTACATGTACATGATGTCAAAATGGTACCAACCATAATAGAACAATGTTGCATAATGGATTGAGTGACAGTGTTCTGTAGTGAACGATAGTTAACAACGTCACATGATGTACTGGTTAGCAAGGATAGTTAGCAACGTCACATGATGTACTGGTTAGCAAGTATAGTTAACAACGTCACGTGATGTACTGGTTAGCAATGATAGTTAACAATGTCACATGATTGGCAAAGTGTCAGGATGCTGCATGCAATGTCACATGATGTTAATTGTACACTCCTACATAGGTGTGGGATTGCACAGTAGTCCGTACAACACACTACTATTAATTATACTCTCCTACCTGTGGCCTGACCAGTTTTTTAATTTTTTAAATATATATGGTATACCTCTTCCCCAGTCCTAATGTCTGTATATAACTTGATTTGCATGACCCGTAATGAAGCTGTACTTTACATGTCTATACATAGTCTGGGGACCAGACCATAAAGTCCCATAGAAGGTTTTGTGCCAGATGCCTCAAAATGAGGCAGTACCACAGGAATGCTAATTAATGTAATTGTTATGTATTGTGGGCATTTTGATTGTGGCGATGGCTAACAGTGACCTCTGGTCCCCAGACTAGTCTATACAGACAATCAAAGTTAATTATTGGTAAAAATTCTATCAGTAAACGAAGGCATGCTGGTGACATAAAATTACTTTTACCATTAGTTAATTAAAATGTGAAAACAGTGCAACATTTGCATTGGAATGTATAGCAAATTAAAAACTTGCAGGACAGTCCACTGTAGTTTCAATGTGCTTTGTAGGGGATATTGCAGACTCTAAGAATAGCTAACTGCGGGGAGAAAAAAAACATAAGCCCTTTTTTGGATAGTATTCTATATTTACATGATAACAGTTAAGCTGCAAAAATAGCTTTAAAAACAGTTTTCCTAACTTTTGGATTTTCTGGGACTATCTACTAAATGATTATTTCGAAAAGATAATCTGACTATTGAAGGCTCTCGGGGAAACCATTAAACATGAAAAGTGTATTAACTGTTCATAGTATGGGACAATCACCCTTGCCCTACTTTTCCAGGACAAGCAAAAAAATACACAGTGTATGCACAGCAGATTAGGAGCAGATTCAGTACTCTACATACCTGTAACTCCACAATGGATAATTCAATTTTAAAATACTAAGCATTTGATGGAAAACATTGTCACTGGTTGGAATTCGAAAACTTGAAAAGCTTAGTACAATTATTCTGGATAATATTTTCAGCTCTATCCAACAGCTGCTGGTGCATGTACATGTATACATATACATTATGCATGCTTATATTTTCCCATCATTATATTCTATGTACTATGTAGCATGCTCAATTATTGTTACATGTACATGTACATGTACTTGGAATTAGCATTGGCCAGTTCCACTGCAGCTTCTATGCCTTGATGTTTTGAATCTGTTGAACTCTATAACAGCACATCTTGTGCAACATGCTTACACATAATACTGCCCCTCACAACATGCTTATACATAACAGTGCCCCCCACAACATGCTTACACATAACACTGCCCCCCACAACATGCGTACACATAACACTGCCCCCTACAACATGCTTACATATAACACTGCCCCCACAACATGCTTACATATAACACTGCCCCCACAACATGTTTACATATAACACTGCCCCCCACAACATGCTTACACATAACACTGCCCCCCACAACATGCTTACACATAACAGTGCCCCCCACAACATGCTTACACATAACACTGCCCCCCATAACATGCTTACACATAACACTGCCCCCCACAACATGCTTACACATAACACTGCCCCCACAACATGCTTACACATAACACTGCCCCCCACAACATGCTTACACATAACACTGCCCCCCACAACATGCTTACACATAACACTGCCCTCCACAACATGCTTACACATAACACTGCCCCCTACAACATGCTTGCACATAACACTGCCCCCACAACATGCTTACACATAACACTGCCCTCCACAACATGCTTACACAGAACACTGCCCCCCACAACATGCTTGCACATAACACTGCCCTCCACAACATGCTTACACATAACACTGCCCTCCACAACATGCTTACACATAACACTGCCCCCCACAACATGCTTGCACATAACACTGCCCTCCACAACATGCTTACACATAACACTGCCCCCCACAACATGCTTACACATAACACTGCCCCCCACAACATGCTTACACATAACACTGCCCCCCCATGTTTACACATAACACTGCCCCACAACATGTTTGCCCTTCACAATTATTCTAAGAATCCAGTTAAGTTGATTCAATGTTTATCTAGTTGTGACATTTAAACCACTTAGATCTATTAAGCTTCTGCTCTAGCTGTCCCTTCTCCTATAAGATCAGGAATGTGATAGCAAGACTCAAGCTTTGAACCTAATTTGATTCATATCATCATGGCTGCCTCTGGATGTGCTATCAAATTCCTCATCTCTATGGGAGAAGGGTCTAGAGTTGTATTAGGTTAGAATGTTCTCTCTTCCAGTGGGCCAGAAACACAGGTGTTGGACTACCAGACACAGCAGTACAAGCTCCTCCCACTTCTCTCTGTGGCCTACGCCCTCAACATGGCCGGTGTGTACATGTTCAGGCTCTACCTCACCTGTCGCTCCGAGATAGCAGAAGGATCCTTCCAATCTCTGTCTGAGGTAACCTACACATTAAAAAAAAAAAGTGTGGAGATATGGCTAGAGGTGTAGCTGGAATTGCCACCAATAAGTTTATGATCATCACCTACTGCTAGTGCTGTTTCACTACTTCCTGTAGCTTCATGCGACCAGCGCCGGGTTGAAGGCCTTTAGCAGTGAGCTGTCTTCACAAGGAATGGAGGTACAGCATCGTGCATGTGGGCAATGTTCGTATGGTCACTTTCAATGCCTGCAGGTCTGCCGTCTGGCGTGTGGGGGGCATGGCTACTCCCTGGCCAGTGGTATCCCTTACCTCTACGTGAACTTTGTGGCAGCCATGACGTACGAAGGAGAGAACACCGTAATGTACCTGCAGACTGCAAGGTAGGGTGTGTGTGTGTGTGTGTGTGTGTGTGTGTGTGTGTGTGTGTGTGTGTGTGTGTGTGTTGGTCACAAGGTACATGTATACATTGAATGCATGTGTGTGTACATGTGGGTGTGGCTTTATCATGACTAAAAGGTGATGTCGATGGTATTCTATAAATTATGTTCATGTTAAGGTAGGATCACACTGAGACTTGAATTGCAGTACACTATGCATTGCATTGAAAGATACTATGCTCCTCAATTATTTTTTGCACTTTAACTAAGAACACCCAATCAAAATGAATGTGTATAGGTTACATTGTATGCAGATGTGCTGCCTGTGCAGCAGTGAAGTGGCTCCTCTTATTACCCCCTGTTATGTACCTGTACCTTGTGCATGTTACTTGTGTGTAACAAATATTGACACTATTGATAGAATAACAGGCACATGTGCATGTGCACATTGGTGTACATGTAGATATGGCATTTGCCTGTACACATACATGTACCCCTTGCCCTGTACACATACATGTACCCCCTGCCCTGTACACATACATGTACCCCCTGCCCTGTACACATACATGTACCCCTGCCCTGTACACTTACATGTACCCCCTGCCCTGTACACATACATGTACCCCTTGCCCTGTACACATAGTACACATACATGTACCCCTGCCCTGTACACATACATGTACCCTTGCCCTGTACACATACATGTACCCCCTGCCCTGTACACATACATGTACCCCTTGCCCTGTACACATACATGTACTCCTTGCCCTGTACACATACATGTACCCCCTGCCCTGTACACATACATGTACTCCTGCCTTGCAGGTACCTCAATAAGATATATCTCCAGAAGCAGCCCACTGCCAGCCTCCCTGCCAACGTGGCCTACCTTGGTGCTGACTACACACACCACAAGCACTGTGGGGTGAGGACTCCCTCCCAGCTCAGCGACCCTCACACCCAGCTGGAGGCCTACAGGCAGAGGGCCAGAAGGATGGTCGCCATGGCGGCATCGCGTTACGACAAGGCCCTGGGCAGGGGACTGCAGCCAACAGAGGCGTGGAACGAGTCCACTGTGGACTGGACAGTAGCTGCTAAGGTGATCATGTGATCATGTGTGTGTGTGTGTGTGTGTGTGTGGGTGTGCATGTGTGTGTGTGCATGTGTGTGTGCATGTGTGTGTGTGTGGATGATGTTGTATGTGTGTGTGCGGGTGTGTGTGGTGCAGGTGAGTGAGAAACCTACCTAGGCAGAGACAGGAAGTGTTGTTGAGTACCATTACAATGACAAGGGCAACAGTGTATATAAAAGATCAGTATGGAACCATCAATATGCATGCACCCGTACAGATCAGATATGCAGACATTCTTTCAATTGCACATGCAATATTAATAATGTATAAAAAAGACACGAGTCAATAAAATCAACTCTGCTGGTTAGAACGGAGCAAAGAAGAACTCAGTTATGCATCGTGCTTTTCTATGCAGTCATAAGCTCATATACAGATAAGATGTGCATTCACTCATACAGATAACCCTCAATTGTTATTACTTTGGGACAAAGTTAGAAAAATGATTACTGGCAGGGATTGTTTACCCATAGGCGCTAGAATATACATGGTGTAGACTAGTTCTTCTGTACATTGATGAATAAAGTCACATGGATTTTTGGTTTGCATGAATGCTTGCTAATTCAAATTAAATGGTAATTAACTCATCAATTTACAAATTGAAAAGACTGAACATTCTACATTAGCACCTAAGGATAAACATTCCCTGCCATTAATGATTTTGTCCCACTTTTTTGTCCCAAAGTTTATTTTTAATAATGCAGTCATACACTCATAATTGGATATGCTCATGACTGGCACTGCATTAAGTACCACATTGTTACAATAGATGTTACATAATACATTTTAATGTGTGTCTCAAACATTGTACATGTACATAGACCACCCATGTACATGGCATGCAATTACACACACACACACACACACACACACACACACACACACACACACACACACATACACACACACACACACACACACACACAATTTTGACCACTTCTATTGCCACACCCTTTCCTCCTCCCCAGGCCCATTGCCATTACGTAGTCCTCAGGGCCTTCCAAGAGGCACTCAGCTCCTTTGAGCTGTCACCTCCTACCAGGCATACCTTGAACAGCCTGTGTGCGCTGTTTGCCGTGTCAGGAATAGTGAACTCTCCGGGAGACTTTGCTGTTGTGAGTGCATGCAAGTGATCATGTATATGCACAGGGCTATGTACACAATATCATGGGACAGTGTCCAGCAACATGGCCATTGTGGTACCTGTCCATCAGGATGAACAAAAAATAGGCACCACATGTGCCATTGCATGACATGCAAGGCAAATCTAAAATTAAGTTCCCTGTAACTCCATGATGGGCAGCTCTTGGATAAAATCCAAATCACTCTGGTGACTTGAAATACTCACCATGCAGTGCTGTTGTTTTGATTTTCATTGCCCCTTGTATGTATATTTGGTGCCTTTCCTGCACACCAGAGGTAACGTCTTTGGTCCCTTGTTATCTCAGGACAGCTACATGTCTCACAGCCAGCTCCAGATGGCACAGGAACATCTGTATGCACTGCTCTTGGAGATAAGGTATTTTGTGTGCCCTCTTAACAGCTATAAAAAGGTGACTTTGCACTTTTATGTCTTTTTTTAATTAATTTGTTTTTTTTTTTGAAAAGAACTCTTTTGGTTGTACACGTGCATGTATGTAAGGCAAGTGTGCACATGGACATGTATATGTACAGATGCATAAGGACATTGTGGGAGGCCTGCAAGCCTGGTAAACATACACATGTAGTTTCAATCCAATAACATTGCACTTCTATGCCTCTAAATCTGTTGTGCAATTGTATTCTCTCAATTGTAATTGTATTGTTCAATTGTTATGCAGAAGGGAAGCAGTCCCATTGGTCGACGCGTTTGACATACCAGATGCAGACTTGAACTCTGCGCTGGGTCGCTACGATGGCGATGTTTACAAGCACCTGTTTGAGTGGGCACTGAGGGCTCCCCGCAACAAGGAAGAGGTGTGTGGATGTCACTGTACTTATCATATGCTCAATACTTCTTATTTTATACGCAACAAATGTGCGCAACATGATAGAAATGATCTTGGGGCACACATGCTTTTGTTCCTGAACATGTACATATTGTTCAATTTCATGCATGAAAAATTTGTATGTGCATGTTTAGTTCACTTGGATGGAAGGATGGGAGTATAAGATTCCATTTTACATGGTGCGCATGTATGTTTCATACGTAATATCACAATCATGTGATCCATGCATGCAGCGCATTAAAAAAATTAATACATGTATGACCTACATATGTACATGTACATGTATGAACTTTCATCACAGGTACATGAAGTCTACGGGAAATATTTGAAGCCACTTATTGAAACCGTGAAATCTAAACTATGATAATTCTTTGCCAGTCTCATATATACATGCATACATGTCTAGTTATTTGTTCAGCAGTGTACATATATATTGTGAACCATTTATATATCATATTGATATATGCATGTAAACATGTCAGATGTAACTGATCATAGAGATGCACACTTCATGATCACACACAGATATACATGTATTTAGGCAACAACTGTCTTTAGAGCCATGTATCAGGTACCTATTTATACACTGGGCCTGCAGCATAAAATTTGACTGCATGACAGTGAGGAGGAGAGAACATTTCTTGCTAAATGTGCTCTATCCTCCCTGTCATGTGCCCTATCCTCCCTGTCATGTGCCCTATCCTCCCTGTCATGTGCTCTATCCTCCCTGTCATGTGCTCTATCCTCCCTGTCATGTGCTCTATCCTCCCTGTCATGTGCTCTATCCTCCCTGTCATGTGCTCTATCCTCCCTGTCATGTGCTCTATCCTCCCTGTCATGTGCTCTATCCTCCCTGTCATGTGCTCTATCCTCCCTGTCATGTGCTCTATCCTCCCTGTCATGTGCTCTATCCTCCCTGTCATGTGCTCTATCCTCCTTGCACGCAGCACAAAATGTCAAATTTAATGCTGCATTTCATGTCCCAAAATTTCATTTTGGGTCAGTTAGTTAAATAATAATGAAATCATTGTTATGTGCATATACGTATACATGTACTAACAGAAAATGAAATTATTCAGGATGCCAATAAAAGTTTACATGTACAGGAAACAGTTTCTTGGCCTCCAAATTGAATCACTAGAAATGAATCTAATTGTCATGATTGGCAATGACAATAAATTATAAAGTGGATGCGCAACATTAGGACAGTGGTACCAGTAAATACTAATGATGACATCATATTACATTAGTGATATCATGCTGTTCCCTGATATCCTACCAGCAAGAAGGGCTGATACAGTGCAGATTTTGAAGCCATTTTAAGGACACCAGCAAGAGATGGATTTGCTACAGCACAATCTCTGCCCACAGCTCTTCGAAAAAGTATGTAAAATGCATGAAGAGGGCAAATGTTTTATTTTTGGGGGGGGGGGAGATCGGCAAATTTTCTTCTCACTACTGGTCCAGGAGGATTGAGTCAGTTGACATTATGAGTAGCAAAGGATTTAGAGGGGTCAGAGTACACCAGGTCTGTGCCACCACCTGTCATTTTGATGAAATAATCAGGTTTGGGAATTTTAAAAAATGTGATTAAAGTTGGTCTGCATGATGCAGCAATTAAAACACGCTATGCAGGATAATGCAAATACATAATATTTTATGAGGTGCAAGATAAACTCTATGCGGTACGACTATCATTACAGTCCTAAAATCAATACACCGCGCTTGAAAATGTTGTACTTCCTTTTTAGGGGTAGTGAAGGGGGAAGGGGGAGGAGGGAGTTAGAAGTATTAGGGCTACAGAACTATTAACTCATGCATAACCACTGTATCTCACAGTGAGGTTTTGTCTCTCGGTGGGTCAGCCCATTCAGTAAAGGCATTAATGCACTGAGGTGTGAAAAAAAAAGCATATATTTGTCTGCATGCACAAAGAGAACACAGGAACTGAAATGCACACATGAAGTCAGTTGTGCTTGCTGGTAGTATCATTGTGCTGAAGTTCACCAGATGCGCTGGTCTTTGGATAGCGGCTAGAAGCTACAGATTGAAAGTGAGGTTGAAATATGTAGATGCCACTAGCAACCCCAACCACAGCTGCAACAATCAATTGAAAAGATGGCCCTTGAAAGAAAGGGCGTCCTGGCATCTGTACAGGTGGACAAAGTAGACGCCCTAAATGCACTGTGTGACCTCACACACATACCGCCCGGCCCTACATACTTAGCCAGCCCCCTCGCGACGCACATCATTCACTAGATCACTCCACATGTATAGCCCTCACATACTCGCGATTTTCCCTTTATATTATCTATAGAAGCAAGCACACCATATTTCCACACGACTTGTATCTTTTAATGGCCGGCACAGGGAGAACGCTTTATAACTCAAACTGCACGTACATAATTTATTCCTCCGTCTTTGCAGTAAAGTATATACTTCTGAAGTTTAAATAGCTGCAACGAACGCAGGTACTCGACCCGCACCTATACTGCAACGAATGCAATTAAGGTTAAACATACCGTGGAGTCGCTGCAATAGTAGTACAATTCTAATTAAAGCAACTCTGGCTATAAAAATAATAATAATAACGGGGCCCAGACTCAAAATTTAACTGTGATTTTGGTATCACGTGACACTTTACTTGCGTGCGTTATATGTTATAGCAAAAAATAAATTGACCAATATAACGTAGCTCATGCTAGCTAGCTACGACTTGAAGTGTCATGAATATAGCACCAAAGTGCTATATTTGGCCGTAATAGTAATAATAGTATTCGAACCGATCTTAATAGTAATCCGAGCACCATGATCCAGGGTGGGGGGTAGTCTGGGGACCAGACTGATGGCTGTACTATCAGTACAGCCATCAGTCTGGTCCCCAGACTAGGTGGGGGGGGGGGGGGGGGGGGGGGGACTCGGGGCACGTGCCCACTACCACCACCACCCCCTCCAATAAAAAAAAACTGTATGCCATTAACTTTATTTAGCTGCTCAGCTAGCTCTATAGCTCTGACTATAAGTTCCAAACTTCAAAATTATGAACACATGTACATAGCCGGGGCATGTATTATATATACAACTGTGAGGGAGAGAAGGTATATGTATTATCCATGCACACAATTGCAAATTCTACCTAGCCTCCTTGCACAAAACTGCACCATGTAAAGCTGTGTTTATGTGGACACAGAGGAGAAGGGAAAAGATTAGGGTGCAATACAAAATGATTGAGAAGAATTTAGTGGAGGACTAGAGATGAGAAAAGGGGAGAAGGGGTGAAGGGAGAGATGGAAGGAAGGAAGGAGTTAGGTCCATGAGGAAATAGGGAAAGTAGGGAGGGGACAGGTAAGGAGAGGGCAGTAGTAGGAGGTTAAGATTAGTGGTTGGGAACATAGCAGGGAGCTCCTTTGTAATCAAGACCTCCCCACCACCTTAAAGCATTGCTTATGGCTGTGGCATGCCCACTCTCAATTGAGGAGTCACGGCAGAGGTGAATCAGCAAGGGAACACACCATTGAAGCTTCTAGAAATACCATGGCACACACACACACACACACACACACACACACACACACACACACACACACACACACACACACACACACACACACACACACACACACACACACACACACACACACACACACACACACACACACACACACACGCCACACAAACACAGCACAAAGTGGACATTTAGTGAGTGTAGCCTAGTGGTGATATTTATTATGGTGTAAGGTCTGCCCCCTCCTTCCCCAATAACATCACAGGTACCTATAGGTACAAACAGATGCACAAATTCTACCTCCTTCCCCACAACTGCATCATGTAAAGTTCTCGCTTATTTAATTTGGACACAAAAACATAGGGCATAAAAAGAACAGGTGGTGAAGATAGATGAGAATGATTTTTAAATAAAGGATGAGGAGAGCCGAGATCAACACAATAGGCGTGCTCTCCTGTCCATTAATTATGAAATATACACATGCATTTAATTATGAACCTTCTAGTTGGGTGTAACAAGCTATGTTTTCTATACTTGCAATTCTTTTCTTCATATTGTATTGTTCTTAACCTTCGGTACGTAGGAAAGTCACAGAACCTATACCGGCGCTAGGAATCGATTTATACATGTATACAGCGTAAGCTGAAGCTAGCAAAGTCGCACATATTTAACGTTGTAACACTGCGTTTAGAAGCACTTTGTAGACACGATGTACCCTTTGTAAACTGTTAGGTATATCGGTCGTGCATCCCCCGTGGCCGTGCCCCAAAAGCCAAAGCTTTTTGCGATTCCCATTTATCAAATACGATCGACACTGAGACTCAGAGCCTCTGCATACATGAAATTTAGCATTTTTAGACGGCCCTGCCGTGTTCTCTGTCATCAATGAAACAACTGCACCGCACGTCAACTTCCCCCTCCCCACTGGATCGGCTTCTCAGTCTATCAGACTTAAATATCAGGGCTGCCGAGAAGGGGGGCGGGGGGCTGCTGACCCTGGGGCCCATCGTTAAACATGGGGCCCGGGCCGCCCGGCTGGTCTCTCTCTTTTTTTTTTTTTTTTTTGTGTGTGTGTGTGTGATTGATGTTTTTGTTTTGAACATTGCCGCGCACGCAGGCGCAACAAAATTGTATACGTTCCCAAAATGTAATTCATGTACCGTATACATGTATAATTTATTTTCTAAAATGTACAAGCACAAGTCCGGGTGGCAGAAAGGGCTGTGAGAGACGAGAACCGCGACCGTACCAAAAGACATAAAAATTTGAAATGTTTAGGCTTCGTCACATAGCTATCGCGACCTACATTTGGCTACATAACGAATAAAATGATAGTTTGTCATTTTAATCAATGCATATTAAGTAGTCTTGGGATGATTGGCTACATGTACATGAAATTCAATGGAAGTAAGTAATTTCTACATGCAAGGCCAATGAAAATCTTGACGTAATGTGATTTGTCTCAATATATTTCTGCTGAAACTGGTGATAGTGTACGAAGAAAAAGTGATTTCTCGGCAGGGGAAATGTATTTCACATTTTGTAGCACTATCGGAGGCTCGCCAAGAAACAGCACAAAGGGAAACACGAAGGACTGCTCATCAAGACGTGATGAACCTTAATTACCACATGTTCAAACATTATGAACCATGGCGCTGTTCGCTGTGCTCGGTGTCTCATCAGTACTGAGAAAACAATTGTATTTGTCAGTACACCATATAGGGATTTTTTTGTACTGCAAACGAATATTATTGTCGTTACCCCGGCATCGTACATATATTACAGATCTATGCTTTGCGCACGAGCAATCCCAGGTTTATATGCTTTGCGCACAAGCAATCCCAGGATTGCGCGGCCAATCCATCCATGCATGGTTTGTATATCATGGATCCATGGTTTGCACAGGACAATCCTTGGATTGCGAAATCCATATGCTTTGCACGTAACGGTAAAAAAAAACGTTAGTATGTTACATAATCATACCGGCAGTAAGTGTTTTTAATTTTCTCCACATGAACTAACAACAAATGAAATTAGAATAGTTTATAACCCATGCCATATGCAATACACGGAAAGCGGTATATTTTCAGCTGTACATATATCTACCGCACCCATCCCAACGGATGGGGCCCGGAATGGCTGGGGCCCGTGCCAGCTCTCGACGGCCCTGGGGACTGTACGCTAGAAGGAACCCATTTAAGTTCAGCAAACGCGGCGGTTTAACCCCTTTCGACTTCGTGACCTCTGTCGTGTTTCATGCGTAAATCAAGTAAGCGTATTAAAACTTTGCGTATAATATACTCCGGTATAGCAGTGTCGACGTCTATGCTAGTGAAATTCGGTTTCAGTAGTGAGAAGCGTATAGTTAAGTGCATGCGCTTTTTGTCTTTGCTAACTATATTCGTATGTAAGCCTATTAAATACGTTGGTTTGGATCGCCCGATATTTTATATATGTGTCCTGTGACTGCTTCCTAATCTGCCATACGTCATTGCGACACAACATGAATTAATACACGACCCGCCATGTTGGTGCACACGTTCTACGGAAAACATCGTGTGATGGTAAAGGTCCATAACCTTCCCAAACTCTAACCTTAAGGTAAGGTAGCCGGTATTGGGAAGGTACACAGACCAGAGACTGAGTTGTAGGGAAGATGCTAGGTGGCGTGTTCACGGTTCACTTGTGGGGTGTGCCGGAAGTAGCCTAATGAATTTCAAGACTACCCGCCGTAACGAATTCGTTTTTGCGGCGTAGCAGTATAAAAAGCTACTTAGTAGTTCGCTTCTAGAGATGCTTGTTTATCTTATTTAAGGTAACTTCGTATTCTAAAAGATGCAGTCCAAAGAGCTATTTTCAAGCCAAGTAGCCTGCATTGTGTGTGCATGCATGTTGGACATGAGTTGTGGCAAGCGTAGGTACTTGGATATTTTTTTCAAATTGATATTTTTGCAACAATTCGCATGGTTCTAAAAAGAGTAAAAATTGTGCATTCCAACGGTATATTACTTATCATATCATATTTTTTCATTCGGTCAATACGGCAGCATAAAGCGGTACTTTTGAATGTATGGAATTGAATGACCGCGCAAAAAAAAACTGTGCCGGTTTAACTTATATTCGCTACATTGATCTTACCAAATATGCTACTGCAGCCAAATATATAAGGAGTAACTGCCAACATACCTGCATATAAAAATCCTTTTTAGAAGGTACTACAGCCGATATTATGCATAAAATCATGCCAAATATGCAGGCTGCTCATGGTAGCGATATAGAAACATATAGCCAAATGTATATATATCATGTTCTCGGAAACAAAATTTTACCATTCAATGAAAAAGGCATTTCACATGTCAGGAAAATCAACAAAAATAATATTTCCAGTAATACAGCTGTAATATGCATACTTTTTCATCTTCCCCTTCTTCCTCGATGTCTTCCTGTGTCCAGTAACAGTTGGTGGCTTTGGGAACTTTACCAGTACTTTTCACTGAAATAATGTGTCTATGATGCAGAATATTTTGTTTTTGCTCAGCAACTCTGTCGGTTAAGGTATTTTTGAAATGGTTAAGTATTGTTGACCTTACATATAAAAATGAATTCTGCAAATGAATACAGAAATCATGTGAGTCAAGCTATATCACTGATGTGAAACATAGTCTTCTGTTTGACCAGAGGCTATAGCACCTAATTGCAGTACTGACATACGAAGTTACTGGCACAGTGTGCACACTGATATGGAGGTCATTGATGTCCCATGCATCAACTGTTGTTGAGTCCCATGAAAGAGTGAGATTTTTATTTGCATACATTACTTCACTTACCTGAATATCACTGATGATCCTTAATTTACACATTGATATACTGTACTACTATGAGGAAGACTATCAATAGTTGTACCCACCAATTCAAAAAGTATTGCGCTAATCACATTACACACATGTGTTATGGGTGCTCCATATTGGAGGCAATAGTAAATAGCCTTGCAGCAAGCAGTGCTATATGTCTTGCTATCATTTCTGGTCATGATGATATTTGAGCCTGATAATCGATGTAGCAATTCTTCATTACTTACATGTAATTCTATGTTTTGAACCAAATCAGTGATTTTGTTTTGCAAATTATCTTACATCCCTTGTGTACAGACAGCAACGTTTTATATTTACAATAAACTGCTGGTATGTGCCACTTATGAATTTCTTAATTTAGCTGTTTTATTAATTTTAAGTTTAATCAGTTCTTAACATAAGGTGGATTGCACATTACATTTATCCAGCTCTGTATTCAAAATTGGTAGAGGAACAGCTACATTTTCAGCTGTGTCAACAGACACTATAAACTGCTCATTGCGAAACACCTGTAAAATTTTGACATTATGACGTATTGCCCACCGCAACACATCAGGTGTAGTGTTGAGACTGCTTCCAGCAAAGTGCTCAATAATTATATGATACTTTTTGTATTTTCTAAACGTTGGGATGCTATGTTAGTGTGGATGTAAAAACACCAAGCCCCTTTCGTATCATGGGTGCTTATACAGTTAGTTACGTTCATTAAATGTAATTCTTAAAATGGTAAAAAAAAATTCTTTTCAAATCATCAGCAACAGTCTTCATTATCCATGCAAGTACACACAGAAGTGTTGAATAAAAATATATAATTTCATAAACATAGTATTAAAATACGAATAATAAGCTCACATTGCATGTTGCTATGACAAATTTTGATTAAATTGGTTTGATTGATAAGTGCACTGCGCTAAATCAGAATCTCGAGATATGCAAAGCGCTTTTACTACATAAGCAGCAGAGTCTGAAAATAATCTAGCTAAAGAACCCACGGCAACGATAAGGTGCGTTTTATATAGAACACCTCTTTAACACTCTCTACCTACGTAAAAAAAAGTGAAAAACATATCTTTGTAACATTAAGGCAAATAAGTATGACGTCCCACTGTCATAAAAGCTATTAGCTTTCACGATAATCGCATACCTTAAACCATATGAAGCCGTTCGTGGAGGCTTCGAGACAACACCCTGCGCATCGTCTGATTGCCCTCATATTTAAATGAGTAATGCAACTAGGTGTCCTTAATGCCTTCATATGTATTTCATGGAACCCATTCAATGCGCTACAAAATTCTATAACTAGCAAACCATAACCTTTTTTGACACGCCCACAACTTACTACTGCGAATCATTTCACCGTATACAACGAATAGCTAATGCTAAAAGAAGCCATGGGCTACCTTTATAGAATATAGCAAGCACAACAGAACTCGAAACCAGCACAAACAATCGATCGCCACAAATCAATCCTCTCCGGCAGTCAAAAATTACGGCACAATTTTTGGGAGACAATTTTTTACGGTAGTTACGTGATTTATCCAAGTACCTAGCAAGCGATGCAAGCATGCTCTTGCTCAAGATGGAGGCTGTTTGTAGGTTAGGCTAGCTACAGCATTCCATCTTTATCTATATGTTATAATATAATTTGCGATGTATACGTACGTCCATACGTCCGTAAAAGCTACTCAGCTTCGCCAGGGCCGTAGCATCGATAAAAGAACCGGTCAGGCCACAGTTGAAATGAATATGTTTCCTAGGTGGAAATCGAACAGTATAGGAGATCATGCAAGCATAGTTGTTTTTTTTTTCCTATCAAGGTCAACTGCTTGTAACTTGTGAGCGCTGTAACTTCATTTTTGAACATATAGGCATGCATTCAATCATCATTTGTTTTGTGTTTGTGTCTCTTTGCAGCTAAAGATGTTTACCAATGAAACATATAGCAAATTACATGTACATTTATTCGGATATCACTGTTAAAAGGTCCATATATACAGGAGGTAAGCAGCAATGCCAAAAAAATGTTACCACAAGAGGCCCTGGCTTTATTTGCCAGACAGTTTCCAACGTCAAGCCTAGCCTTATACTGATGAGGCCTTTGGTACTGCAACCTCACTAAAATGCACAACATGTACATGTACTGGTATAAATGGTGATTAGTGATGCATATATGCCTACAATGCTCCTCTGAGTTTCCTGCATGGACCACCCCATACAGCTCTTTTGTTGTAAACAGCCCACCAAACCTTCGTTTTGATGGCTTTCCCCCAGGACCTTGTTTATAATGAATATATGATCCCGTGCACCTCCAAATAAGCTGCATCAGACGTGAAGAGATTGAATTGACGTTTTAATTTCGTGTATGTGTGGTTGAAAGCATGCAAAGAGCAAGGTCATGCAATGCTTTGCCCATACATGTAGTGATGAAGGGGACAGTCCTGTTGTGATTAATAGGTTTTGTAGCATTCATAGATTTTGTGGCCATTCTATCAGTGTATATAAATAGCCACATGAGAGTAACCAAGTTTTGACATACCACGTGAAACAAAACAATTTCTAGTAACTAAGATTTGTGACTTAAGTCACATGCAATATCACCATCAAGCGTGTGTAATGGGTATATATTGTGGGCGTTATTCTATGAGTCGCAGGAAACGAATTGAATAACACCCACAATACATGTATAGCATTGAATATTAATAAATTGATGCATTTGCTTCTTGGCTCTGGACGGTACTTTAACACGTATTGCACGTTCTCGTGAGCTAACAAAGCCATTCAACGGCCAGACTGGATGCTATGGCCCTGCCCCCGCCTACCCTGTGGGTTTGATGTAGAGACCTTTTCATTACGTGATTTAATTATAATATTACCGAAAATCTGTGCACCAACATGGCGGATCGTGTATTAATTTTATATTGTGTGGCAATGACATTTGGCAGATTATGGAGCAGTCACATGACACATGAAAAGGTAGCAATTGTATATTGCATCACTACAACATTTGCCAACATCCCTTCAGATTTCTTTCAAACACACATATCTAACAGATCCTATTGTAACTATATTATATGCACAATTTCACTTTCAAATTCATTTTCGCTCATGAATAATTATAATTCAAGGATAGGATATCTTTGTAAAGCCTGCAATGCTTGCTGTGATTCAGATGACATGAATTTAAAGCATTTAAATTTCGTACAATGCTAAAGTGTTAATAATTTTAGAGCCTTGCTGGTCCAAGTGGACAGTTTGTGATATCTCATAAAGTGGTGTTCATTTTTGTGCATTATAGAGCAAGGGAACCTATTAAGGAACAACCAACTTCCATTGACTGATGCAGACAAACTATGCATGCTAGAGAGATAATTCAAACACTGTTGGGTAGAGAATTTAACGTAGATTACAACTATACACTCTTAACATTTGTGTTTGGAATTCTATCTGCAGTGTGATGCTGTATAGAATATCTGTGCACTGGATGTCTCAAAGAAATGTGGTTTTCATGATATTTGAAGTTTATTCTATTTTTTTGTTCTATTTACAAGTTTCTAGGGTTAGACCAGATGCATGTATTATGTACGGAATAGACTCGTAGTGCTCGCAAGCATGACCCTGCAGTCATAAAATGCACGCGCATGCATGCAGATGTATAAACTCTGTAATGCAACTATCAGTCGACAAAGCGCTGTGCTGGTAACACTTTAGCGCTATCTTCTTTGTATGAATGCGAGGCAATGACAAAAATTGCAGCTAGAGGCGTGTTAGCGCTAAAGTGTTACCAGCACAGAGCTTTGTCAACTGATAGTTGCATTATAGAGTTTACATATGCATGCATGTGTGTGCATTTTATGACTGAGTCATGCTCGCGAGCACCAAGAGTATGTATATGGATCTGGTTTAAGCAACATGTATGTGGGACTCTGTTTAAACGTCTATACGTTTGTATAGCAAATCATTGTTATAATAGAAGACTAGTTATATATTTCATTCTTGATCTGATTATTAAACATAGTAACTATAATAAACTTATTGCAAGGCATGCAATTAAATCTGAACAGTTTATGTTTCAGTAAGCATATTTATTTCCATATAGTGCAAATGGATTACAAGCAATTAATATCTGCTTTGAACATGAATTCATTCATGTCAGTTTTCCTGGTAGCCACCTTCAGTGCATCTCTCAGTACAGTACAGTATGATAACACTTACTATGTCACTCCAAATGTCTCCATGTGCACCAACATCACAGCCCCTTGCCAAGAGTTTAAGACTTATTTCAACAATATTTCTTATTTTCAATCCAAAACAGAATTCATATTTCTGTCTGGTGTGCATCTGTTTGATTTAGGAAGAGTCCTTTCAGTGCAAGACATAATGGACGTACGTTTGGTAGGATCACATTACGTCACACAACGTTCAGTGGCTGAAAATGTTAAGGAATATGGTTTTGACCCTTATGGTGATGATAACAACACAACCTATTTACAATCATCCACGATTATCTTATGTACCAGTCTTTCAGGACTTTTATTTTCTAATGTCACTAACCTGACTCTTGCCAACCTAACTATACTAAACTGTGGAAAACATTCTTCTGTGACGTCACGGAAAGCCAGTATCCACATCTTCAGTGTTCACAACCTGTACATGGAAAGTATGTCGGTTCAAAACAGCACAGGATATGGTTTGGTAGGTGTGAATGTATTAGGGGAGTCTCAGATATTAAGGTCATCATTTGTGGGCAACAACCAGATAGTTAAAGACATTGCCCGATACTATGTGTACATAAGAAATTGCAGGAATGAAATAGGGACTTTGTACGAAAATTATGAAATTGACAGCAGCTACTATGTCATGTACAGTGGTGGAAATATTTATCTTCACTATGATGATAACGTAAACTCTGCTGTAACTACATGTATGCATCAGTTAAGTATTTCTTTCATTCTTGTGGCTTTGGGAATGGACGCTTCCTTCAGTATAATAGCTTCTCCAGGTACTGGCACAGGCTTGTCACTTGTTATGGACCAATCATTGTACAATGTCAATATCTCCATCGACAATTTAGTAGCATACAGAAACCAAGCATATCAAGGTACTAATCTCTACATCTCAGTCTCTTCAGCCATCTCTAATGTCACTGTTACCAACATATTTAGCGCATATGCTTCATCAATATCAAGTGGTGTGTACTATTCGACCTCATTACACTCTGCACCATCATGGTTTGTCCTCAAAGACTCCACATTTCAATGTAACTGGGTAGATGATTTTGTGGGGCGAGGTTCATCACTTGCCATCTTGCTTAAATCACCAGAAAGTATTTCCATAGAGAACTGTACATTTACACTGGATGAAGCTTGTGGGGCTTCAGGTTGTAGGTCTTCATTATCCGTGGAAATGTCTATACAAACTAGCACCAGTGCTAATATTAGCATAAACAACTGCTTATTTACAAATATGCTCAACTCTACAACAGCTCTATTCTATGGATTTTATGGTGGATCTGCAAATGCGTATCTTAGCAATTCATTGTTTATTGGAACTACTGCAGTAATGTCAAATTCTATCTCGACACTGATTCAAATTAAAAACTGCA
Organism: Spongilla lacustris; assembly: GCA_949361645.1. NCBI lineage: Eukaryota > Metazoa > Porifera > Demospongiae > Spongillida > Spongillidae > Spongilla > Spongilla lacustris. The sequence continues at coordinate 4,651,014 of OX442437.1, read as the reverse complement.
CTTTTTATAATAGTACTGTAGATATTGTCAGTTATGGTTCAGTTGTACATTTTATTGAGCATAACACTTTCATAGGAAGTACACTGAGCTGTGGCTCTTCTGATTATATAGGTGAAGTAAATCTTGATGGATTTAGCAACTTTACAGGATCAACAGTTATGATTAGTGATTCAGGAACAATTGTTCTAGAGAATACCTGTTATTGTACATTTAGAAACTCGACACTAAATGGAATTAGTAGTGCACACATTTATATTGATGGAAATAATGCTTTCATGGAATCCTCAATAATAGCCTCTCAGAACACTAATATATCTATAAAAGGAAATAACACATTTAGTGACAGTGTTACTGCTTTAGGAGGAGCCATCTATCTTACAAGCTCTTCCCTTTATTTCACTGGCGATTCTCTGTTCATTAATAACACTGCTAGGTATGGAGGAGCAATATATGTAGACTCATCTTCCTCTATGTCATTCGTCTCACCAGCAAATGTATCGTTTATCAATAACACTGCATATCTCACTGGAGGTGCCATATATGTTGAAACATCTACAACCAGCAATGCATGTTTTTATTCGCTGAACTGTTCCGACATGGAGGGAATCCATCTTTACTTTGAAGGCAACTATGCTGGAGATGCAGGCAGTGTACTATATGGAGGGAATATTGATACATGCCAGATATATCCCTCATGTCTGTACTCATCAACCATTGTTTTTGATAATATTACAATTATTGGTTATCATGACAACTCTACATCACTGATATCATCTGATTCTCCATGCATATACTCCTGCAATACATCCACCAGTCCTGTATGCTTGACCAATGGAAATGTATCTATTTATCCAGGACAAACACTTGAATTGACATTTGTAACACTTGGTCAGAGAAATGGCATTGTTCCATGCAATATCATTATTTATTCTGACAGGGTCATTGGTGTACTGAGAACTCTCAAACAGTGTAGTTCATATCCCATTCCATACGAGTTGAAGAATGGAACTCAAAGTTTGATAACTGAAACATCTCTAAATTCAGGTCAGTTATTTCAACACAGTTATTTAATTGACCAGAATATTTTACCATGTCCAGTTCTATTTATTAAAGACGATGTCTCTTCATCATGCATATGTGACCCATTACTACATAGGTACAATTTGGTTTGTAATATCAGTGACATAACAGTGACTAATACAGGAAACATATGGATTGGTCTCACTTCTGAAGATGTCCCAGCATTTCACGATCATTGCCCATTTGATTATTGCACACAAAACGAAACAATCAATGTGCTTGATTTGGACAGTCAGTGCAGCTACAGTCGTAGCGGAGTACTGTGTGGGCAATGCCAAGGGAACCTAAGTATGACATTTGGAACATCTAAGTGTGCAAGCTGTTCTAATTATCACCTCCTGATAATCATGGTGTTCATTATCATGGCAGTGGTTCTGGTGGTAGTGTTGCTTCTATTCAACTTTACTGTAACCAATGGTGCTCTGAATGGGTTATTATTATATGCCAATCTCATCAGAATAAATGATATCGTTTTTTTCCCAAACAGGAGTGGTTATTCAAATTTTTTATCCACAGTCATAGCTTGGATCAACATTGACTTGGGTATTGAGGTCTGCTTCTATGATGGCATGGACAGCATAGCCAAAACATGGCTGCAGTTTGTGTTTCCTACTTCTCTAATGGGAGTGGTCCTTCTTGCTGCAAGGTATTCCTCAAGTATTTCCACCTTGCTCAGGTTCAATGCAGTCCCTGTGCTATGTACGCTAGTTCTACTTTCTTACTCAAAAATCCTACGAACAATCATCATTATATTCTCACCTGCATCTGTACAAAGTTCACCAGATTTCCTTGTATGGCAGTATGATGGAAATGTGAAGTACCTCGGAAGGGAACACCTACCTCTGTTTGTGTTTGGCCTGTTGGTGACCATCTTCTTCATCATCCCATATTCCACCATATTACTGATGACCTCATGTTTGCAGGCTTGGTCACACTGGAGTTGTCTTCAATGGGTTAACAAGCTAAAGCCATTTCTTGATAGCTACCAAGCTCCATTCAAAGAACGTTATCGCTACTGGCCAGGAGTTCTTCTATTTATCCGTCTCCCTCTGTACCTTGTGTTCATATTATCAGATAGCACGCCAGTGAAGATGTTGTCCATTATCTTTTGTATACTTTTCTACCTGTGCATCATGGCTGTATTGTCTGTCTACAAGAACTGGTCTGTTCTTTTGATAGAAATGATTTTGATTGCAAATATTTTGATTCTTTCTGCTGTCCTAGCAACAAGCCATGATATATCTGCTGAATCACGTGAAACTATAATAAATATTGGCATATCATGTTCATTGTTTCTTATCACAGTGACTGTAACATATCCAAGGATGAAATGGATAATTCATATCCTTTGCCAGAAGAAGGTTTCCTCTGTCAGTGCTGAGACTCAACCTTTGCTCAATTAAAAGCATCAGCTAACATGGAAGGAGGAATAATCTGAATTTAGTGAGGCTTTACTGGATGGCTAATAAACATAACTCTAAATATTTATAGATGTCACTGTTGTATTTTGTAAGTTTCGTGTGTATAATGTTGCAATCTGAACATTCTTTGTTCTTTGGTGATTCAAATTTTCTTGTAATAGCATCAGCCAGTGTGAATGGGATTGTTGCATTCCAGGGGGTCAGCAAGCACCCTTATATTCAACAAGATTCTTGTGACCCTCTTTTTAATGTTTATTTTTTGGACACCACTTAGTTAGTTATAGTGAGGAATTCCAAATGAGCAGCCACCCCATTGTCATCTGACATGGGTGGCTGCCATGGTTCCATTTATTAATTATATCCATGAGTGTGGTTTGCCCAATGCACGTGGCTTGCATAATGCAAGCGAATCTCTCATTACAAGTGGGCTATGGCACTATGCCCATGTACCTGTTGTATTGCTTGTTTCAAGATCCTTTCAATAAAGTCCCAGCAATCCATCAGTTGTGATGCCCTGACTGACAACTAAAGGATTTGTGATGCAACAGCATACAAACCATCTACATAGTGCAATAGATCCATGACTTAGATGTATATGTGTATTTGATGTTGCTTGCATATACAAAATGACGAGTGGACTATTATGCAGTATGGTGGAGTATAGGGGACTGTTGTGCACTGTTGCACAGTATGATGGACTTGGTGAACTGTTGTGCAGCAGGCCTATACTATTGCCATGGGATATATAATAACATGTTAACCTTTTGGGTGCCAAGGGCATATTTATATACTATATATCATAGTCCAATGTCCATGATAGCAGGGCATACATTTAAATGGATGTACAATAATAACTCCATTCTGTTCTTGAAGATGGGTGCAATGAGTTAGTAGGAGGAGGAATATGGTACATGCATAAACTAATTATAGGAAGTACATGTAGTACAACTCTTCAAATTTCAGCAACACTACACAAACTGTTACAGTGCATCCCACAGTTCATATCAGTGCTATGTGTGCACATTTTTGATGTGGGAGAAACTAACGCAAGTAGTTATCAGCAATTGACAGTTTGTGGAGTAAATCATATACATCAACAGAACTCGAGTGGCATGCAAACATTATTTGATACATGTAATGTACATGCACAAGGTATACCATGTACATAATTATATCATTATTATACACAACTGGCACTCAAAGATTTAAAACTATATACAATTTTTACATGTACTCCCCACCTGCATGCATACCTCTGTCTGTATATGGGTACATGCTCAACAGTTCAACATACTGCACAACAGTACTACACTATACTCCACAACAGTACACCAGGCCATATTCAATTCGAGGTCACTCCGCTTGTATTCTGTGATCCAAACATCAACCCCATCATGCATTCCAAGCGCATTTTTTCACTGAACGTATATGACCTCAGGGTGTTGTGTCTTCACTGAACATTACACCTTTTCGTACAACTTAGTACTGTTGACTTATCACCCTTCTACATTTTATATCCCTTCCCATAGGTCTGGGGATGAGGATACAGACCACCTTACTGCACAACAGTCCACCATACAATGAATGCATAGTATATGGTATAAAATACTAGTATCTTCCCTCCTTATGACAAAACAACCAATAACAGAAAATATTGCAATAAAGTAAAGCTCATGTACAAAAAAACTTTGCCTAACTAACAAAAACTTCAAAGTATGTGAAGTAAATCGAATTCATTTTAGTAGCCATCAAGTAGAGGCTCCCGATATTCTGAGTAATTCATTATAGCTTCTTCTGATGCATTTGCATTGCACAATGGTTTAGACTCAGTATTAAGAGCAGGTAACTTGTTTCTCTGGAAAAGAATGTGAATTATCCATTTCATCCTTGGATATGTTACAATCAGTGCCATGAGAAACAATGAACATGATATACCAGTATTCAATATAGTTTCACGTGATTGGGCAAATATATTATTGCTTGTTGCTAGGATAGCAGAGAGAATCAAAATATTTGCAATTAAAATCATTTCTATCAAAAGAACAGACCAGTTCTTGTAGACAGACAATACAGCCATGATGCACAGGTAGAAAAGTATACAAAAGATAATGGACAACATCTTCACTGGCGTGCTATCTGATAATATGAACACAAGGTACAGAGGGAGACGGATAAATAGAAGAACTCCTGGCCAGTAGCGATAACGTTCTTTGAATGGAGCTTGGTAGCTATCAAGAAATGGCTTTAGCTTGTTAACCCATTGAAGACACCTCCAGTGTGACCAAGCCTGCAAACATGAGGTCATCAGTAATATGGTGGAATATGGGATGATGAAGAAGATGGTCACCAACAGGCCAAACACAAACAGAGGTAGGTGTTCCCTTCCGAGGTACTTCACATTTCCATCATACTGCCATACAAGGAAATCTGGTGAACTTTGTACAGAAGCAGGTGAGAATATAATGATGATGGTTCGTAGGATTTTTGAGTAAGAAAGTAGAACTAGCATACATAGCACAGGGACTGCATTGAACCTGAGCAAGGTGGAAATACTTGAGGAATACCTTGCAGCAAGAAGGACCACTCCCATTAGAGAAGTAGGAAACACAAACTGCAGCCATGTTTTGGCTATGCTGTCCATGCCATCATAGAAGCAGACCTCAATACCCAAGTCAAGGTTGATCCAAGCTATGACTGTGGATAAAAAATTTGAATAACCACTCCTGTTTGGGAAAAAGATGATATCATTTATTCTGATGAGATTGGCATATAATAATAACCCATTCAGAGCCCCATTGGTTACAGTAAAGTTGAATAGAAGCAACAATACCACCAGAACCACTGCCATGATAATGAACACCATGATTAGCAGGAGGTGATAATTAGAACAGCTTGCACACTTAGATGTTCCAAATGTCATGCTCAGGTTCTTTTGGCACTGCCCACACAGTACTCCACTACGATTGTAGCTGCACTGACTGTCCAAATCAAGTACATTGATTGTTTTGTTTTGTGTGCAATAATCAAATGGGCAATGATCGTGAAATGCTGGGACACCTTCGGAAGCGAGACCAATCCATATGTTTCCTGTATTAATCACTGTTACGTCACTGATATTACAAACCAAATTGTACTTATGAAGCAATGAGTCACATATGCACGATGAAGAGACATCATCTTTGATAAATAGAACTGGACATGGTAAAATATTCTGGTCAATCAAATAATGATTTAGAAATAACTGAACTGAATTTAGAGATGTTTCAGTTACCAAACTTTGAGTTCCATTTCTCAAAACATAGGGAATTACATAAGAACTACATTGTTTGATAGTTCTCAGAACACCAATTACTACATTGGCTGAATTTATAAAGATGACAGTTGGGACTGTTCCGTGTCTCTGACCAAATGTTACAAATGTCAATTCGAGTGTTTGTCCTGGATAAATAGATACATTTCCATTGGTCAAGCATACAGGACTGGTGGATGTATTGCAGGAGTATATGCATGGAGAATCAGATGATATCAGTGATGTAGAGTTGTCATGATAACCAATAATTGTAATATTATCAAAGACAATGGTTGATGAGTACAGACATGAGGGATATATCTGGCATGTATCAATATTCCCTCCATACAGTACACTGCCTGCATCTCCAGCATAGTTGCCTTTAAAGTAAAGATGGATTCTTACCATGTCGGAACATTTCAGCGAATAAAAACATGCATTGCTGGTTGTAGATGTTTCAACATATATGGCACCTCCAGTGAGATATGCAGTGTTGTTGATAAACGATACATTTGCTGGTGAGACGAATGACATAGAAGAAGATGAGTCTACATATATTGCTCCTCCATACCTAGCAGTGTTATTAATGAACAGAGAATTGCCAGTGAAATAAAGGGAAGAGCTTGTAAGATAAATTGCTCCTCCTAAAGCAGTAACACTGTCACTAAATGTGTTATTTCCTTTTATAGATATTTTAGTGTTCCGAGAGGCTATTATTGAGGATTCCATGAAAGCATTATTTCCATCAATATAAATGTGTGCACTACTAATTCCATTTAGTGTCGAGTTTTTAAATGTGCAATAACAGGTATTCTCTAGAACAATTGCTCCTGAATCACTAAGCATAATTTTTGATCCTGTAAAGTTGCTAAATCCATCAAGATGAACTTCATTATCAGCAGAAGAGCAGTGCAGTGTACTTCTTATGAAAGTGTTATGCTCAATGAAATGTACATATTTACCATTTCCTAAAGCAATAATATCCGCAGTATGAAACGTGCAGTGATTAAATTGAAAATTAGTTACTACTGGTACTAATGTTATACTTATTCCATGAAACCATGAGTTGGTAAAATATCCAATAGCAAATGGTCCGCTCACAACTCTAAGTTCAGGTGTAGAGTTGAGCATATTAGTAAATAAACAGTTGCTTATGCTAAGGTTTGCATGCATACCATTATAAATGGATACTAAAGGTGATTCATCACTTGAGAATGTACAGTTCTCAATGGAAAAATAACTGTGGTCTGCAGAATAAGGTTCTAAGGCAAATGACGAACCTTTCAAGTTACATTGAAATGTGGAGTGTTTGAGGACAAACCATGATGGTGCCCCTGAGCCGATAAATGAGGTTGAATAGTATACACCACTTGATATTGATGAAGCATATGCGCTGAATATATTAGTGAAAGTCACATTACAGATGGCTGAAGAGACTGATGTGTAGAGATTTGCACCTTGAAATGCATGGTTTCTGTATGCTACTACATTGCTGATGGATATATTGACATTGTATGATGACTGGTCCATAACAAGTGACAAGCCTGTACCATTACCTTGAGAAGCATCTCTACTGAAGGAAGCATCCATGCCCAAAGCCACAAGAATGAAAGACATCAATATATGATGTGTCTGTATAGCAGAGTTTAAATTATCATTATAGTGTAGATAAATATTTCCACCAATGTAGTTGCTACTGTTGAGTGATCCATTATTTGTGTACAAAACTGCCACGTCATTCCTACAGTTACGCATTGATACTTGTTGAAGGATGTCTTTCACTATCTGATTGTTGCCCACAAATGATGACCTTAATATCTGGGACTGTCTTAACACATTCACACCCACCAAACCATACCCTGTGCTGTTTTGAACTGACATACCCTCCATGTACAGGTTGTGAACACTGAAGATGTGGATACTGGCTATCCGTGACGTCACAGAAGAATGTTCTCCACAGTTGAGTATAGTTAGGTTGGCAAGAGTCAGGTTAGTGACATTAGAAAACAAAAGTCCTGAAAGATTGGTACATAAGATAATCGTGGATGATTGTAAATAGGTTGTGTTGTTATCATCACCATAAGGATCAAAACCATATTCCTTAACATTTTCAGCCACTGAACGTTGTGTGACGTAATGTGATCCTACCAAACGTATGTCCATTATGTCCTGCACTGAAAGGACTCTTCCTAAATCAAACAGATGCACACCAGACAGAAATATGAATTCTGTTTTGGATTGAAAATACGAAATGTTGTTGAAATAAGTCTTAAACTCTTGGCAAGGGGCTGTGATGTTGGTGCACATGGAGACATTTGGAGTGACATAGTAAGTGTTATCATACCGCTGTACTGTACTGAGAGATGCACTCAAGGTGGCTACCAGGAAAACTGATATGAATGAATTCATGTTCAAAGCAGATTTTTGCTTGTAATCCATTTGCACTATGGAAATAAATTTATTTAAATCAACTACCAAAACTCCCATGCTCAAAACTGAATTGTTCAGTTTAATTGCATTACACACCAGGAGCATATAGCACATATCGAAAGCCGCACATCTGCAGACATTGCACTGGCACGGTGACTGTCAGGTCAACAGCTTCCATGTGGCGGAAGCTATTGACATGTTAGGAAATAGAGGTTGGCGGCTAATGGTTGTAGGCCAGGGTTCGGAGACCATGCAGGGGTCAGAGGCCAGGGGTCAGGGGCTTGGAGGCCAAGAAATCCTAGTTTGTGAGTTATTATCATTGGTTAATTAGCTGGCTTTAAAGTTGGCCACCTGCTTTGGAGCCAGCCAACCAGCTTTAAATTGGGTCAACCAGTTTTGAAGCAGGTCAAAAGGTTATGAATTGGGCCATTACATATATACATTATGCATGAATTCACAATATGTGTGGTATGCTAACAACATAGGATTTCTGTTTTTGGATTGCATACTACATCACACCATGTATCTTATATTTTTATTGCACTTTTTGCTATTGTTCGAATAATTGCCACATACACGAGTAAGTCTAGTGATGAAACACTCAAGGCCAAAATAAGGGGGAGCTGTAGCATTAGGCATGCTTAGCCGGTGGAAATGAGAGGGCAAGTCTCTTGTACATTACTGAAGCCATTTCCCAAGTCCACCAGATTAAGAATGCTATACTTGTAGTATTGTGCATATTTGAATTGTTCTCATGAGAGGGGTTGCTTGTAAGGTTCAGTAGCCACATTGTGACAAAATGGGATGTGTCCGATGAATGTAAAACCATCACAAGTACAGTTGAATGCATGCTGGACAGGAAAGGTGGTACAGCACATGCACAAAACAATTGGAAGGAAGTAGCACAGGCTTCCAACCATAACCTAGGAAAGTGTGTCCCTAAAGGCATGGCATCAAAACGGCTTTCATCTTCATTAATGTCACAGCCAAAATTACAACTAAGGGAAAGCGGATGAAACATCTACTCTTACAACAAAATATGGAAGAGATATTACAGGGAGGAGATAATGGTGTGTATGCTGGTGTATATGATGGGGAGGAGAAGCTAGTGTATATAATACAGATTGAGGAGATGCTGGTGTATATGATGGGGAGGAGAAGCTAGTGTATATAATACAGATTGAGGAGATGCTGGTGTATATGATGGGGAGGAGAAGCTAGTGTATATAATACAGATTGAGGAGATGCTGGTGTATATGATGGGGAGGAGAAGCTAGTGTATATAATACAGATTGAGGAGATGCTGGTGTGTATGATAGGGAGGAGATGCTGGTGTATATTCATCTGCAAGGCCGTAGCCAAGAGGGGGTTTGGGGGGTCTTAAGCCCCCCCCCCCCCCCACCCTCCCCCCCCCCTAAATTTTGGGCATATATATCACATGCAAATTAGATATTCTGTACTGTGTACAGTACAAACACATTGTTCTGAAACAAAGCAGCCTTAGACCAACAGGAAGTTTAAAAGATCACAATTTGAAATTTCCAAATGATAATCTTTCAAGTTGAAAGGGGAGTCAATCAAACTGGTGCATGCATTCACATGTGCATAAAGACACATATATGCTATAGGCTTTCCCGCAGTGGCAAATGAGTTTGCAAGCCATAATAATTATTAATTCAAGTCGACAGATTGTAATTGGCCAATGGAACTTATGTTTCATTTATTTAAATCTACATTCGAGCATTCGCACGAATTAAGCACCAGTCCTCCTTTGCTTGCAGGGGAGTCCAGAGGCGGATCCGGGGGGGGGGGGGGGGGGGGGGGGCTGGAGGGCTATAGCCCCCCCCCCCCCCCCCCCTTTCCATTAGAACACGCCCCTTTCCCTTTTGAACTCCGCCCCTTCAGGTATACGACATGCACCCTCGTGATAACGTGTATACACCTCCCGAATTTGCGCCTCGATCTTCGTAGACTCTACTTGTGAAAATGAGTCAACGCGTGATCGCAATCACATGTAGTGACGATGAGATATTCATAGCTGAACCACAACCCGTACCATAAAGCGGTGGATCCAATCAGCCTTTGCCAGACTAGTGCGAATCTGATGAAATTGCTGTCAACATCAATGAGTAATGCAAAGTACCTTGATACTGACCTGCTAAAATTTAGGTGTGATGCTGGGGACACTGTTTTAGCTGAGCGTTTAAGCAAATGGGCTAAAAATGCAACTTACCGTTCAAAGGTGTGAAAAAGGTATCGAATCCAGGAATTCAATGCTCAAAATTTCCCCTTTCTAGCCCTCCGCCCTTGGGGAGAGTATCATACAGTAGCTTAGGTTAGGGTTAGAGCTTGGGACGGTTATAACTTATAAAGATGCACTAATCTATACGATGCCATGCAGCAGTGGAATTATATAGTCGTGCCAGGCGCTTCACAATACGATTATGCATGTACACGCAAAGCTTAGTTAGACAACCTTACCAGCTAGCTGGATTAGAAGCGCTGCAGGACACACTACTACTAGGGCTGGTGTAATCCGAGCGGAAGCAGATCTTGGTGGGCGGGTGGGGGCGGTACTCTGGGCTTTTATTGGAACGTTATTGCAGGAGCCTGAATGGTACGACTTTTGTTACCTCTGCCTAGAAGCATGGATCATAGATAGAGAAATTGGAAACGCGTCACGTGTCATACCGGTGTGGGAGGGCGGATTGTCCCCCCGTGCAGAATGTCCCCCCGGACATTCTGCACTAGGGCAAACTGTCCCCCACTAGGGTAAAATGTCCCCCCCCCCCCCCCCGGACACTCCACATTAGGGCGCAATGTCCTACCTATAGGATAACAAAGGCAGTTATATAAACGTCCAACAGGCTGGTTTTTAACAAAGACCCGTCCTTATATAGCGTATGGAGATGAATTTTGTGTTGAATCTGTGGATGTGTTGAATACTGTGAATGTCCTCCGCAAACCTGTCATCACCCATAGAAGTGAGAGTGAAGGTCAACGGGAAGGAGGCAGTGATGGAACCGGATATTGGAGCAGCAGTGTCAATCACTCCAGAATCTGTGCAACAACCATTATTTCATCACAGTGTTTGCCACTGATCTCACAACTGCTGTTTTGAGGACATACACTGGTGAGCCTAGGGTACGTTACCAGTTAAGGTATAGTATGGCTCTTAGGTTACAGCCTGAAAGATTGAAAGCCTTCTGTACATGGAAAAGGGTCCCAGTCTCTTGGGAAGGGATTGGTTAAAACACATCAGGCTGGATTGGAAAGTAATACAAATGGTACATTCAGGGGCATCAGATGAGCTTGGAAGGATGTTAACAAGAATAAGAATGTGTCTTTTCAGCTGAGATGGGTACCATCAAGTCATTTATAGCCAAACAAGTGCACTATACACACTAGTTCCCAGACCTACGCTATAGTTCTAACAATCCAATACACTACAAAGTGCACATGTCCAATGCGATAGTGCACAGCATTTGATCAAGGTGACATGTGCATGTACACGAATAGTAATGCATTACGTTGCATGTGCAGATTAATGAATCAGAGGAACATTCAATACAACTGCCCCCAGTCCATGCTTTTAAGGTTTATCAAGTTAACCCCTTTGCAGCGCATTGATCAGGAGCCGTGTCATGTGATCTACTGGCTCCAAACATGACTCTGTTCACTTCAGTGATGGGAAGGTCACGAAGATATGGGATGCCTCCAGGAGGGGTGGGCTCAATGGGTGGAGCGATGGAGGAGTCTGTGTGTGTGTGTGTGTGTGTGTGTGTGTGTGTGTATGTGCATGTGTATGTGTGTGAGTGTGTATCAAATATCAAAGGGCTACCTTGCCCACTAAGGTTAACCATCACCCCATGCAAGCTAGTTGTATATATGCAGTACAACTGCCATAAAACTACTCTTAGTTACCAGCCTAGCCAGTCATAGCAACCAGTCTGACCCCGCTTTTTTTTTGTCTCAATATTTAACAAACATTAATGTTAGTTAATTACATGACCGGCCATGAGCTCTGCAGCTGCGTGATCTCCTAGCCTGCGAGGGTGCCCAGCCTACCCACGACTTTGACTTCACACTTTTGAAGGGAACACCAAGTGACCTTATTGTGTCCACCAACAGATTGAGTTTTGGACCAGAAAGAGGATCTCTTGTGCCCTCAAGCTCATCTCGATAGGCTGTGTCTTGAATAATGTTGTTCATCTAAATACCGAAGATGCGTAGAAGAAGATGTAGTTCATCTACCATGACATTTCTTAATGCAACTCTTATAAGGGGCAATTGTGCTTGATGCCTGTGTTCACAGGCCTAGACTTGGTGGTGAGGCTGGCACATTTTTCAATGTCCTCAAGTGTTGTTTCTTCAGCTGTTATAGATATGTCCCATATAATTTTGGTATCAAAACAATGTTCACTTACTGGTCTTTGGAGTGAATACAGCACCAGATGCGAGAAGGGTTTGAATTCGCTTGTGCAAAGCCAAGTATCGTCAAAAGGAACTATATGCATCCACATGTGCACACACAGAAATGTATCATCTCAAATTATCTGCACCATAGCACTGTATTGTTATGCATAGCATGTACATATATTGCAAAGGAGTGTACAGAAGTATTACATGGCAAGCTACATTTGGTACCTAAAGGTCGCCACAGAAATAGATGTCAATTCTTTGCCTTCTTCCATCACTGCAGATGATTTCCTTTCTCTCCAGAAGGTAATTGATCTCAGCAAGAAGTGGCCTAAGACTCATTGCCAAATCCTTGTATGTCTCTGAGATCCTTACGATGGCTAGAATGTGTTTTGCTGAAAATAGAATCAGGAGTGAGTTTCTATAATTGTACTCATAGTTCTGTTCACCTTTTGGCATCATTATCTCGTTTTTGGTGTTCAAAAGACAGAACGATAGAATGGTAAAATTGGAATATTTGCTACATTCAGTTCCATCACCACTAATTGTATCACCTGTCAACTCTTCAGTCCTGGTAATACAAACTTCATGTAAAATTACTGTAGTATGCATGAGGGCAAAGGAAACTGTTGTTGGCATGAAAATGCACAAAGCTACATCAATAATTAGTCTGTCTTTTAACTGTCACTATTGTGTGCATTCCCAGTATAGGTCCTTGGTATAGGGGGGTAGTTGCATACAACGTAACACGGATGGTTTGCCCGTATTCGTAGATTACGGAGTTGTTTCCTATCCATCTAATTTTTAAAATATCCATGGTCAAATTTAACTGCGATATATCGTTAACCGCGATATATCGCAGCAACCCTGCCAACAAGACCACAGGCTATCCAATATGAGGAAAGTACTATATTGAAGGTATTACGGAAAAGATAAAACCTGTCTAATTTTATTTGATACCAGCAGGTTCTGCACGTCATGGTAGCAAGCGTCACTGATTCCAAATCTGTCCATGACATGCAGAACCTGCTGGTATCAAATAAAATTAGACAGGTTTTATCTTTTCCGTAATACCTTCAATATAGTACTTTCCTCATATTGGATAGCCTGTGGTCTTGTTGGCAGGGTTGCTGCGATATATCGCGGTTAACGATATATCGCAGTTAAATTTGACCATGGATATTTTAAAAATTAGATGGATAGGAAACAACTCCGTAATCTACGAATACGGGCAAACCATCCGTGTTACGTTGTATGCAACTACCCCCCTATACCAAGGACCTATACTGGGAATGCACACACACACACACACACACACACACACACACACACACACACACACACACACACACCACACACACACACAACACACACACACACACACACACACACACACACACACACACACACACACACACACACACACACACACACACACACACACACACACACACACACACACACACACACACACACCCAATCCCAGTACACGAAGGTCTGGGATTGTGCTTAGTGGTTACTAAACTCACCGGCGTGCTTTGGTTCGTGAGATGTCGTTACTCAAAGCTTAAGGAGCTACGACGCTCTAACGGAAGTAAAATGTACGTTTAAAAGTTCAATTTGGGGTATCCCAGTACCGAAAGAAACACTATCTCAGGTGCAAGCAACCAACCAGGTTTAAAACTTCATTCACTAGATCTCGACATCATCTGATTCTCGTTACTCTAAGAGGACCACTTCACCGTAACGCGGATAGATTATTGAAACTATAGTATTTTCGTAGATTACGGAGTTGTTTCCTGTCCATCTTGATGTACCGCGGTTACGGTTAATTATAACCTTCACCGCGGTGAAAGTATGCAATATTTTACGGAGTACAAATGCGGTGATCACATTAAATAAGGAACACAGAGTCTCCACATAAACCTGCGGCGGATAATTAACCTTGCATGTAGTTAACCTAGAAGCTTGGAGTTCTGATGCGCTTACTTAGGCGCGAAGGCCATGCATCGTTTCTTTGATATGTTATGCACTTTCTGAAGGAGCGGGAATGGCTAAGTAAGGAATAATTTTTAGCCATAAAGTATTTCACCTTCTTTCCACCACATAAGTGGGTTATCTTTTCTAAAGTCTGTTTGTCTTCTTTCATATACTTTATCAAGTTCTTTGTCTACTTTTTTTCCTGGACTCCCTTTTTTAAACCATACAAATAGTACAAGTTAAAATTATATTCACTTTACAGGAACTGGTTCACAATACCATACAAAACCCACTATAGCTCGCTGCACTTGGTGCAAACCACCCAAGATTCATCAAGTAGCTGCTTGTGAATAGCAAAGAACTGCTGCAGTGTACTTTAGTGTGATCACTAGCTTGGTTAGGGGTCGAAAATTAGCTTCTTTTTTAACCGCGTTTAATATTTAACCACGGTTAAACGCTGTAACCGTGACTAGAGCTAATTACTTCCGTGAATTGAAGTAAATAACAAATTGAGGGGGGAAGGGGGGTCCGCGTGACAATGACTTTGTTTTAAAAAGCGCAAAGCATTTTGTCAGATTGATATTTATACACAGGGATTTAAATGTTTTCATGCTACTGTACTAATGTGAAATCCGCTGTTTAACGATTTCCTGTCTAAAATTAGAAGTTTCTGATCGTGCATGGTATGGCAGGCCCAACTGAATCTAAATAATGGAAATTTTGGGCTCCGCTAAGTTTCCTATCACTTATCAGTGTCTGAACATTAAAAAAAAAGATCATGATTGTTAAGGTGCCAGAAGTAAAATTTTCGATGGGCATTATTTAAATGGGGTGTCATGTTTTGCACAGGTGGAAAGCTATAGGCCTGTAGTGAAGTACTGGAATGACTATAATTAATTTAACCTTTAATCTCCCGTCGTCCTACGCGTAGGATTAGCGTCCTACGCGTAGGACGCAAGTTAAAATTAATTTTTAGCAAACTCAAATGAACAAAAAATAAACCAAAATCTGATTGTACTGTAGAAATGATTATTAATTCAGAATATATTTTTACTTTCTTGCAATTCTTCAAAGATTGTCAAATACAATCAATACTACATTGCTAAAAATAATATGTATTTGCGGTAGATTGTAAAGCAACTTAAAAGTACCAAAAAGTAATGTTGGGACGATCAGAGCAACATTTTAAAAGAAGGGGGTTGTAGAACAGGTCTATTGCACTAAGTATTTTAAAAAGTACAATGTAGATTTGGAAATTGCTAGCTCCATAAGCTTATGAACGATAGGTATTTGTCAGACGCATGTTGCGGGAATAGCCAAGTGAATGGACAAAATCTTGAAAACGTACAAGTGCGTTTTCGGTAAAAATGGCAAAATCAATTAGAGTAAAAACACTGCCGTAGAATGTATAAAGTAGCCCACACATCATGCTTCAAAAAACATTCAAAAAAAGTTGTACTTGTCGTACTTTTTTCTGTGACAATTAAATCCACTACATAATGCATTTTTAAGAACCGTACATGTATCCGTTTATTTGCTTCGTGTAACCAAGGGTGTGATTAAAAAAATAGACTGACAATTGGTGAATTTAGCATGATAGACACATCAAACAACAGTAGAGAAATGGATGCCAAAACGCTGCATTTCTATTTATAATGAATTTTCAAATTTTGGTCCTACGCGTAGGACTTGGACCTGGAGAATTAAGGTTAAGCAGACATTAATCCCAAATCATGCAAAGTTCAACTTGACTGTGACCTAATTTACATCTTGCAGCACTCTTTCAGACTCAACACAGGGAGCATGCCAAATACACATACTTGTAGGTCAAGGTTCTTTCAAGTGAGTCTCTACAAGACTGAGAAGACATGAAGGTCAAGAACATAGAATTACATGAAAGTGTAAGCACCCAGGCTAATTGCACAAGGCTTGTAAGTGAGACTGAGGCACTGCTATACTTATGTTATGCATGCAGTGGTATATGTAAGAGCTAACCCTAATACACATCAAAGAACAAAAATTGCTTTGTATGGACTGAAATCACAGCAAGTAGCACACTTATAATGAAATACACCATACACCTTACATCATATTCTGTTGCACATTACAACAGTCATAGATTTTGTACCAGTGTAATCAAAGGTAACTAAATTTTGAAAGACAATGTGAATACAATTTCCAGTAACTAAGATTTGTGACTTTTAAGTCAGTTAGTCAGTCAATCTATCGAATTACTCTTGTAAGTATGTATATAAGATATAACAAGGCAAAAGAGCCACCAAGTTATGTACATGGAACAGAGAGAGAGACCGCTACAGTCCCTCCCCTTCCATTTTTGTGTAACCTACACTGCAACAATCTAGTCCTAAGATGGATATGTTTTGCTGTGAATCAGTTGTACAGTATGCATCTTTGAAGAAAAAGGTAGATCAAATTGTAGAAATTTGCCTTTTTACATGTGCATGTACATCGTAGGACTGGCTAAAATATTGTACAATGCGTGCAATGCACAATGCAGTTAGTTCTCTCATTCCTTCTTTATCTGCTTGGCTTTTGGCCATGGGATGAAGCGAGGTGTATCCTGCATATACTTGGCGTAGGAAGGTCCAAGACACTTCACCAGGTCAGGTTCCTCATAATATATGGTGGCATAAATGGTATAGAATGTGAAGACAGTTGACAGGAGCAAATGTCCCACAGTCTGCATGGGAAGGGTAACATACTTAAGTGCACAAATATAATGAATGCCATGACTCAGTAATCACCATGGAAAATCACATTTGTTGCCAAGGAAACACATCAGTACCTTGACAACAGTAATCTACATCTTAAAAACAAACTTGGAATTTAACATGCACACAAGTACATACCATCTTTGGTGTGATCCATAAGCTAGCAATCAGAAATGTGTACACAGGATGCCTTGACAAGCTGTACAAACCAGTGGTCACCAATTGTGGCTGCCCAGCTTCCCTTCAAACAACAAATAATAGAGACAGCTGGTCATGAATAGGTAGATTACAGAAGTGTCGAAATATTCTATATACACAGTTCTATAAAAAGCTAGAAACAATCCTAATGAAATCCAACCTGCATTCAAAATTATTTCCTAGATTGTATCTAAAACAAATTAAGACCAGTTAAGTTATATGAAATTCGAATCTTAATCAAAGTTATATGCAATAAAACTTTGTTAAACCCAGTGGAAAAGACAAGTAACATTCAATTCTAAATAGGCTCAATAAATGAAGTTGTACATATGTACATACATGTACATATGTACATACATGTACATACATGTACATATGTACATTTCAGCATATAATGCTTGACGCTCTGGCTCCCGTTTCAAGCAGAGTGTACGGACCTGTAGACTTCATTCATAGGTGCCCTGTGGTGTAATGTTTTTATTCCTTTAAAAAAAAAAAACTTTTCCACTCACATAGCACATACAGTGTAGTCATGGCTTCCAACCATACATTGTTTATAGTGTGTGGTGAATTACAAGTTTACATCAACTTCAACTTCTGGAGTCCTGTATGGCCAGGATAGCTTATAACACTTCCTTAGGCCAGGCCTGTAGCCACAGAGGGTGCATTTGAACCCCCCCCCCCCCCCCCCCCCCCCCCCCCCCCCCCGCTCTATCAGATCTAATGAATAATTACATTAATTCAACACACACAGTCCATATTATTATTACCTTTTGTATATCATTATGTAATTTCATTTATACGCTTTCACTGAGCATGTGATTTACACACTTTCTGCTACTGTTTTAAGGTAGGCTTCTGCCTAGCTACGCATGCATATCTCCCTATTTGAACTGTCTTGTGCACAGGGAAATAACTCATTTGGTTCCCGGCCACTTCAGGTTCAAACCAAGCAGTGAGCACAGTCAACTGTCAGTATTATTGATGCACACGCGGTAAACTATTACAGGTCTGTCAGTGGGTTGCAGTGAACAGAGCGAAAGAGATAAGAGAAAACTTTAAAACTGTGGCAAAAAAGAGCTGTATCAAAACTATCACCTCCCAGGTAACTGCTGAGCAGAAGTCATGTTCCAGCACACAAACTTCACTTGTAGAACAACACTGGACACCGATCAAAAAAAAAAAAAAGAACTTCTAACACAGAGCTCCTCTGTGAAGGTTAGCTGGGAGTAAGGAGCAGATGGATGTACTGAGTCACCTATTGATTCAAATATTCTCAGTTACTTGTCAGAAAGGATTGTAACAGTTAGACAGCTGAAAAAATTGGTATAATCGAAAGTACCCAATCCATATGATTTCATTGCTTGCAATCTAATATTCCCTACAGTAACACCATGTAGTGCCTAAGTGATCACATTTCCCCCCATTTCTTTCTTTGGCAAGAGTAATCATAAGATGGTTAAATCTCAATTAACTGAAATACGTGGATGGTACATACGTATTCTGCTTGTGCATACCATACAGTAGGCATAAAAAAGGAATGGTTTGTTTGTGATCCATTTCTGGGGTGGAGTAAGATTAATGCGAATGGCTAACCTAGCATTGTTAATGCATTCACATTCAGCACATGGATGTTAATATTTCACACATACTCCCGCATTCATTTAATTGCAGCCAGGCTGCAGAAAATTGCTAACTGTTAGCTATACAGTTTGTTTTGCTTTGTATTATTCTTTCACCAACTATATAATTAGAAAGGTCCAGGTAAGGTGGGATACAGGCCTGCACAGGCCATATCACCCTCCCAAATAAATCGATCACATATTGAACATTGCCTCCGCAAATCTGGCATCCAGTCCAGCAAATCAGAACTGGTGGGGGCCAAGGTGCCACCACCCCGGGCCCTCTTGAAGCTGAGTTTGGATTTGTACATTTGCTATTTCATACAAACCTTCCAAATAAATGAATGAAGCTTAATATGCAGTTAACTCATATTGTGCATTGTCAGCTTATGAAACAAATGTGCAATGTTGGTTGCCAGGCAGGAGTGGAATAAACAGATGGGGGTGGTTTAAATAATCAGCAGGGATATATGTAGGAGGGGGCTCAGAGCTGCCAACTAATAGCTTAATTCCTTTAAAAGACAATGCATATGGTTGCTTTAATTTCCTAGATGTACATATGTACTTCGCATTGAAACTTCGTAGTAATCGTGTCCAATAAATTGGTGGGCTTTGCCGCCAAAAATTTGCGTGTGCACTTCACACGATGGTGTAGGCACCCATCTCTCTCTAATCCTGGATACACCCCTGAACAGGAAGGATGTCAAGAAACTTTGACTTCTTGGTTCATGAGTCAAAAATGTGAGTGAACATGTAATTGCAAATTCTGTAGTGTTTGTCAGTACTAGCATAGATGTACATCCAATACCACATTACAAAGTGCACATGTGTACCTCTTCAATACTCTGTTCAGCGCATCATTGATTCCAAGTAGCTCCAATGGATTAAGCCACAACAGGGCTAGAGTTAACAGCAATGAACTCAGAACAGCCAGACCTGAGACAACAGTGGAATGCAGTGGTAACTACATGCACCTTCAATCAAAGCACAGTATTCATTTCAATTATTGATGTGGATCAATCATTTCAGTATAGACTAATATGCAAAGTGTGACTTTGAGGCAGAGTTAATAATTACATTTACTTCTACCACTTCTAATATTACATTGGATAGTTATTAATAGCACATCATGAACTTAAGGCCAGTATACGCGAGGTGGCTTCCGGGGGACTTGTCACATGCAACTTAAATGAATATGGGTAAAAGTTCCGTAAAGCATCAGTAAACTAAAGAATTACAGGAGTTTAATCCATATTCATTTGAGTTGCTCCCCAACTTTTAGAATTGCAAAACACACAGCCAGCACACTAATTGATAAGTATATATATTTAAAAGAGAAGGAATGTTTTTTTTTGTCGTAAGTGAGTATAGCTCTATGATACTGATAAGTTATGGTAAGGAAACTGAAACATGTAAATTAATTTGAATTTCAAAGTCTTGAAAATCTACTTCTTTATTTGGCTCATTGCTGCACAAAATTGGTTCAAAGTACACATCACTAACAGGCGAACAGATCATTGCCAAGATGTTTAAAAAAAAATCATGCACACATTATTAATGCAGAAACGACACATGCAGTGTAGTTGGAGTGTATTAAAAGAATTCTAATCACTTTAAAAAAATAATTGCCACTTAAATGATTAATATACAGGATGTTTCACAATCAAGGAAAATTGTTTATAAATTAAACCATAAACAGATAATGAACTGAAAATTGTTGCTAAATGCTCTAATAATGCGGGCTTTAATGTTTATGTAAACAAAATAAATATGAATTAATTAACTAAAATCGAATATTAATTAATAATTCCCGATAACACCTAATTAAAAACACACCATTTTAGAGGCTCCAACATTTCCTTGACTTCTAATAATTATTAACCTGGCCCAATTTATTAATACATTCAAGCCACTAAATCAAAATATAATGGCCCCTAAATTGCGAAAATTAAAAAAATCAATTTTGAATAACTTCTAAACAGAAGTAGTTAATTAAATAGTTTGCAGCTTTTAACTAACCACCCACCGTACATTTATTAACAATAATATTTAATTGCAATGAATAAGGGTTTTGAGACTTATCAATATTAATTAACTATTCAAGATTACATTAATTTCATTTCACCAGCATGTCTTCTTTTACTGTTAGAACTTTTAACAACAATTACCAGTTAATAACTGCTTGTTGTAAATTTCTAAGCAATTTTCCTTGATTGAGAAACACCCTGTATTTGGAAATCGACATGCATATGGTTTAAAAAAAGAAAGAAATGAAATATTTTTAATCCCTTAACTTGATTTTCTACATTAGGCCCATTTTAGTGCATGATTCTGTTCTGCAAGACGAAAAATTGTCACGCAGAAAAGATTCATTTCAAAACATTGTACTAAAACAAATAAGCAGCTCACGTAGAAAATTAACTACTGAACCAAAGAATTGCATGCCCATACAGACTTGTAACATGTACTTTGTACAAATACGTGAAGTACTGGATCCTTGACTTCCCACACAATGTATGTAATGGGCTGCCAGTAGCAGAAGAGAAGTGCCAAGATGAGACACACCATTGTCACATACACGAGCCTGTATATCCGTTTGGGGATAATGTAACTGAGCACTGCCTTCACCGAGTCCCTTGGCATTAGGCTGGGTACATGTACGATGAATGTGAATACCCCGTGTGAAGGCTGCTTAATTACACATACCTGTGGTGAATCCCAAACGCACAGAGTAGCAATAGGTCATTCAAAAACGGATTCAGAACTGGTGCGCCTGGAGGTTGGTGCCATTGGGGATGGCGATTGACTGTTATTGGAACTATAGCGTCTGCGATGAAGCCACTCAGCTGCAATGTAGAACATAATGTAAAAAAACCCCTGCAAAAGCGCAACACAGATCGACATAGATGTATACACTCGCTAACATACGCACATGCATAGACATCTACACGCCGACACACACAGACACTGAGCAGGGATATCCCTGCACTGAGTGACCAAGCACACGCATGTATGGTGGTGATACAGGTATACAATACTTTGACTGACGTACGTACAACTGAGTAGCAACTGCGAATAAACCAACGACAAGAGCGGCAGCTAGATGCACTATATCTAGAAACATGATGTTGGGTTTAATATTTCTTTTTGATGACAATATTTAGAACAGTCCCGTTGCTAGGTAATTTGCGTAGTGTGTGCATATGGCTATACAGTAGCGGCTCACTAATCAGACCACGCGGTAATAAGACCACTTAACCGCCCGATTATAAGACCACTTCGCCAATCCGACCACCGTCTAATAAGACCACTAGTGTATAAATATTGGAGGTGCGTTTTTGTGTATCTTTCTTTCTCTGAACAGGCGATCAATGAAGTGGTTTCCTAATACAGTTGGTACCCACCATGCATTCGATTGCGGGGGAAATCGACGATCCCGTACTAATGGAGTTACCAATGTCTATGACACACACGAGCCAGCTCTAAGCTTGCTTTACAATCCTTGGCATAATTGTTCATCCTTCCAACTGTTATTTTGCTACAATTCGTTTGTTTATCTGCTACTGGTATTCTAATTAAAGCGCATTTCGAAAGGCGGGAAACTCGCCAGTAAGACCGAAACGGTCGTATTGGCGAGTTTTACCACAAGATCCGATTGTCCCGGGGTGGTCTTATTAGTGAGCCGCTACTGTAATTGAAATCAACCGTTTCACGCGTTTATATTTGTGTATCGAGAGTTACGGCAGTAACTCTCAGATAAATCATTAAAAAAACGCGTCCCGCGTATAACTCACGAACCGAGAAACCTATCGATCCACAATGGAAAGATGATCATTTTCATGTTTTGTTCAAGTCGCCAGACCGTTTACTTTAATTTTTTAATGGCACTTGTGCAGTTTCCCCCCCCCCCACTTCAATTATTGACGTAAATCGTGTAGTAAGATTACACGATACGTTGGGATAAGCGCCAGTGTGTGTGTGGCTCATTTCACGCTCTTTACATAAGGAGGGAGGGGTCCCCCCTCCCTCACCCTCCCCTTCATTTTTTTTTTTTATATATCCGACCTGACCTAGCCGCGAACATTCCCGTTTGACCTACCTTTTAGAACGAAATGAAATGAAAAAAGGGGGAGGGTGAGGGAGGGGGAACCCCTCCCTCCTTATGTAAGAGCGTCAAATTAGTGTCATTATCTCAGAAGTACGTACCCCGCCATCGTGTACAGGCAGGCGCGTTCCTCAACTCCCTCACCCTCCCCTTCATTTTTTTTTTTATATATCCGACCTGACCTAGCCGCGAACATTCCTACCTTAAGCTCGTAGTTTTCGTACCCAGACCGTAATATGTCCATAGTCGTCGTCGTCGTCGTCGTCGTCGTCGTCGTCGTCGTCTTTATGGGTGAGTATAACTCGTGATAGGAAAGGTTTTAAAGAGCGACAGTTACACCAAAAATTCTGACAATACATCTTCAGGTATCAGATATATAAATAAAGCTTGTAACCGATATACGTAATTTGCAGCTGTTCTCGCGCGCCAAGACTGATATACGTACGTAATATAGAGAGTTAGCTATATTAAAACCGTTTCCATGACAATGTTTCACGTATAATGTATCGTGGCATGATTGGAACAGGTGGGAGTTTCATTTTATTTTTAGTTTTGCTCACCATTTTAAGCTAGTGAAGTTGTTTTTGTCAAAATGCCTTTACGGCTACGAAAGAGGAAAGCTAAGCGACGAGTGGAATACTCCCTAAATCGAGGCTATGAGTTAGAGTCCTCCCGAGTTCGGTACGATGTTGATGCTGAACAAAGGCGGGCGTCTGCTCGTGACATGCTTCTAAGAGGTGGCAACAGGAAAAGAATTCTGTTGCGGTGCGAGCTTCTAAGATGTGACGTTATGAACTGAACTCAGACGAGAAACAAGCTTCTAAGAGGGAAAGCTAGGCGCGCGAGTTTCGAACTAATGGAACAGCTGCAATGCAACATAACTGCATGTAAACATTGTGTTGCTAGGCAATAAACATGGGAATTACAATTAAAGGCTGGATTTTATCGTACAATCGTATTTACTTCTACATTGTACTACATGTACACCTATATACTAGTACTCTAGTAGTCACTTATTAAAAAAAAAAGAATGAAACA
This sequence comes from Spongilla lacustris, assembly GCA_949361645.1. NCBI lineage: Eukaryota > Metazoa > Porifera > Demospongiae > Spongillida > Spongillidae > Spongilla > Spongilla lacustris. The sequence continues at coordinate 4,626,700 of OX442437.1, read as the reverse complement.
AGATATAAAAACATTCTCTCTGAGATAGTTAGTGGTATATAGGATTTGAAGGCAATGGTGGTGTAAAAAGAAAGGGAACTAGGGATTCAGTGAAGATACATGTACACTGATTATTCCTATATTTAGCACTGTAAAGAACGTCATTACAATTATGTTGCTAAATATAGGAATAATCATTGTATCTCCAGTGTTTCTCCACTGAATCCCTTGTTTCCTTTCTTTTTACACCACCATTGCCTTCAAATCCTATATACCACTAACTTTCTCAGAGAGAACGTTTTTTATATCTTGTAGATTAATGACCTACACGCAAGCTACTTTTTTTTTAGCAATCGAAACTGCCTGCGTTGGAAAACGTTTAGCATACATTTGGCAACTGATCACAAATGTACAACCACTTTCGTCGTCGAATAACACACGTGCATGCGCTGTGATTGTGATGGTAATTCGGTGAATTTTGGTCCATAGATATTAGAGTGCACATCAGTCTGATAGCGTTGGTGAGAATGGATATTTTGCTTCATGCATGGATTCCGCGAATTAAGAACTAGTTTTGCGTTAGTTCTCCAAGCATAACTTGAACTATATAAGCATATTATTATTTATTATTACCGCATATACACTGATGTACTAGATAGGCTTGCAGCTTGTCCGAACCTGATTGTTTTAGTTAATTAACCATTTAGACATTGTAGCTTGGTTAATATATGCGCCAGCTAAATAACTAATATTAATCAGTATGGAGTTCAAGCTTAAGCTTGTGTTTACATATATAAATTATAATAATATACAACCTAGTGGTGGCAGTACAGTTTTGCACTGTTGAGCGGCTATTGAGAAAACATGTCATTCAAAAACTTTAGGTTTTTTCAGGAGGAAGTCGTTAACAGTTGCTTAACTATATTACGGACCGGCGGCCTCGCGTGAGAACCCCGTGCAATTATTCAGGCACCTCTGAAATAGGTTCGAGGCACCGATAGTGCACCACACAATGGCTGAAAAGTTCAATTAATTGTCCTCTTTTCATGCATGA
>OX442437.1:4546808-4625467 GCA_949361645.1 Spongilla lacustris | reverse complement strand
CTTGTTACTGTATTTAACTTGTCTTGGTACGCAAAGCGTTGTTACTGTATTCAGCTTGTGTTGCAACACTGCCTTGCTCCTGCATTTAGTTTGTGTTAGCACCCTGCCTTGTTAGTGTATTTAGCTTGTGTTAGCACCAGGCCTTGTTACTGTATTTAGCTTGTGTTAGCACACTGCCTTGCTCCTGCATTTATTTTGTGTTAGCACCATGCCTTGTTACTGTATTTAGCTTGTGTTAGCACACTGCCTTGCTACTGTATTTAGCTTGTGTTAGCTCCCTGCCCTACCTTGTTACTGTTTTTCAAAAATGTAGCTTGGCATGGTACCCAGAGCCTTGTATCTGTATTTAGCTTGTGTTAGAACCCTGCCTTGTTACTGTTTTAGCTTGTGTTAGTACCATGCCTTATTACTGTATTTAGCTTGTATTAGCACCCCTCCTTGTTACTGTATGTAGCTTGTGTTAGCACCCTGCCTTGTTACTGTATTTAGCTTGTGCTAGCACCCTGCCTTGTTACTGTATTTAGCCTGTGTTAACACCCAGCTTTGTTACTGTATTAAGCTTGTGTTAGCACCATGCCTTGTTACTGTAGTTCGCTTGTTTTAGCACCCTGCCTTGTAACTGTATTTAGCTTGTGTTAGCACCTGCCTTGTTACTGTATTTAGCTTGTGTTAGCACCATGCCTTGTTACTGTATTTAGCTTGTTACAGTATTTAGCTTGTGTTAGCACCATGCCTTGTTACTGTATTTAGCTTGTTACAGTATTTAGCTTGTGTTAGCACCATGCCTTGTTACTGTATTTAGCTTGTGTTAGCACCCTACCTTGTTACTGTATTTAACTTGTGTTAGCACCATGCTTTGTTAGTGTGTTTAACTTGTGTTAGCACCCTGCCATGTGTACTTGGCTTGTCTTGGTACCCAGAGCCTTGTTACTGTATTTAGCTTGTGTTAGAACCCTGCCTTGTTACTGTTTTTAGCCTGTCATGGTACACAGAGCCTTGTTGCTGTATTTAGCTTGTGTTAGCACCATGCCTTGTTACTGTATGTAGCTAGTGGTAGCACCATGACTTCTTACTGTATTTAGCTTGTGTTAGCACCATGCCTTGTTACAGTATTTAGCTTGTGTTAGCACCCTGCCTTGTTACTGTATTTAGCTTGTGTTAGCACCATGCCTTGTTACTGTATTTAGCTTGTGTTAGCACCATGTCATGTTACTGTATTTAGCTTGTGTTAGCACCCTGCCCTACCTTGATACTGTTTTTAAAAAAATGTAGCTTGGCATGGTACCCAGAGCCTTGTTACTGTATTTAGCTTGTGTTAGAACCCTGCCTTCTGACTGTATTGAGCTTGATTTAGCTTCCTACCTTGTTACTGTATTGAACTTGTGTTAGCACCATGCTTTGTTAGTGTGTTTAACTTGTGTTAGCACCCTGCCTTGTTACTGTACTTGGCTTGTCTTGGTACCCAGAGCCTTGTTACTGTATCCAGCATGTGTTAGCACCCTGCCTTGTTACTGTTTTTAGCCTGTTATGGTACACAGAGCCTTGTTGCTGTATTTAGCTTGTGTTAGCACCATGCCTTGTTACTGTATGTAGCTAGTGGTAGCACCATGACTTCTTACTGCATTTAGCTTGTGTTAGCACCATGCCTTGTTACTGTATTTAGCTTGTGTTAGCACCCTGCCTTGTTACTGTATTTAGCTTGTGTTAGCACCATGCCTTGTAACTGTATTTAAATTGTGTTAGCATCCTACCTTGTTACTGTATTTAGCCTGTCATGGTACACAGAGCCTTGTTACTGTATGTAGCTTGTCTTAGCACCCTGCCTTGTTGCTGTATTTAGCTTGTGTTAGATCCCTGCCTTATTACTGTTGTGTTAGCACCCTGCCTTGTTACTGTATTTGGCTTGTCTTGGTACCCAGAGCCTTGTTACTGTATTTAACTTGTGTTAGCACCCTGCCTTGTTACTGTATGTACATGTAGCTTGTCTTAGCACCCTGCCTTGTTAATGTATTTAACTTGTGTTAGCACCCTGCCTTGTTACTGTATGTAGCTTGTCTTAGCACCCTGCCTTGGTACTGTATTTAACTTGTGTTAGCACCATGCCTTGCTCCTGCATTTAGTTTGTGTTAGCACCCTGCCTTGTTACTGTATTTAGCTTGTGTTAGCACCCTGCCTTGTTACTGTATTTAGCTTGTGTTAGCACACAGCCTTGCTCCTGCATTTAGTTTGTGTTAGCACCCTGCCTTGTTACTGTATTTAGCTTGTGTTAGCACCCTGCCTTGTTACTGAATTTAGCTTGTGTTAGCACACTGCCTTGTTTCAGTATTTAGCCTGTCTTTGTACACAGAGCCTTGATGCTGTATTTGGATTGTTTTATCACACAGCCTTTATAAAAATGTAGCTTGTCTTGGTACACAGAGCCTTGTTACTGTATTTAGCTTGTGTTAGCACCTTGCCTTGTAACTGAGTTTGAATTGTGTTAGCACCATGCCATGTGACTGTATTTAACTTATGTTAGTACCACTATATTTAGCTTGTGTTAGCACCCTCCCCTACCTTATTGAGAATGTAGTTTGTCTTGATACCCAAAGCCTTGTTACTGTATGTAGCTTGTGTTAGCACCATTCCTTGTTACTGTATTTAGCTTGTGTTAGCACCATGCCTTGTTACTGTATTTAGCTTGTGTTCGCTCCCGGCCCTACCTTGTTAGTGTTTTTTTTAAATGTAGCTTGGCATGGTACCCAGAGCCTTGTACCTGTGTTTAGCTTGTGTTAGAACCCTGCCTTGTGACTGTAATGAACTTGATTTAGCGTATTACCTTGTTACTGTATTTAACTTGTGTTAGCACCCTGCCTTGTTACTGTATTTAGCCTGTCATGGTACACAGAACCACATTGCTGTATTTAGCTTGTGTTAGCACCCTGCCTTATTACTGTGTTTAACTTGTGTTAGCACCCTTCCTTGTTACTGTATTTGGCTTGTCTTGGTACGCAGAGCATTGTTATTGTATTTAGCCTTGTGTTAGCACACTGCCTTGCTCCTGTATTTAGTTTGTGTTAGCACCATTCCTTGTTACTGTATTTAGCTTGTGTTAGCACCCTGCCTTGTTACTGTATTTAGCTTGTGTTAGGACACTGCCTTGCTACTGTATTTAGCTTGTGTTAGTTCCCTGCCCTACCTTGTTACTGTTTTTTTTTTTAATGTAGCTTGGCATGGTACCCAGAGCCTTGTACCTGTATTTAGCTAGTATTAGAACCCTGCCTTGTGACTGTGTTGAGCTTGATTTAGCTTCCTACCTTGTTACTGTATTTAACTTGTGTTAGCACCATGCTTTGTTAGTGTATTTAGCTTGTGTTAGCATCCTGCCTTGTTACTGTATTTAGCCTGTCATGGTACACAGAGCCTTGTTGCTGTATTTAGCTTGTGTTAGATCCCTGCCTTATTACTGTGTTTAACTTGTGTTAGCACCCTGCCTTGTTACTGTATTTAGCTTGTGTTAGCACACTGCCTTGTTACTGTATTTAGCTGGTGTTAGCACCCTGCCTTGTTACTGTTTTTAGTTTGTGTTAGCACCATGCCTTGTTACTGTATTTAGCTTGTGTTAGCACCATGCCTTGTTATTGTATGTAGCTTGTGGTAGCATCCTGCCTTTTTACTGTTTTTAGCCTGTCATGGTGCACAGAGCCTTGTTGCTGTCTTTAGCTTGTGTTAGCATTCTGCTTATTACTGTGTTTAACTTGTGCTAGCACCCTGCCTTGTTACTGTAATTGGCTTGTCTGGGTACCCAGAGCCTTGTTGCTGTATTTAGCTTGTGGTAGCACCTTTCCTTGTAACTGTATTTAACTTGTGTTAGCACCCTGCCGTGTTACTGTATTTAACTTGTGTTAGAACCCTGCCTTGTTACTGTATTTAGCTTGTATTAGCACCCTGCCTTGTTACTGTATTTAGCTTGTGTTAGCACCCTGCCTTGTTACTGTATTTAGCTTGTGGTAGCACCATGCCTTGTTACTGTTTTGAGCTTGTGTTAGCACCTTGCCTTGTTACTGTAATTAGCTTGTGTTAGCAGACTGCATTGTTACAGTATTTAGCTTGTGTTAGCACACTGCCTTGTTACTGTATTTAACTTGTGGTAGCACCGTGCCTTGTTACTGTATTCAGCTTGTGGTAGCACCATGCCTTGTTACTGTATTTAGCTTGTGTTGGTACGCAGAGCCTTGTTGCTGTATTTGGCTTTCGTTAGCACACAGCCTTATTACTGTTTTTATTAATGTAGCTTGTCTTGGTACCCAGAGCCTTGTTACTATATTTAGCTTGTGGTACCACCTTGCCTTGTAACTGTATTTAGCTTGTGGTAGCACCTTGCCTTAGCTTTTATTAGCACACTGTATTTAGCTTTTCATGGTACCCAGAGCCTTGTTACTGTATTTAACTTGTTTTAGAACCCTGCCTTGTGACTGTATAGAGCTTGATTTAGCTTCCTACCTTGTTACTGTATTTAAATTGTGTTAGCACCAAGCTTTGTTACTGTATTTAGCTTGTGTTAGCACCATGCCTTGTTACTGTATTTAGCTTGTGTTAGTACCCTACCCTACCTTGTTACTGTGTTTTAAAAATGTGGCTTGTGATTGTACCCAGAGCCTTATTACTGTATGTAGCTTGTGTTAGAGCCCTGCCTTGTGACTGTATTGAACTTGATTTAGCTTATTACCTTGTTACTGTATTTAACTTGTGTTATCACCATGCTTTGTTACTGTATTTGGCTTGTGTTAGCACCCTGCCTTGTTACTGTATTTAGCCTGTCATGGTACACAGAGCCTTGTTGCTTTATTTAGCTTGTGTTAGCTCCCTGCCTTATTACTGTGTTTAAATTGTGTTAGCACCCTTCCTTGTTACTGTATTTGGCTTGTCTTGGTACGCAGAGCATTGTTACTGTATTTAGCTTGTGTTAGCACACTGCCTTGCTCCTGTATTTAGCTTGTGTTAGCACCCTGCCTTGTTACTGTATTTAGCTTGTGTTAGCACCATTCCTTGTTACTGTATGTAGTCTGTGGTAGCACCTTGCCTTATTACTGTATTTAGCTTGTGTTATCACCCTGCCCTACCTTGTTTCTGTTAGCTTGCCTTGGTACCCAGAGTCTGGTTACTGTATTTAGCCCTACCTTGTTACTGTATTTAGCTTGTGTTAGTAATCTGCTTTCTGACATTGTGTAGCTTGTCTTGGTCCTTAAATTATATACCTTGTTTTGGTACCCATTGTACTGATAGAGTAGTTAGCTTGTATTGGTACCCTACCTTGTCAGTATGTAAACCTAGGCAGTCTTCATACCTGTAAACCTAGCCCACCTGCATACATGTATATGTATGTGAAGCTGAACTGTCAAAAGAAACACTAAGACCAAGCATACAACAGATGGTCACAATTGAGAATGAAATTCATCATCCACTGTGGAACAATTACTATGAATATTTGTAATGACCTACGTAATAAATGTATGCAGGTGAGCTAGGTTTACATACATGAACAAGGTTTACAGGTTTGAATGTGGACTAGGTTTACATACATGTATGAAGGTGGGCTATATACATGGGCTATGTCCACATACATGGGCTATGTCCACATACATGGGCTATATGTCCACATACATGGGCTATGTCCACATACATGGGCTATGTCCACATACATGGGCTATGTCCACATACATGGGCTATGTCCATATACATGGGCTATGTCCACATACATGGGCTATGTCCACATACATGGGCTATGTCCACATACATGGGCTATATGTCCACATACATGGGCTATGTCCACATACATGGGCTATGTCCACATACATGGGCTATGTCCACATACATGGGCTATGTCCACATACATGAGCTATGTCCACATACATGGGCTATGTCCACATACATGGGCTATGTCCACATACATGGGCTATGTCCACATACATGGGCTATGTCCACATACATGAGCTATGTCCACATACATGGGCTATGTCCACATACATGGGCTATGTCCACATACATGGGCTATGTCCACATACATGGGCTATTTTAACAAGGTTTGGTGACAAAGGAATGTAACAGGGCAGTGTACTAATACCAGATACAGCTTTATGAACCTAAACAGGATACCCGTGCATTTTATAAACAGGCACACAAGCTACAAACTGTAACAAGACAGGTTACCAATACTAATAACAAGGCAGTGTACCAAGACAAGTTACTTAATCTACATACCAAGTCTAGCTACTCACACCCATAACAAGGCAGGCTGCTAATACAGTAACAAGGCACTGTGCACCAAGACAAGCTAAATACAGTAACAAGGCAGGGTGTTAGCACAAGCTAAATACAATAGCAAGTTAGAGTGCTAACAAAAGCTAAATACAGTACAATAACAAGGCAGGGTGCTGACACAAGCTCAATACCGCAAAAAGTCTCTGGGTACCAAGGCAAGCTCAATACAGCAACAAGGCAGGGTACTAACACAAGCTAATAACAGTAACAAGGTAGTGTGCTAACACAAGCTAAATCCAGTAACAAGGCAGGGTGCTAACACAAGCTAAATACAGTAACACGGCTCTGGGTATCAAGGCAAGCTGCTTTAAAAAAATAATAACAAGGTAGGGCAGGGTGCTAACACAAGCTAAACACAGTAACAAGGCAGGGTGCTAACACAAGCTAAACACAGTAACAAGGCAGGGTGCTAACACAAGCTAAATACAATAACAAGGCAGGCCAGGGTGCTAATACAAGCTAAATACAGTAACAAGGCATGGTGCTAACACAAGCTAAATACAGTCACAAGGCTCTGGGTACCAAGACGAGACATGACAAGCTAATTTTTAAAACAGTAACATAGTAGGGCAGGGTGCTAACACAAGCTAAATACAGTAATAAGGCAGTGCGCTAACACAAGCTAAATATAGTAAAAAGGCAGGGTGCTAACACAAGCTAAATACAATAAAAAGTCTCTGTACCACGACAAGCTACATTTTTAAAAAGGCTGCGTGCTAACACAATCCAAATACAGCAAACAGGCTCTGTGTACCAAGACAAGCTAAACACTGTAACAAGGCAGTGTGCTAACACAAGCTATATACAGTAACAGGCAGGGTGCTAACACAAGCTAAATACAGTAACAAGGCAGTGTGCTAACACAAGCTAAACACAATAACAAGGCAGCGTGCTAACACAAGCTAAATACAGTAACAAGGTAGGGTGCTAACACAAGCTAAATACAGTAACAAGGTAGGGTGCTAACACAAGCTAAATACAGTAACAAGGTAGGGTGCTAACACAAGCTAAATACAGTAACAGGGCTCTGGGTACCAAGGCAAGCTACTTTTTTAAAAACAGTAACATGGTAGGGCAGGGTACGTGCTAACACAAGCTAAATGTAGTAACAATGCTCTTGGTACCATGACAAGTTCAACACAACAATAGGGCAGGGTGCTAACACAAGCTAAACACAGTAACATAGTAGTGTGTTAACACAAGCTAAACACAGTAACAAGGCAGTGTGCTAACACAAGCTAAATACAGTAACAAGGCAGGGTGCTAACACAAGCTACATACAATAACAAGGCAGTGTGCTGACACAAGTTAAATACAGCAACAAGGCTCTGGGTACCAAGGCAAGCTCATTACAGCAACAAGGCAGGGTGTTAACACAAGCTAAACACAGTAACAAGGTAGTGTGCTAACACAAGCTAAATACAGTAACACGGCTCTGGGTACCAAGACAAGACAAGACAAGCTACATTTTTAAAACAGTAACATGGTGGGGCAGGGTGCTAACACAAGCTAAATACAGTAACAAGGCAGTGTGCTAACACAAGCTAAATACAGTAACAAGGCAGTGTGCTAACACAAGCTAAATACAGTAACAAGGCAGTGTGCTAACACAAGCTAAATGCAGTAACAAGGCAGTGTGCTAAATACAGTAACAAGGCTCTGTGTACCACGAAAAGCTACATTTAAAAAAAGGCTGCATGCTAACAAAATCCAAATACAGCAACAAGGCTCTGTGTACCAAAACAAGCTAAATACTGTAACAAGGCAGTGTGCTAACACAAGCTAAATACAGTAACAAGGTAGGGTGCTAACACAAGCTAAATACAGTAACATGGCTCTGGGTACCAAGGCAAGCTACTTTTTTAAAAACAGTAACATGGTAGGGCAGGGTGCTAACACAAGCTAAATGCAGTAACAATGCTCTTGGTACCATGACAAGTTCAACACAGCAACAGGGCAGGGTGCTAACACAAGCTAACATGGTAGTGTGCTAACACAAGCTAAACACAGTAACAAGACAGTGTGCTAACACAAGCTAAATACAGTACCAAGGCAGGGTGCTAACACAAGCTACATACAATAACAAGGCAGGGTGCTGACACAAGTTAAATACAGCAACAAGGCTCTGGGTACCAAGGCAAGTTCAATACAGCAACAAGGCAGGGTGTTAACACAAGCCAAACACATTAACAAGGTAGTGTGCTAACACAAGCTAAATACAGTAACACGGCTCTGGGTACCAAGACAAGACAAGACAAGCTACATTTTTAAAACAGTAACATGGTAGGGCAGGGTGCTAACACAAGCTAAATAAAGTAACAAGGCAGTGTGCTAGCACAAGCTAAATACAGTAACAAGGCTCTGTGTACCACGAACAGCTACATTTTAAAAAAAGGCTGCATGCTAACAAAATCCAAATACAGCAACAAGGCTCTGTGTACCAAAACAAGCTAAATACAGTAACAAGGCAGTGTGCTAGCACTAGCTAAATACAGTAACAAGGCAGTGTGCTAACACAAGCTAAATTCAGTAACAAGGCTCTGTGTACTACGACAAGCTACATTTTAAAAAAGGCTGCGTGCTAACACAATCCAAATACAGCAACAAGGCTCTGTGTACCAAGACAAGCTAAATACTGTAACAAGGCAGTGTGCTAACACAAGCTAAGCAGTAGTAATAAAGTGGTTTGACTGCCAATAAAACTCGAGTTATAGATAGGAGCCCCCGCCAGCCAATCAGACTTGATTAACATATTCTATGAGACCATCTCAACTATTTTACCCCCGTTAGAGGCTTATAACCACTACTTAATATAAGATGTGGATAGGAGGTCGATAAGGCCCCGCAAACTCTTGTAACTAGTGTGAATAGTTTCTTTGGGACCCGACGTCGATTAGAGGCTTCTATCTATAACTCGATAAGGTGGTTTGACTGCCAATAAAACTCGAGTTATAGATAGGAGCCCCCGCCAGCCAATCAGACTTGATTAACATATTCTTTGAGACCATCTCAACTATTTTACCCCCGTTAGAGGCTTATAACCACTACTTAATATAAGATGTGGATAGGAGGTCGATAAGGCCCCGCAAACTCTTGTAACTAGTGTGAATAGTTTCTTTGGGACCCGACGTCGATTAGAGGCTTCTATCTATAACTCGATAAGGTGGTTTGACTGCCAATAAAACTCGAGTTATAGATAGGAGCCCCCGCCGGTCAATCAGACTTGATTAACATATTCTATGAGACCACGTCAACTATTTTTCCCCCGTTAGAGGCTTATAACCACTACTTAATATAAGATGTAGATAGGAGGTCGATAAGGCCCCGCAAACTCTTGTAACTAGTGTGAATAGTTTCTTTGGGACCCGACGTTGATTAGAGGCTTCTATCTATAACCGTCAACTATTTTTCCCCCGTTAGAGGCTTATAACCACTACTTAATATAAGATGTAGATAGGAGGTTGATAAGGCCCCGCAAACTCTTGTAACTAGTGTGAATAGTTTCTTTGGGACCCGACGTCGATTAGAGGCTTCTAGTAGTCTCGAGATTACTTGAGTAGCATTTTTTATACTTTAAAGACTACTAGGAGCTTTCTAGGATGTGCATAGGCTATGAATGCAATAAAACACCCTGAGAAAACCCCCTGAGAAAACTCCGCGAAAACTGCCAAGGAACCTATTGCTAGCATCTTGTAGTATACTATTAATAGCTTTTAAGACTAGTTGGTTAATAATCGTCTGCGGCCAGCGGGGGCTCCTATGCATAAAATCGAGTTTACTTAACAGTCAAACCCCCTTATTACTACTGCTTGACATTTTATGTCCTGAGAAAATTATAAAAATTACTACAGATGCTGATCGACACCGGTGAGATCCCAGCGTCGACAAGCAAATTTGGAGTAACACGATAGAAGGCTTTGCAGGGCATGGGCAGCATACCAATAAGTACATGTATGTATATTTTTTAAGGCTTTATAGGGCATGGGGTGCAAGCCAATTTGCGGACAATTTTTATTTAAAGAATTCTTGAGTAGTATATATTATATCCAAAATTGGAAGCGATGCTCACCGTAAACGAACACATTCAGAAGCTCAAGGCCCTGGCTGCAAATGACAAGATCCCTAGTGATCTTCGTCAAGTATTTTTAAACGAGATTAGTGATTTGGAAAATGTTATTAAGAAACCAGTGGTTGATCATCCATTGCCGAAATTTAACAAAAAGCAACCCAAAAAGCGAGATATTATGGATGTTTATTTAGTTGGTAAGGATAAGCATAAGGCAAAGAAACAAAAGAAAACTGAGAAGATACATTATAAGAATCTTAAAAGAGAAACAATTAAAAATAATGGTATGGATTTCAAATTGGCACAAGATCATAATTTGTTTTCAAGATACTCTATAAATTTTAAACATTTTAATAATACTTTTAGGTATGCTCATAATGATACGATGGAATATATTAAGCCTAAGTTGAATTCATTGTTGGAAGAAAAGATGACAGACTATAAGTCTCTTAAGGTCACCGTAACTTTGATTGCTACTTTCATTAAAAAATCGTTTGGGGAAATGCTAGTAGATGGTGTTAAAGTAGAACTGAAAGATGATATAAAAGTGGCATATCTCAGAACAAAAACACATGTTTGCGTAAATAAAGATGAAGTCCAATATGCTGTTGATGAATGTATAAGCGAGTTGTTAGAAAAGATTGATGAATTTACAAATTTGGGTAGTAACTGGGTATTTAAGCATGCCGATCGAATTGATGTAGGAATAACTAAATATAAACCAATGAGAGGTGGAAGTTATATAAAGACTCCTGATTATGTGCCTCATAGATGTGTCCTAAATGTGATTAATGATGATGAAGAATGTTTTAAATGGTCAATATTAGCATCACAATTTTCAACTGATTGTCACCCTGAAAGAGTAAGTCAATATAAAAAGCATGAACATAAATTTAATTTTAATGGAATTAATTATCCAGTAGAGACAAAAGATATTAAAAAGTTTGAAGCCCAAAATCCAACTTTATCTATAAATGTATTTGGTTGTTATTCTGATACTTACTTTGGAAAAGAAAAGTTTGAAATTTATCCTATACATATTTCAGAAAAATATAATGGAATTGAAAGTGATAAAATGATTGATCTTCTATTGATAGAAGGTAGACATTATGTTTGGATTAAGAATTTTGTAGGTATCTGCTTCAGATTGACAAAACATAATGCTAAGAAATTTCCATGCAGAAGATGTCTCCATATATGTTATACTGAAGATAAACTTCAATGTCATATAAAAGAATGCCGAGGCATTTCAAAGGCACCGGCAAGAGTTAAACTTCCAGCCCCAAATACATTTTGCCAATTTTATGAATATGGTATGTGTATGAAAGTTCCATTAACAATTCATGCAGATCTTGAATCATATAATAAAACTATTAAAAAGCAATGTGGTGAACATACGATACAAGTTGGCGAGCAAGATGCAAATTCTTATTGTTATACAATGGTCTGGAGAGATGGTAGAAGAGAAGGCCCGTTTCTATATAGAGGTGAAAATCCTGTTCCACATTTTCTACAAGAATTGAAGAAATTAGCATTCAGAGTAAATAAAGTTTTAGGTAAAATAAAACCAATAATAATGACTGAAGAACAGAAGATAACACATCAAGAAGCAACACAATGTTATCTATGTTCTAGTAGTTTTACTCCTAAAAATAAGAAAACTGCTCATCATGATCATTTGAATGGTTTATATGAGGGTCCTGCTTGTAATAATTGTAATCTGAAAATGAGAATCGTTCCATTTGAAACAAAGATACCTGTCATATTTCACAATCTCCGAGGATATGATTCTCATTTATTATTGACAGAAATTGGTAAGGTAACTGATGATTTAACTAATATAAGCTGCATCCCGAATAATATGGAAAAATATATGTCATTTAATATGGGTCAATTTCAATTCATAGACTCATATCAATTTATGCAAGAGTCTCTAGATAATTTAGCCAAAAATCTCTCTGATGAAGAGATGATACACACAAAAGATTATTTTATGAAAAAGTATAATGATGGGGTCATAGGGGGTGAAGCCACCTATAATCTTATGAGGAGAAAAGGTGTATATCCATATGAGTGGGTTAACAATAAGGACAAGTTTGATAGCACCGAGTTGCCTCCAAAGGAAGCATTTTATAGTAGATTATCAAGAACAAATATAACAAATGCTGATTATGAACATGCTAAAAATGTTTGGGAAAAATGTCAATGCAAAAACTTTGGCGATTACCACGATCTATATCTCATAACTGATGTAATGTTATTAACTGATGTCTTTGAGACTTTCAGAAATATGTCAATGAAAAATTATGGTATTGATCCGGCCTATAAATTTTCCACTGCTGGTTTATCTTGGTCAGCAATGTTAAAATCTACTCGAGTAAAATTGGAATTACTTTCTGATTATGATATGCACCTGATGTTTGAAAAGGGAATACGTGGTGGCATCTCAACCGTTTGTGCAAAGAGGCTAATGGAAGCTAATAACAAATATTGTAAGAATTTTGATCCCAAAAAGTTGACAAAATATTTAATGTATTTAGATGCTAATAACCTATATGGTTGGGCGATGATGAGAAAGATGCCAGATGGCCAATTTAAATGGATTACTATGAATTTGGAACAAGCATTAGTTAATATTAAAAATACTGATTTTGATTCTGATTATGAATGTATTTACGAAGTAGACCTAGAATATCCTAACGAATTGCATGACTTGCATAATGACTATCCATTGGCTCCACAGCGAATGAAAGTTAAAAAAGATGAATATAGCCCGTGGCAACTTGAGATGGCAGAAAAGATTGGCAATAATTTAACAGAATATGAAAAACTTATACCAAATCTTAGCAATAAAGAACATTACGTTGTACACGGTCAAATTTTGAAACTATATCTAGAATTGGGAATGAAACTTACAAAAGTTCATAGAGCTATTCATTTCCACCAAGCTGCATGGCTTAAACCCTATATAGAACAAAATACAAATCTTAGAAAGAAATCAAAATCAGATTTTGAAAAGAATTTCTTTAAACTTATGAATAATGCAATTTATGGAAAAACTATGGAGAACGTACGAGGTAGAGTTAATGTGGAATTGGTGCACGCTAATAATAATGAAAGAATGCAAAAATTGTTAAATAGTCCAAACTTTGATTATATGAAAACTTTTGATAATGACTTAGTTGCAATGCATATGTTTAAAACTACTGTCCATTTAGTTAAACCAATTTATGTAGGAATGGCAATTCTGGATCTCTCAAAGTATTTGATGTATAACTTTTGGTATAATCATATTAAGAAAAATTATGGAAATAAAGCTCAACTTTTATATACCGATACTGATTCTTTTATATACGAAGTAGAAACCGAAGATGTTTATGATGATATGAAAAAGAATGACACATATTACGATTTTAGTGAATATCCTAAGAATCATCCTTGTTATAACCCTGTTAATGCTAAGGTGCCAGGACTATTTAAGGATGAGTCCTGCGGCAGACCAATGTCAGCTTTTGCTGGAATAATGTCAAAAATGTATGCATTTACCCGGGATCCTTTTGAGGATGAAGAAGTTAAAATAATTAATGATAAAGAGGTTTATGTTAAGAAAGATATAAATGTTGAAACTATGTCTGAAAAAGATTTGAAAGGATTGTCTAGTGACGCTGCAAGGAAGCATACCGTTAAGAAGATTAAGGGTGTAGGAATGGTTGTTGTAAATATGGATGTTGGTTACGAAATGTATAAAGATTGCATTTTGAATGGCACCCAATATAGCTTTTCTCAAACAGTCTTAAGAAGTAAAGCCATAAAATTGGTGTATACGAACAAACTAAAAAGGCATTATCTCCATTAGATACAAAGAGATACATACTCGACAATGGTATTGATACTCTAGCTTTTGGTCATTATAAAATTAAAGAAGCTGCATTGCAAGCTGTGGACGATTTCTTCCAAAATTTCGACTAACTTATACATCTTCTTCATATATTAGATAGTAATTTCGTCATAAGTATTACTAGGTGAGACAAAAAGTGATGGCGCATCAACAGCAAGTAAATGTGATGGCTGATATTTTGCATCCCGCTCAATTGCCGAAAAAAGTTGTTGGAAATTGGGTAAAGGTATTTTGCGAGCAACATTTGGAAGCACTTAAAAATATTAATTTGGCAGTAAATTTTGCAGCGCCATTTATAAATGAGGCAACTAATGAGCAATTGGCAAATTATACTAAGTGTCGAAGATGTAATAAATATTGCCCAGTAGAAATGTATGCTAACCTTAACTCTTTGACCGCCAAGTGCATATATATATACTAAAAATTAATTCGCGTTAACCGCCAAGTGCATATATATATGCACACATATAGAAAACCAGTCTGTGTCGCACGGTTACACGCTCCGTGTACCAATAAGCCCTAGTGGCATAGAGCTATGACCGGAGCGTTGGTTTTTAAATGAAAGGAAAGCGGGAACGAACAGCTGCAGGTGTACACGTAATGGCGTCTCTATCGTCACCAGCAGCTACGAAATAGCACCCGTTTTTTCTACTAAAACATGGGCGAGCGAAGCCTTTTGAAACGTCTGGACGTGAGATGTAACAACAAGGGATACAACTATGGTGTTTTTATCGACTGTTTCGTAGTATGCGCAATATACGGCTTAGAATCCCTGCCCGCTTCGCTCGACCTAAATCGGGTCTTGTTAGCTGCCGATTTTTTTCAAGCTAGTACACCATATAACATAACAAACATCATAAAACACTCTTCTATCATAGATAGTATCTTTTTAAGGAGGCTAACCGCGAGATTCTTCGAGAACAGCGACTACTAAGCTACGGCCGTACGGGTAGCCATAATTAAAAACATTACTGGCAAATAATCAATTAACTACGTTATCCGTGTTGACTGTCAAAGAGTTAAAAACGTAGAAGGTAAAAAGGCGATATGTTGCATTTGCAGCAAAGATGAAGGTATAATACCTGCTGATGTTGTAACAGGAATAAAAGAAATGGCTCAACAAATTTTCCAAAGAAAAAATATTTATACTAATAGACTTACAAAATATACTTGCGAATTATGTAATATTTCAATGACAAATTCTGCTAAATCTTCTCACGAAACTAGTAAACAACATACTGATAATCTAAAACTTAAAAAAGAAAGAGATGAACGTAATATAACTCATGAAGAAATAATTGGCCAATATGAGGATCAAATTACTAAACTAGAATCAGAAATTGTAATACTTGAAGAACAAGTTACAGATTTTGAAGATAAAATTACAGAATTTGAAGATATTAACGTAGAACTTGAAGAAAATAACACAGATCTTAAGAAACAAGTAAAAGAAGTTGAACAAAAAGTTGTAGAACTTGAAAATAATAATACAGATCTTAAGAAACAAGTAAAAGAATTTGAACAAAAAGTTGTAGAACGTGATGATAAAATTTATATGCTTGAAACAGAACTTGATAGAGCACAAAATGAAGCTGATAACTTTCGCAGCAAATACGAAGAGCTATTGGCAAAAATGAATAAGCCAAAAGTAACAAGGCCTTATTATAGACGATTCAAATAACTTTTCAATAATAACTTTTCAATAAAAAGTAAATGATTTTTCAGTAATATAATTTTTTTACTTCCTTCAACAAAAAGATAACAACTTTTCAACAAAAAGATAACAACTTTTCAACAAAAAGATAACAACTTTTCAACAAAAAGATATCAACTTTTCAACAAAAAGATAACAACTTTTCAACAAAAAGATAACAACTTTTCAACAAAAAGATAATAACTTATTAACAAAAAGTAAATGACTTTTCAGTAATATAATTTTTTTTACTTCCTTCAACAAAAAGATAACAACTTTTCAATGAAAAGGTTACCCACTTTTACTCATGTCTCAGACATGTTATTTTTGTCCATATTAAGGTGCGGACACTTCACCGGTAACCATGGGATATTTTGCTCGGTATAAGGGAGGAAATCACAGCCGGTCCTAATCAACGCTGGATACCTTCTGCCACCTCGCGATGGACAGTTACCGAGAAACCCACATTATATTAAAAACAGTTCTAATATTTATGTAGTATTGATATAA
Source organism: Spongilla lacustris (assembly GCA_949361645.1). Classification (NCBI taxonomy): domain Eukaryota; kingdom Metazoa; phylum Porifera; class Demospongiae; order Spongillida; family Spongillidae; genus Spongilla; species Spongilla lacustris. Next base: position 4,609,000 of record OX442437.1, on the reverse strand, counting down.
GCACTTTGACCTTGTGGGTTTATATGGCTTCGATAGCAAAGTTGTTGAAAATCTATTATGGCTTCTATTATTGCAAAAGTTTTATAATGACGTAAGTGTTTGGGTGCGGTTGGGAATATTTAGAGGCCTGCCCCTTAGTGACTTAGCACTTTTTTAAAAATGGTATCTCGAGTGGCAAACGATCTGGCTAAGAGAGAACTTATTGCACAATGGGAGACCTATTGTGACTATAAGCAAACTTTTTTGGAATCATTGAATAACTACGCGAAGTATTGTGATGAAATGGCGCCTAGAATGAAGCTAACCGGCTATCTGGTGAAGATCGTTGGAAAGTCGCCAAATGAAGCAAACGAGAAAGAGTGGCAGAAAGATGCGGGCCTTGGAGCTTTTGATTGTGCGAGTTCTAAGTCCAGCAGTAGGGCATCGTCTCGAAGTTCAGGAATCCATCGCTTAACGCCATCAAAACTACAATTTATTGCTGACCAAGTGCAAGGGGCAGTGCCAATGGCAGTAGATGGCTACTCGTATGTCGCAGAAGTGCAACAGGCCGATTCTAAAGGAGAAGATGAAATTCCATCTGTTGATGTGGGAAGGTCTTTGGGGCAAATAATGGCAAAATTGGACAAACTTGGTGGCGCGATACAGTCGCTCAACAGTCGTGTGCAAGATTTGGAAAATTTCTGAACAATTTATTGAAATTTTTGATTAACTTTGTGTGATTACTACTTTGATATTAAAATCAGTAAAAAAATATAAAATTATGGCCTCTATTTTGTCAAGAATTCTTATCGAGGATACGATCAGGGTAATTTTAGATTACTTTGGCTATAAGGAATTGCTAATACGCTTTTGGTTACGAGACAAACTTGTTGATTTAAGGGTGAAACCCTAAAAAAATTAACTACTTAACTTAATAAAATTATTTTATTATTTTATTAATTAGATCGTGGAGTTGAGGAACCAGAATAAGTTGAATGAATTTTATCAATAACATATATTAGCATATCATCAGGAATATTTTTTATATCTTCGATATTAATATTGAAAATTTCATCAATTTCGGTTTTAATAAAATCAGTATTAACAGTATAACTATTTTGCGTTACTTCAACATTTTTTGGTTCCTCAACTGAGAAATCATCGAAAGTTGCGAACTCGAATGTTGCAGAAGAAGACATTTTTTGCTTTCTTACTTGCTTGATATATTTTATATTTCTTGAAATTCTAATATAGAATTTTTTTTTAACATCAATGTTAAAAATGAGACAAAAAAATTATTAGAGGCAATCCTCCATTATTAATTAACATATTATTTTTTTTAAAAACTTTTTTAAAAATCTTAAGAGATATTCGAGGTTTTTATTAAGATAACTTTCTCTGTCATCTTTACCATAAATTTCTGACATATGTTCTTTTATAAGTATTGATTCAATGGCTGGATGAGCTGCCAAATATTCATCTCGTAGATTTGTAGATTCATCGATATCTACAACTAATTTTTCTTTCTCATTCATTAAGGCTTGCAACAGCTTTGGGAATTTAACACCATCACAAGAAGAAATTAGCTTACTAGCAGTATTTAATGATTCATGATGTCTAGCAACAATAGAGCACATTGTGCCATATTTGTATCTTTGAAATTCAGGGGTTAAATTATCATTTACCAGGTCATAAGTTATTCCAGCTTCCTCGACGACGACTTGTATTTTGTCAGATGCCATTTTGTTTTCTCTCATAATACTTTCTAGTAAAGAAATTTCTAATATCAAAAAATGTCGACCTTTATCTCAATAAAAATATAAAAAGTTGATAGATTACTAATTTTTTTGATATGATCTTAATAACTCGCGAGATTGCTTAAATGTATGGGTTAGATAGCTATTGCATCATTATTTCAATAAATATTTATATATATTTTATGATATGCACAGGAATGGCCGAAATATACGAAGATAATTACGACGGTTGCAGTAAAGCTCAAGTGCTCGACTCTCAGGGCGTTTCTAGGACAGTTTTTATTCCAATGCATCTGGAAAAGTTATATATGGATGCTAAAAAAGATTCAGATAGTTATAATGATCGTACTCCTAGATGTCCGGCTTGTACTGGTTTCCTTAAAATGAGTGTTAGGCCAAGAATTGAAAGAAATGAGGAAAAAAAGATGTCATATAGAGTATATGACCGTGTTATAAAATGTGAGAAATGCCTAAAAGCTTATCTTAAACAAACTAGAACTTATTATCTAGTAAATTATTCTAAAGCTCAAATACAACGAGCAAAAAGCTTGGGTATGCGCTACGATGGTTATGTAAAATGCTGGTATATATTTAAAAGCAGCCCTGAAAATAACCTAAAGCTGGCAGCATTATATTATGATGAAATAGATTATAGATCGTTGCTAGGCGATGGTTCAATGCTCTAGGTTGGGCTTGCAGCCCAAGCCCGCTTTAGCTAACTAATAGATAGCTCAAGGGGGGTTAAAGGGGGGTTTCCCCCCTCATATGAGATCAGAACTTATACAGCCTGTACTAATAATAGCAAGACTTTTTACAAATGTAGTTATATCATGAGAAGATGCCCCATAAAATGATAATGCGGTGCCTCCAGCTATTGGAATATAATGAGTACTAAAATCTAGAGGGGCGTTAGATAGGCCATAGCTTAGGCCTAAATTTTTTTTGTAATATAATTCGCGAACGGCATTAGTTACACCACCCGCTGAACCAAATAAAAATGGATCTTCTCCCAGGCTATAAGCCATTGCCCCAGAAACTATAGAAGCCAGGCCTATTTTTAGGTAAACTGTTTTATCATTATCAAATTCTGGATTTACAAAATTTGGATTTACATTTACTACATTACTATTTGATAAATTAGGACTAACTGTTATAGTTGTATCGATTTTTGGTTGAACAATATTTGTATTCGGTGCCGTGACTGTTGCACTGCTGCGAGTGTTAGTTATTATTGTTGGCGAAGATGTTGATGACGATTGGTTACCCATATTAGGCGTAGATATCAAATGTTATCTCATATTTCTAACTTTAAAAATAATTATATCAGATATTTAGCTAAAGCATTCAGAGGAGTAGCCCAATCTATATGTCAGAGGTTGATTTGTATTCCATACTATTAAGCTGGCTGGAGATAGCTGCTGATGCAGAGCTTGCAACGTCAAAGAACTTGCTGGATACAAAAGAAGGGTCTACAAATTTTAATACTATATCTGAGGCTACTCCATACATGGCACCTCTTAGGAACTCAGATTTTAGATCGCCAGCCTGTTCAGATGCTGATGCAACACCAGCGAAAACGGCTCCAGCAGTGGCAGCACCAACTGCATATGATTTATAGCTCGAAGGATTTGCAGACATTCCTGTAGCAATATCGAGTTTAGGTAGAAGTAAAGTTTTTCCATAGTAATCTCCCATACCAGCCAGAGCTGCTGTAACCAATCCTGCATAAGTATAATTATAACCTGAATAATAATCAAAACCATAACAAATAGCACTAGCTACGACTCCTTGTTTAACTGCTTGCATAAGCGACATTTTAGTAAACTTTTGTTAATAATATCGTTAATGACATTACATATTTAAATTAGGAAATTATGACACAATATATATTGTTTTAGATAATAGAGGGGTTAAAGATGACATACACCCTTCTAAATTCTAAAGAATTTTCCGTCAAATGAATGATGCAAGTATTAAAAAATTATTGCAGGATCGTCCAAAGCTGGAAAAACTTTGTGCTGATCTCAATATTAGCACGGCTGCTATTAAACCACATAAAAATGACTCTAAGGAAACAGCTAAGAAAAGTAGCTCTAAGTCTATGTTGGATAGCTTATGTGTATCTGGAGGAAAACCAAAACCAAAAGATAAAATCAAAGATATTGCTGATAGACCTGACGAAGAAAGCATTTCCGAATCTCCCCAGAGATTTCCCTCCAAATCTCCCCAGAGATTTCCCTCCAAATCTCCCATCAATGACTCAAGAAAAGATGCAATACAGAGCCCAAAAAGGGAATTGCTGAGATTTCAAATAAAACCTACAGCAATGATGATATTTGGACCTCCTGGTAGAGGCAAAAGTTATTTATTAAAAAAGATGTTTTTGAATCCACCAACCGACCCAAATAATGTCGACTCCAAAACTGGGATAGAACAACCCGCTATACAAATGATAGTTATTTTTACACCAACTTTCAAAGATTGGGAAGATGTTCCTGAAGCTAAAAAATGCCTAAGATCATGGAGTATAGATAGCATAAGATCATTAATGCAATATCAATATAATTCTGGGGGAAAACATCACGTTGCCGTAATACTTGACGACATTTTAGCAGTTATTAACTTTGACGACAAATTAATGATAGAACTTTTTACCAGACATAGACATTATAATATGAGTATTGTAATTTCTGCTCAAAATATTACAAAAACTATACATAAAATTATAAGAAATATGATATCAATTTTCGTAACTTTTGATCTACCATCGTTAGAATCTAGTGACGCAGTATATAAAGCTTTTGGTGCTGATGTGTGGCCTAGTATTAATGCAATGTTTCGTGATATAAAATCGCTAAATTTAAGAGAAACTCATTCTTATGTAATTATAAGAGTTGGGGAGCCAGGTTATTCAGTAGGCTGCGAATCAAATGAAGAATTAGATCAAACAGCCCCAAGCGAAGAGGTTTCAGAAGACAAATAGTCGGCCGCAATACCAGCAGCAGAACTTATTAATGAAATACCTAAACTTTCTGCAGTAGATATTCCTAGATATGACATAATGCCAACACCTAATGCTGTTGATGTGGCAAATGTGATTTTTTCTCCCAGATGGCAATACATCAGGAGGCGCATACTTGTCGTAAGGATTTGGCATCATTACAGATCCATTAAAATAATTTGCAACTTGATCACCAACTAAGTACGATATTCCTGAAATACCTGCTGCCATATTTGGATTATAATTTAACATATAGCCTCCCGCATATCCCCCAGCCGCTGAAGATATTGTTGCCAAAATTGGTAAATTAAAGTTACTTAATGATCCTAAGCCTTGTCCCTTACCATCTTGAAATACCGAATTGGGTTGGTTAAAACCAAAACTCGGTGATGCTGTTGTTGAAGAACTTTGGCTAAATTTTTTACCTGACGAGGAATCATCTTGATCTAAACTTATATTTATGGGGTTAGTTATTATTGGACTGACTGTATTATTATTCGGAGAATAATTTGATAAATTTCGAGTACTATTGTCTGTGGCATTATATGCCTGACTTAGCTCCTGTCTTGATGTATCTACAGTAACCATTGTTGCTAGAGTATTTGAAATATAAAATTATACCTTAAATATAGTTAGAAAAATGGCAGCTATAGCGGTAACGCAAGGATTTAGTGCAGCAAATGGAGTTTATCAAAGCTCAATAGTTCAGGACTCTCTGTCGCAGGGAGCTATTCCTCATCGCATGATATATGCAGTTGTGATGGGAGGAGGCTCCTATCTTATTGCATCGTTAGTAATGTCAGGAGGCATTTCGGGATTAATTAGGGGTACTCAGGGAGCATTAGTAGACTCTTCACCAATCGGTTGGATCGTAAATCCATTTTTGAAGGGAAAAACTGCTGGAGATTATATATCAGGAAATACCTCAAAAGGATTCTTAAGAGATAATGCACCAGCAATAGCAGGAGCCGCCGGAGCAATTGTCGGCTTTATGATCGGATAGGGGGTAGGGGTTGCACCCCCTATAACCCCTGCTTTAGCTAACTATTAATTAACAAATAGAAAAAATAGATAACGTTTTGGTATCCTAAGCGGGTTTTAGAGTGCAACCCTAAAATGACATTAAGAGGTAATTCTGGAAGATTGGTGCAAGGTGTTAATAATTTGTCAGGTTTTGTAAAATTAATCGAAGGACCTGGCATAGAAATTATACCAAATAATGCAAAAAATTCGCTACAATTTGGTACAGTTACTGCTATGTTAGAATTTGACGATATTTTGGCAAATGGTGATTCTACTGCAAGATCAGCAAAATTTTTGAATAATGCATCGGATACTATACCGGCACTTATTGTTCACAACACGTTAGATTTTGGTAACGGTGCTGTAGCGCCTGGTGTGACGTTGAAGTATAGTTCTGGTACTCCAGATGGATTAGTTATAGGCCCCACCACTGGCACCGATAAAAAAATATTAAGAACTGACCTGCTTGGTGCAAATACATCTACTACAATTGCGGTAAAAAGTGGTATGACTTTTGATACAGGCCTTACATTAACAGTTGACAACTTAGTTGCACAAAATGTATCGAATAATGGAGACATAACGGCCCATAGATTATTACCATATGATACCACTGGCTTAACAATAAATTTGGATACTTGTACGATGACTTGTGCCGATACTGTTACAGATCCTAGAGTTAATATATATCCTGGGTTAAATTGCTATGGAGCTATTACTGGTTCGGCTGGCCTAGCACTTACGGGCGACCTTGTTTTAAATAATATGATTACAACTCCTACATTAATAGTTCCTATAGATCTTACTTTAAAACCATCAGGAGATGTTAGAATTTTTAGTGGTAAAACTTTATTTTGTGACATTCTTAGTCAAAATAATACTAATAGTAATTTTAATATAACAGCAGTAGGTACTAATAAAAACATAAATATCTTCCCGTCGGGCACAGGACGTACATATTTTAGCGGTGGAGTAATGATGGGATATATATCAAATAATTATGGTCAAAATATTACCATTCAACCAGATGCGGGTCAAATAAATTTACTTACTAATGTAAATGCCGCAAATATAACTGCTACTAATATTACTACACCAGCGAATACAAATTTACTTTTAGCACCCGGAACAAATGGGACAACAAATGTTAACAGCGTTTTAATAGTTCGTGATGGTCTAACAGTAAATACTATTACAACACCAGCGACAAATACTAATTTAGCTATATCGGCTAATGGCACTGGAATTATAAATTTAAATTCTCCGGTAGTGGGAACTAATATAACTGCTACTAATATTCTTACAGCAGCAAATACAAATTTAAATATAACACCCGGAACTAGTGGGTCAACAAATATTAATAGCGTTTTAATAGTTCGTGATGGTCTAACAGTAAATACTATTACAACACCAGCGACAAATACTAATTTAGCTATATCGGCTAATGGCACTGGAACTATAAATTTAAATTCGCCAGTAGTGGGCAGCACTATAACTGCAACAACATTTACAGCTCCCCCTAGCTCAAATATAAATATAAATGCATTAGGTGGTAGTATAATAACAAATGCAATACGATTAGCTCCTACGACTTCGTTAACAATTGCTCCTACAACTTCACTAACATTTACACCAGGATCGCCAGCTCAATTTAACTGCACAGTAAATGTTGCAAATGATCTTAATATAACTGGTTCATTAAATGCAGCTGGATTAAGAAATACGACGACAAATGGTAATCTAGCTTTGGCAGCTAATGGTACAGGAACTATAAATTTAAATTCTCCTACGGTTGGCACAACTATAACTGCAACAACATTTACAGCACCTCCTCTATCAAATTTAAATATAAATGCTGCTGGTGGTAGTATACTTTCAAATGCTCTTAATTGGTCTGCTACTGGGGCATTAGGAATAAATTCTGGTGGGACTATGACATTATGGCCAATAAATAATCAATGCATAATAGATGCTACTTTGACTGTGAATAGATCGATAATAGGTTCACGATTTGTAGGTACTGAATTTGTATCAAATGTGTTAAATACAGGTATATCTTTGTCTCCAAACGGCACAGGACAAGTTAACGTTTTAGCGGGAAAAACGCTTACTGCAGACACTATAAGTTCTACAACAGCAAACACAAATTTAATTTTAACTCCTAATGGAACAGGATCTCAAGTCCAAATCGCAGCTGGTAAAACATTGGCTACAGATGCTATTTCTAGTAATGCAGCTACTGCTATTGCAATAAAAAATGATATGACTTTTGATGCGACAAAAATATTAACTGTTGACAACATTATTTCAAAATCTATATCCAATAATGGCAACATAGTGGTATCAAAATTGATAAAAAATATAGGTGATGGCTTAACAATCGATCTAGATAATTCTACAATAACTTGTACTGATGCAACGTTACCGATTCTTATAGAGCCTCACGTTCAAATAAATGGTACATTAACTTGCACATCTAACGCAATAATTTATAATGGTTTAGCGACAACTACATTAACACCATACAATTCAACTGGATTAACAATTAATTTAAATAATAGCACATTATCATCTGCAACTCCTATAAGTATGGGCTCTATTGTTGCAAATACTATAAGTAGTGCTGCTGCAACAAATTTGACCATAAATACACCAGGAGGCACTATAAATACAAATGCAACTAATATAACTGCTTCAGGAGCATTGTCATTAGCATCAAATGGCACCTTAAATTTACAGGCTTTTACCGGAAATAGTAGCATTAATATATCAGCCAGCGGTTCTGGGGTTGTTAATATGTTAAGTCCATTGTTAGTAAATACTATAATTCCATATAATTCTGCGAACTTATCGCTAGCTGCCAGTGGTACAAATAGAAATGTCAGTTTAACTGCTACAGGCACTGGAAGTATAAGATGTAATTCTCCTTTAACGGCAACTACAATAACTTCGATAGGTTTATCAAATTTGACCATAAATGCAGCAGGTGGCACCATAAATACAAATGCAACTAACATCACTGCTTCAGGAGCATTAACTTTAGCTACTACTAATGCGCGCTTGACACTTAATGCAGGTACAGATATAGTTATAACGCCTTTAACTGGAATTATTACTTTATCAACAAATAATGCCAATAATATAAATATAAATCCTGGAGGCCTAACATCTTTTGGCGGTAGTGGTATTAAATTACCAAATGGTGGTAATACACTTAATTGGTACGAAGAGGCTACATTATCGAGTGCTTGGGTAAATGTAGTAACAGATACTCCAACAAATACCACAACTTTATATGTTGTTAGAATAGGAAAACAAGTTTTTATTACATTAGTATCAAATAATCCTATAATGCCAACAACTGATATCGGTGTACCTACAATGCAAACAAATTTAGTAAGCAAGTATTCGCCTGTTGCTACATTCACGCAATTTAATGGAAGTTCATATTCTATTCAAATATCTACTGCTGGTGTAATAACATTAGGCAATTTTGTAAATACTGTTGCAATAACACCAATAATGAATTTTTCATATTTTACTAATAACTGAATAATTATTGGTCATATTTTTACTATATTAAACATAGAATCGTATTTGGGATATTACGCAGAATGCCTAAACATAATGACGTCGGATCAAAGGCTCCAGAAGTTAATGAACTTACATCAAAATCTAGTGGACTTTTAAGCCCTAGTAGTTTAGCTCTAGCAGCACCCCAGGCAGCTACTGGCATCTTTAGAGAAAAAATCTGGAATGCTAATGGTAATTTAGTAGATTATATTGGGGTAAGACAAGCATTATATATTACAGATGAAATAGCAGAGGTACTTTATATAAAATGGAATGGCCATTTTAAAGTAGGTGATAAAATAGCTCGGGCAGGTAAAAGGAAAGATGATGGTAAAGGATATGCTGATTATACAGTAACTGATAAAGATATTAATGAAACAGAAGTAGTATCTCAAATAAAATCTGCCAATCAATTATCAAAACGTGAATTGACAACCGATGATTTACTATATTCTATGTCTAGAACAAAAAGTGGTAGACTTGCGATGATGAGCTATCGTGACTCTTCTGATATCTTTATCACAAGTGGCGGAACAAATCCTATATATGTAAATTCATACTATCTAAAAGCAGATGGCGTAGGAGCTATTTTAGCAAATCCCAATGCTAGTGGTGGATATTATATCGATGATGATGTTACAGCAAAATCAAAGGACATTACAGATAATATGGCTGCTGCAGCTACTCTGAGTCTTCGAACTAGAAGAACATAAAAAATTAATGTAGTACGAAATGAGTAAAATAAGAGTAACTTTCACTGAGAAATTTTTTATAGAGGATCACACCGTTATATACCATGGTGTGCTAATTCCTCTATATGGGTTATTGGATGAGTTTATCGATATATACTATATTGATGTAGTATCTGATGAGGTTAAATTATTCTATGAAAGAAAATTTAAAAATAACTTTACTATTGAGCAAAAATTAAGACTTATAGCAGAAACTGATCGGGGTAGACTAATTATCAAAGAATTTTCAGAATTTGGCACAAATGCATCTTTTGCTGAAACTAAGCGACGATTTGTTCCGGATTGGTATATTAACCCTAACGGTCCCATTTCGAGTCTAACAAATGGCAATCATTCATATAGTGAATATTATTATTTACCATTAAATTCTGAAGAAAGATGGAAACGTTACGTTGGAACATTGCCACCATCAGTTCCATTAATTGCATCATTATTTCAAAAAACTTCTGGCGTAATAGCAAGAATTATTTCTAGAGATACCACCCCAGTCAGAGATTCTACTCCAGACAGAGATTCTAGAGATTCTACCCCAGATCGAGGCTCTTTATCAACTGCCTATGGCGGTGATGGAAGTTTGACAGTAGATGCAGGAGAAATAAGATCTCCTTTAAGAACACCAGCTCCTTCAGAATATGATACAGCAGATGAAAGAACACCAATTGCTTCGCCAACTGAATTAGCTGATATAGCTCCTCAATCAGAATCAGAGATTTTAACAACAGTAGAAGAAATCAAAGATTGGTATGAACCAGAGCCACCTGGAGATTTCCCTCCAAATCTCCAAGGAGATTTCCCTCCCGCATATGAAGATTCTAAAAAAGATATATTAGTAGCATTTACACCAACTGAAGTAGAAGTAAATCGTGAATATGAAGATTTAAATAAAGGTGCTATTAAATCACTTCTAACACCTCCATCAACTGTAATTAACTTTATGCAAAATGCCCTAAATATTAAATATATAAAGACAGATGACGAAGTTAGAAGACTACTAGATGATCCAACTTTAAGAAAATTCTTACCCAAAAATTTCGATGATTCAGAAGATATGAATCTTATAAGATCACAAACAGTTAGAGCATATACTAGACTTGTTGTATCTTTGGGTTATACTTATGCTAAATTAAGTAATCTTCGAGAGTTATTAGCTGTACAATATAAATATCTTAGCCCATTATCAGAAGAAGCTATAAAAACACAAGTTAAAGAATTTACCAAACAACTACCGGATTTTAGTTCAATAAAATATAAATTATCACCAAAAGAAATTGAAGAGCAAAAAGCATTAGTTACAAAAGAACTTATTGCTGAAGAACAACAAATAAAAGGAAAAGAAGAGGCTACTAAAACATTAACTCAATCTGTTGGCTTAGCTAAAATTACCGCAGCAAAACTTTTAAAACTAATTGAAGATAAGCAAGAAATTAAACTTACCTTTTGCCCTCAGTTAACATCTACTGATAATCTAGCCATAATATTAACTATGATGTCTAAAGGTAATATATCAGAAATTAAAAAACTTTGTCGTGTATATAACATAACTGTTCCAAGTAGTATAACATCAAGAAAAGAAATAGGTGAACATATAAGAACAGAATTTGGTAAAATAAATTTAAAAGGTGGTAAATATATATTAGCAAATTTCAAAATTGGTGACAGCGGTGGATGGGGTGGTTTTACAAAATAAATTTGGAGTAAAAAAAATAAACTTATAAGGTAAAAAAATTATATATAATTTTTTTTATGCTATTTTATATTAAATTTTACTAATAATTATCTTTGCGGGATATCTCCCACAGAGCCCAATTACAACACGTCTGTACCTTCGGTAGATGTTCTAAAGAACATCTATACTTTTCGTAGACGTTTTATAAAACGTCTCCTTGAAGTGCAGGAGGGGCATCAATATATCTAACTTTAGTAGTTCTATCTGGGAAAACTATAAGATTTGCAAACTTTGGAAACAGGATGTATGCCTGATATTGAGTATTTGGTATCAGTCCTGCACCAACTGAGCCTCCATTATCAACAACCTTTGGAAACAGTGCTCCTGCTGCGCGTAGAGAATTAGTCAACACACCCCATCTAGCTCCCTGAACAGTTGTATCATAATCATTTAATCTAGTCATAGTAATTGTAAGTCCTGCCAGAGAATTGACATTTGTGCTACCTACTATTATTAGGGCGCTACCATAAACATCCATATTATCTACAATATTTTGAACTGTTGCCTGAGAATCGTTCCAATTAATTTGTGCACTAGTATAAGTATAACCTAGACCATCGCAATAATGAATTTGAAATGAGCCTCCTGTAGCTACAACTGCGGCACCTGTGGCATCAGTTGTTGTAATTGTTATAACTCTTGGAACCTCTGCAATATATGGCCCAGGAATGATTTGCAAGATTTCGTTATTAATAGCCTTTCTCCATCCAGCTCCCATGATACCATTCATTGATGCTATCCTATTTTTTGTGAAATCCATGAAATATAGTCCCTGCCATGCCCCGCTCAATAGTTTGCTATAAGAACTCTCCGCAGCAAACTGAATCTGCAGATAAGGATCAATACTCTGCGCAGTATATGGGGTGCCAGAAGGATCGCAGAGAGCCACTTTTGCCTGACTAACTGCAAAAGCTAATTTAGCAAATCGTTTGCATGCTCCGTATGCCGGTGTCAAATCAGATATCAATTGCAAGCCATAAACTAAGAACGGTGAAACTCCCTCTACACCAGTTAGCGTGATATTAATTGGGACGCCAGTTTGTGCATTTGTAATAATTTGAGGGGTAAGTATCTGCCAATCAAGAAATACTCTCTCATTTGGTATTCTGTAGCTATTAAGCAGGCTATATGCCTTGGCCTGGGGAACTAGGGATTCTTCGAGAATAAGTTGAGCTGAAATCAGAGAAACATTTGCGGCCAGACCCTGCTCGATGCAGCCGTTAAATGGTGAAATAATATTCATATTCATGTTTTTGGGATATGCCTTGAGCAAAGCGTTTGTAAATAGGCAATTATCATAAAGTGGAACATAAACTTGATAATTTCCAACGGGAGTGAAAGCTGTGGTCCATGCGTCATCGGGATCGACCAACATAGACTGTGCCATGACCCTGAATTGTTCCGGTAGCAAGTTGTCATAAGACATCAATAGATTGGTCCAATTAGTTTCCTGGCCTCTGGCATTGGTAGAATCTTGAAAGGCTTGAATCTTATAAAACCACATAAATGCTGGAAGGAGTCTAACCGGGGCATTACTTATTTGAATGTTAAAATTCACCCAGACTCTTGATATTTGCCCAGAATCTCCAGGAATAACAAAATTAATGGTACTTTGTTGGGTTAAATACGTTGGACAAGTGGTTTGCATGGCAATAGGAGTATACTTTTTCTGATTCCTACCTGCCTTAAAACCAACAACTTGGTCCGTGAGCTGTGCTACGGGTCCACTAACATAGGGATCCAATAGACCGGTAACTTTATTATAATGATCGACAAGATGAACTCTTGATGCTGCCATATTAGAAATGTTAATACTTTCGTATTATTAATTCTTAAAATCAGAGATGAGCCTAGAAAAATATGTATTCGTGCTCGATACTTCCGGTAAACAAAGTGGTACCCCCAATACTGGATCAGTTTATTCTACATTTAATTTAATCCCAACAACCGAGCCATTTTACATGAAACTCACCATGTTTAATATGGTATTTGCAGCTCCCAATATTTCTCCATCGAAAGGTAATACAATCCAATGCGATGACGGAACAAATATTATAACAGTTGTTTTACCTACTGGGGCATATGGAGTCGGCAGCACAAATGATTTAGGTAATACGGTTGCTGCATTACTAACGGCTGCAGATGCCGGTTTGGCAGCAATAACTTTTACATCAACTTACAACGATGCAACAAATTTATACACCCTTTCTGGCACTAGACCATTTAAATTAATATTTGGCCCAAATAGCATAAAAAATCAATATGGCTTCGAAGGCACTAATCCAATGGCCACTTCTCAAACGGCTACAAAGTATCCAAATTTATATGATAATTACTTTCAGGTACAAATATATGCCGATAATGCGACAACTCAATTTGTTAAAATCCCATCGAATACGGGAGTGACACAATGTAGTTTTGTGGTACCGAGGCGAGTTGACTTTGGCGGCCAGCTATCTTTGACACAATCGGACATAACACCGCAATATATGAGATTTAATCGCTGTCCCACCCAAATTTCTTGGAATCTTACACGCCCCAACGGGCAGCCCTTAGAGCAACAACTAGATTGGACGGCAGTGTTTGCAATAGAGGGGGGTAGATTCTGAATGCTAAAGCATTCTCCACCCCCTGAAACCCCCCTTTCCTCAATAATTAATTTACTGTAGATTCTATAGGCTCTGGTAAATATTGTATAGGTTCTAACTTGGGTGCACCATTATCAACCATGGGAAGCGATGGGGGAGCTACTTGTGGCTCAAGTTGTTGTTTGGGTTCATGAACTTTTTTCAATTTATTATGCGTATATACGGCACTCATCGAACCAGCATAAATAAGCATAAATTGTATATAAGAAGGTATTTTTTTACTTCCTGTAAAACCAGAGTCTATAAGTGTCATTACTAATGCTTTTCGACAACTTACCTTTGCAACATCGCTAAAGCCTGTGACGTCATAACCAAATGATATTAACATATTCTCTATCAATGGGTTTACATTATTTAAAATAATATCAGCCTGTTTTGGGGGACTAGTTATATCTTCGCCAACACTAGCTTTCAATTCCTGCTCTATAGCTTGCAACTTTCCCAATTTAGCACCATCAGTTAAAACTTTATCAACTTTATCTTTTAATTTTTTACTAAATACTACGCCATCTGTTTCAAAAACAGAATAAGATTCTCTCCATCTCCTAAGTCTTCCCATCATTAACAATTCTTCCTTGTCGTCGTTTTGTTCTGCTGCTATTTTCCGATTTTCTGCCTCAGATTTAGCTATTGCGCGTACAAAAGCTGCATCGTGATGTTGGGGGATATGAGGCTGTTGCTGCTGGGGCTGTTCCTCTTCTTTTTCTGATTCAGACGACGACTCTGACTCATTTTCAAATAGTATGCTATTTACTCCGCTATCTGGTGGTATAATTTTGTCAATACTTTTGTAATCCATTTTGAATATATATTGATTTAGATGATATTAGTATCGAAAAATTTCTAATATGGAAGCAATAGAAGATTATTCTACCTCCGAATCCGATGAAGAAATCTCTGTTAAAGAAAAAAGCAAGCCAATAGTTGATAATATCTCTTCAACTGGAAATCTTGACCCATCAATAGATAGCGACAAATCTCTTCCTAAGGGGCAGGCCTCTGGTCAAGTTCTATCGAAAGATAGTCAAAAAGACATCCCAAAAAGCAAATTTAAGGTAGATAGTTTGGCATATTATAAGGATCAAGCAAGAGCCCTCGGCATCAAAGGTTTTTCAAAAAAGAGTAAAAAAATATTAAGAGAATTAGTTGCCCGAAAGCTAAAACCCGAGCAAGTTAGCTCAGCAAATTCTGAAGAACTTCCGAGTTCTGTCGAGCCATCGAAGGATCTATCGACCGGAAAGCTTGACCAAGATGATAATTCCGGTCAAGAAACCTCGAATGTTGTCGAGCCAGATTCTACCTCCAAAGGATCTTCTGATAGAGAAACATCGATAACTAGCAGGCTAAAGGCCCAGCTATGTGACCAACTTCGTCAAATGTGTAGAGATTGCTCACCCAAAATTACCATTTCCAAGTACGATAGTTCGTTAAAAATGACCCGACCAAAAAATAAGGAAGAACTAATTAAAGATCTAACTAAATATTGTCTAGAACATTAAAAATGGGATTGCATCCCATGCCCTACTGAGAATTTATTCTCCCTCTCCCATTTAAACGATAAATCTTTTATAAGTATTGGCCGAAATGAGCGTAGAAGCTACTGCTAGGAAATATGCCGAAAATTTGGAGACTTATCTGCTGCAAAAATCTAACAATCTAGGAAAAGAGATATCAGACTTAATATCAAATCTTAAGTTAACACCCTGGGAAAATATGTATTCTAAAACAATGATATATCGAATACTTTCTTACGAAGAAAGACTAAGTACAATAAAATCCAAACTTTCTTTTCTCACGGACGCTGAATGCTATTTAGTTAAGCAACATATAGATTATATAGTATTATTAGCTGAGCATTAATCTTCTCTTATAGAAACTTTACTTATCCTCCTACTTCTATCATACAAACCAAATGTATCAACCCCAGTCCTTTGATAGAGTCTTGATAATTTTTTTATAGCAGTAATTTTATTATTATCAGCAAATGCTTTTATTCTCTCTACACCAGCTATACTTAATGTCGCACCAGCAGCTACCTTAGAAATAATAGGTGATATATCTATTATTCCAACTATCCCAGATACAAATGAAATAAGTAATATAAGTACACTACAAAAAGTTGATAGAATACTATATATTTTACGGGTTCGCATCTGACATTTGACATCTGATTCATAATCATCAATAACATCATGGCCTAACTTTTCACCAAGATTATGTTTTAATTCCAAGTTCACTTGTTCCATTTCAACTAATATTAGGTCTAGTTCATATATTTAACATGGAAAAATTGAAAGCAATATATTATTCGAAAAATGGCTACTGGCACGGCCAAAAAGCAATAGATATCCTATGTGAAAAATCAGGGCTTTCTAGGCATGATGTTACCCACTGGCTAAAACGTCAACCCATATGGCAGATATACTTACCAGGGCCAAAATACATTCCCAGACCAAAGATAGAAGAAGTAATTCCTAACGGTGTTCATCAAACAGATATATTATATTTGCCTCACGATACAGTTGGTAGAAAAACTTATAAATATTGTTTATGCATTATTGACGTAGCCAGCAGATATAAAGATGCGGAGCCGTTACTTGATAAAACTGCCGCCCAAACAACAGCGGCTATAGAAAAGATATATAAGCGAGGGCCACTAAAATTTCCAAACTTAATACAAGTTGACGCTGGGAAAGAATTTTTAGGAACATTTGCAAAATTAATGGAAAAAAAGAAAGTTAAAGTAAGAACAGCTACACCTGGTAATCATAGGCAACAAGGTATAGTAGAAAGATTTAATAGAACTTTATCAGAAAGACTTTTCAAATCTCAGTATCATGAAGAAATAAAAAATCCATCACAACGTAGTACAAAATGGGTAAAGGATCTGCCTGCGGTTATAGACGAGCTTAATAGCCGCGTAACAAGATTAACAGGTCATATCCCTCATGAGGCAATTCTAAGCCCCACAGTAGAATCCAATTCTAGTTTACCATCTAAACGTGATTCGACAGAGCCTGAAAAAATTATAAGCTCTACAGCTATAGTACGTTATCTATATTTGCCGGGCGAGCTAGAAGGTGGTCGTCGCCGAGCGACAGATCCGATATGGAGCCTCACCACCCATAGAATAGATAGCATTACTAAACGTGAGGGATCTCCTAATGTATACAAATTAACTAATGATATAAACAACAATCAGCCCCCACCGGCCCGTATATTTGTAAGAGAAGAATTACTATTAATACCAGAGGATACAGATTTTACTGCATAATAATGGGCTTGCCTCTGAATGCTTTGCATGCCCTGCTTTTCACTGCATAATCTTTATATAAAATGTTAATCCACTAGACACCAGGACTTCCTCCTTTCTATCATAAATAATAGAATATATCTCTGGGTAGTAATAGACATCATGCTTAAATTTGCCATTCATATAAATACAAAATATAAATGACATCTTAACATACTTGTCAACTTGTGCTACATTTATTAATAATTTACATTCATCAAAGGCTTTAGAATCGCCTGCTGTATAAACAACTTCTGCTTTGAGATGTGTAGAATTTATAATTATTTTATATTTTCTTTTAAAATCTGAGCAGCAGTTGCATTTTTTACAGTACGTACCTACTTCTATATAAAATATTTTTTCCTTCTCCATTGACAACTGAGGATCAAAAGCTAACACTGCATCATATAAAGGCATTCTTATATTGACATACTATTCATTAATTCTAATAGATCTCTTTCCAACCTTTTTATGCAATCTAAAATTTCTAACTGCTCCTGAAATAATACTTGCTTCTCGTCAAATGATTGTGAGTAATTTAACCTTATATTAAGATCTAACATTGTAATAATATATTTTTGTATTTCCATAAAATAACGACGCTCTTTTACACATAGTTCTTTATATAATTCCTGTTGACATACTATTTCATTATGTTGTCTTATTTCTTCTTCTTCATGTTGTCTTATCTCTTCTTCTTCATCAATGTTATCAAACTCTTGAATCATTCTCGCTATCTCCTCATCTTCGTCATAACTTACTTGCCTCTCATCTGCCATTTTTGGTATATATAAAAGTAAATAAATTTCTATTATAATTAAATATTTTTGTTAATATATAATGGATAACTTCTACAATCTCTCGAAATATATCAGCCTCAAACATATACAAAAATTCAGAATATGTCAACACTGGGCTAATGAAATATATTTATCTCATAGGGATAAATATGACTCAATCTATGATGAAGAACAAAGAAAAAGATATAATTGGCTATATCTCAAGAAATCACTATCAAACATTGGCTATATTGAAGATGATAACAATATGTATTATAACAATCGCAAGCTAAAAACAATTATAAAAGTTATTTACATGACAGATATGATTAAGGAACAAGTATATAAGTCATCTACTACATATATAAAAGAAAAAACATCTTATTTAATTAAAAGTGTAAAATCTACGCATTGTATTCATGTTGTTTATGTAGATACCGGTAATATAAATAACATATTTAAACTAGTAAATATATTAATACCAAGTAAATTAATAAAGCAAGCAAATGAACGTGGAGCGTTCGAACCATTTATGGAACTTATGAGATCACTAAAAAACTGGAAATATAATAGTGATGTACTAAATATGATAAACCAATATAAATTTATATCATGGATAGCAGACACCATTTGTCCTGATGAGATATATTTTGACCAATGAGCTAGCAATAGGTTCCTTGGCAGTTTTCGCGGAGTTTTCTCAGGAGGTTTTCTCAGGGTGTTTTATTGCATTCATAGCCTATGCACATCCTAGAAAGCTCCTAGTAGTCTTTAAAGTATAAAAAATGCTACTCAAGTAATCTCGAGACTACTAGAAGCCTCTAATCGACGTCGGGTCCCAAAGAAACTATTCACACTAGTTACAAGAGTTTGCGGGGCCTTATCAACCTCCTATCTACATCTTATATTAAGTAGTGGTTATAAGCCTCTAACGGGGGAAAAATAGTTGACGGTTATAGATAGAAGCCTCTAATCAACGTCGGGTCCCAAAGAAACTATTCACACTAGTTACAAGAGTTTGCGGGGCCTTATCGACCTCCTATCTACATCTTATATTAAGTAGTGGTTATAAGCCTCTAACGGGGGAAAAATAGTTGACGTGGTCTCATAGAATATGTTAATCAAGTCTGATTGACCGGCGGGGGCTCCTATCTATAACTCGAGTTTTATTGGCAGTCAAACCACCTTATCGAGTTATAGATAGAAGCCTCTAATCGACGTCGGGTCCCAAAGAAACTATTCACACTAGTTACAAGAGTTTGCGGGGCCTTATCGACCTCCTATCCACATCTTATATTAAGTAGTGGTTATAAGCCTCTAACGGGGGTAAAATAGTTGAGATGGTCTCATAGAATATGTTAATCAAGTCTGATTGGCTGGCGGGGGCTCCTATCTATAACTCGAGTTTTATTGGCAGTCAAACCACCTTATCGAGTTATAGATAGAAGCCTCTAATCGACGTCGGGTCCCAAAGAAACTATTCACACTAGTTACAAGAGTTTGCGAGGCCTTATCGACCTCCTATCCACATCTTATATTAAGTAGTGGTTATAAGCCTCTAACGGGGGTAAAATAGTTGAGATGGTCTCATAGAATATGTTAATCAAGTCTGATTGGCTGGCGGGGGCTCCTATCTATAACTCGAGTTTTATTGGCAGTCAAACCACCTTATTACTACTGCTAGCTAAATACAGTAACATGGCAGTGTGCTAACACAAGCCAAATACATTAACAAGGTAGTGTGCTAACACAAGCTAAATACAGTAACAAGGTAGGGTGCTAACACAAGCTCAATGCAGTAACAAGGCTCTGGGTACCAAGGCAAGCTGCTTTTTATAAAACAGTAACAAGGTAGGGCAGTGTGCTAACACAAGCTAATTACAGTCATAAAGCTCTGGGTACCATAACAAGACAAGACAAGCTACATTTTTAAAACAGTAACATGGTAGGGCAGGGTGCTAACACAAGCTAAATACAGTAATAAGGCAGTGTGCTAACACAAGCTAAATATAGTAACAAGGCAGGGTGCTAACACAAGCTAAATACAGTAACAAGGCTCTGTGTACCACGACAAGCTACATTTTTAAAAAGGCTGCGTGCTAACACAATCCAAATACAGCAACAAGGCTCTGTGTACCAAGACAAGCTAAATACTGTAACAAGGCAGTGTGCTAACACAAGCTAAGTACAGTAACAAGGCGGTGTGCTAACACAAGCTAAATACAGTAACAAGGCAGGGTGCTAACACAAGCTACATACAAAAACAAGGCAGGGTACTGACACAAGTTAAATACAGCAACAAGGCTCTGGGTACCAAGGCAAGCTCAATATAGCAACAAGGCAGGGTGCTAACACAAGCTTAATACAGTAACAAGGTAGTGTGCTAACACAAGCTAAATACAGTAACAAGGTAGGGTGCTAACACAAGCTAAATACAGTAACAAGGCTCTGGGTACCAAGGCAAGCTGCTTTTTAAAAAACAGTAACAAGGTAGGGCAGTGTGCTAACACAAAATACAGTCACAAGGCTCTGGGTACCAAGACAAGACAAGAGATGCTACATTATTAAAACAGTAACATGGTAGGGGAGGGTGCTAACACAAGCTAAATACAGTAATAAGGCAGTGTGCTAACACAAGCTAAATATAGTAACAAGGCAGGGTGCTAACACAAGCTAAATACAATAACAAGGCTCTGTGTACCACGACAAGCAACATTTTTAAAAGGGCTGCGTGGTAACAATATCCAAATGCAGCAACAAGGCACTGTGTACCAAGACAAGCTAAATGCTGTAACAAGGCAGTGTGCTAACACAAGCTATATACAGTAACAAGGCAGTGTGCTAACACATGCTTAATTCAGTAACAAGGCTCTGTGTACCACGACAAGCTACATTTTAAAAAAGGCTGCGTGCTAACACAATCCAAATACAGCAACTAGGCTCTGTGTACCAAAACAAGATAAATACTGTAACAAGGCAGTGTGCTAACTCAGGCTAAATACAGTAACAAGCAGGGTGCTAACACAAGCTAAGTACAGTAACAAGGCAGTGTGCTAACACAAGCTAAACACAATAACAAGGCAGTGTGCCTAACATAAGCTAAATACAGTAACAAGGTAGGGTGCTAACACAAGCTAAATACAGTAACAGGGCTCTGGGTACCAAGGCAAGCTACTTTTTTTTAAAACAGTCACATGGTAGGGCAGGGTGCTAACACAAGCTAAATGCAGTAACAAGGCTCTGTGTACCAAGACAAGCTAAATACTGTAACAAGGCAGTGTGCTAACACAAGCTAAATACAGTAACAAGGCAGTGTGCTAACACAAGCTAAATACAGTAACAAGGCAGTGTGCTAACACAAGCTAAATGCAGTAACAAGGCAGTGTGCTAAATACAGTAACAAGGCTCTGTGTACCACGAAAAGCTACATTTAAAAAAAGGCTGCATGCTAACAAAATCCAAATACAGCAACAAGGCTCTGTGTACCAAAACAAGCTAAATACTGTAACAAGGCAGTGTGCTAACACAAGCTAAATACAGTAACAAGGTAGGGTGCTAACACAAGCTAAATACAGTAACATGGCTCTGGGTACCAAGGCAAGCTACTTTTTTAAAAACAGTAACATGGTAGGGCAGGGTGCCAACACAAGCTAAATGCAGTAACAATGCTCTTGGTACCATGACAAGTTCAACACAGCAACAGGGCAGGGTGCTAACACAAGCTAACATGGTAGTGTGCTAACACAAGCTAAACACAGTAACAAGACAGTGTGCTAACACAAGCTAAATACAGTACCAAGGCAGGGTGCTAACACAAGCTACATACAATAATAAGGCAGGGTGCTGACACAAGTTAAATACAGCAACAAGGCTCTGGGTACCAAGGCAAGTTCAATACAGCAACAAGGCAGGGTGTTAACACAAGCCAAACACATTAACAAGGTAGTGTGCTAACACAAGCTAAATACAGTAACACGGCTCTGGGTACCAAGACAAGACAAGACAAGCTACATTTTTAAAACAGTAACATGGTAGGGCAGGGTGCTAACACAAGCTAAATAAAGTAACAAGGCAGTGTGCTAGCACAAGCTAAATACAGTAACAAGGCTCTGTGTACCACGAACAGCTACATTTTAAAAAAAGGCTGCATGCTAACAAAATCCAAATACAGCAACAAGGCTCTGTGTACCAAAACAAGCTAAATACAGTAACAAGGCAGTGTGCTAGCACTAGCTAAATACAGTAACAAGGCAGTGTGCTAACACAAGCTAAATTCAGTAACAAGGCTCTGTGTACTACGACAAGCTA
Source organism: Spongilla lacustris (assembly GCA_949361645.1). Lineage (NCBI taxonomy): Eukaryota > Metazoa > Porifera > Demospongiae > Spongillida > Spongillidae > Spongilla > Spongilla lacustris. Next base: position 4,586,162 of record OX442437.1, on the reverse strand, counting down.
CATTTTAAAAAAGGCTGCGTGCTAACACAATCCAAATACAGCAACAAGGCTCTGTGTACCAAGACAAGCTAAATACTGTAACAAGGCAGTGTGCTAACACAAGCTAAATACAGTAACATGGCAGTGTGCTAACACAAGCCAAATACATTAACAAGGTAGTGTGCTAACACAAGCTAAATACAGTAACAAGGTAGGGTGCTAACACAAGCTCAATGCAGTAACAAGGCTCTGGGTACCAAGGCAAGCTGCTTTTTATAAAACAGTAACAAGGTAGGGCAGTGTGCTAACACAAGCTAATTACAGTCATAAAGCTCTGGGTACCATAACAAGACAAGACAAGCTACATTTTTAAAACAGTAACATGGTAGGGCAGGGTGCTAACACAAGCTAAATACAGTAATAAGGCAGTGTGCTAACACAAGCTAAATATAGTAACAAGGCAGGGTGCTAACACAAGCTAAATACAGTAACAAGGCTCTGTGTACCACGACAAGCTACATTTTTAAAAAGGCTGCGTGCTAACACAATCCAAATACAGCAACAAGGCTCTGTGTACCAAGACAAGCTAAATACTGTAACAAGGCAGTGTGCTAACACAAGCTAAGTACAGTAACAAGGCGGTGTGCTAACACAAGCTAAATACAGTAACAAGGCAGGGTGCTAACACAAGCTACATACAAAAACAAGGCAGGGTACTGACACAAGTTAAGTACAGCAACAAGGCTCTGGGTACCAAGGCAAGCTCAATATAGCAACAAGGCAGGGTGCTAACACAAGCTTAATACAGTAACAAGGTAGTGTGCTAACACAAGCTAAATACAGTAACAAGGTAGGGTGCTAACACAAGCTAAATACAGTAACAAGGCTCTGGGTACCAAGGCAAGCTGCTTTTTAAAAAACAGTAACAAGGTAGGGCAGTGTGCTAACACAAAATACAGTCACAAGGCTCTGGGTACCAAGACAAGACAAGAGATGCTACATTATTAAAACAGTAACATGGTAGGGGAGGGTGCTAACACAAGCTAAATACAGTAATAAGGCAGTGTGCTAACACAAGCTAAATATAGTAACAAGGCAGGGTGCTAACACAAGCTAAATACAATAACAAGGCTCTGTGTACCACGACAAGCAACATTTTTAAAAGGGCTGCGTGGTAACAATATCCAAATGCAGCAACAAGGCACTGTGTACCAAGACAAGCTAAATGCTGTAACAAGGCAGTGTGCTAACACAAGCTATATACAGTAACAAGGCAGTGTGCTAACACATGCTTAATTCAGTAACAAGGCTCTGTGTACCACGACAAGCTACATTTTAAAAAAGGCTGCGTGCTAACACAATCCAAATACAGCAACTAGGCTCTGTGTACCAAAACAAGATAAATACTGTAACAAGGCAGTGTGCTAACTCAGGCTAAATACAGTAACAAGCAGGGTGCTAACACAAGCTAAGTACAGTAACAAGGCAGTGTGCTAACACAAGCTAAACACAATAACAAGGCAGTGTGCCTAACACAAGCTAAATACAGTAACAAGGTAGGGTGCTAACACAAGCTAAATACAGTAACAGGGCTCTGGGTACCAAGGCAAGCTACTTTTTTTTAAAACAGTCACATGGTAGGGCAGGGTGCTAACACAAGCTAAATGCAGTAACAATGCTCTTGGTACCATGACAAGTTCAACACAGCAACAGGGCAGGGTGCTAACACAAGCTAAACACAGTAACAAGGTAGTGTGCTAACACAAGCTAAACACAGTAACAAGGCAGTGTGCTAACACAAGCTAAATACAGTAACAAGCCAGGGTGCTAACACAAGCTACATACAATAACAAGGCAGGGTGCTGACACAAGTTAAAAACAGCAACAAGGCTCTGGGTACCAAGGCAAGCTCAATACAGCAACAAGGCAGGGTGCTAACACAAGCTAAACACAGTAATAAGGTAGTGTGCTAACACAAGCTAAATACAGTAACAAGGTAGGGTGCTAACACAAGCTAAATACAGTAAGAAAGCTCTGGGTACCAAGGCAAGCTGCTTTAAAAAAACAGTAACAAGGTAGGGCAGTGTGCTAACACAAGCTCAATACAGCAACAAGGCAGGGTGCTAACACAAGCTAAACACAGTAACAAGGCAGTGTGCTAACACAAGCTAAATACAGTGACAAGGCAGGGTGCTAACACAAGCTAAATACAGTAACAAGGCAGGGTGCTAACACAAGCTAAATACAGTAACAAGGCAGGGTGCTAACACAAGCTAAATACAGTAACAAGGCAGGGTGCTAACACAAGCTAAACACAGTAACAAGGCAGTGTGGTAACACAAGCTAAATACAGTAACAAGGCAGGGTGCTAACACAAGCTAAATACAGTAACAAGGCAGTGTGCTAACACAAGCTAAATACAGTAACAAGGCAGTGTGCTAACACAAGCGAAATACAGTAACAAGGCAGTGTGCTAACACAAGCTAAATTCAGTAACAAGGCTCTGTGTACCACGACAAGCTACATTTTTAAAAAGGCTGCGTGCTAACACAATCCAAAGACAGCAACAAGGCTCTGTGTACCAAGACAAGCTAAATGCTGTAACAAGGCAGTGTGCTAACACAAGCTAAATACAGTAACAAGGCAGTGTGCTAACACAAGCCAAATACATTAACAAGGTAGTATGCTAACACAAGCTAAATACAGTAACAAGGCAGGGTGCTAACACAAGCTAAATACAGTAACAAGGCAGGGTACTGACACAAGTTAAATACAGCAACAAGGCTCTGGGTACCAAGGCAAGCTCAATACAGCAACAAGGCAGGGTGCTAACACAAGCTTAATACAGTAACAAGGTAGTGTGCTAACACAAGCTAAATACAGTAACAAGGTAGGGTGCTAACACAAGCTAAATACAGTAACAAGGCTCTGGGTACCAAGGCAAGCTGCTTTTTAAAAAACAGTAACGAGGTAGGGCAGTGTGCTAACACAAAATACAGTCACAAGGCTCTGGCATGGGTACCAAGACAACACAAGACAAGCTACATTATTAAAACAGTAATATGGTAGGGCAGGGTGCTAACACAAGCTAAATACAGTAATAAGGCAGTGTGCTAACACAAGCTAAATATAGTAACAAGGCAGGGTGCTAACACAAGCTAAATACAGTAACAAGTCTCTGTGTACCACGACAAGCTACATTTTTAAAAAGGCTGCGTGCTAACACAATCCAAGGCTCTCTGTACCAAGACAAGCTAAATACTGTAACAAGGCAGTGTGCTAACACAAGCTATATTCAGTAACAAGGCAGTGTGCTAACACAAGCTAAATACAGTAACAAGTCTCTCTGTACCACGACGAGCTACATTTTAAAAAAGGCTGTGTGCTAACACAATCGAAATACAGCAACAAGGCTCTGTGTACCAAGACAAGCTAAATACTGTAACAAGGCAGTGTGCTAACACAGGTTAAATACAGTAACAAGGCAGGGTGCTAACACAAGCTAAATACAGTAACCAGGCATGGTGCAGACACAATCTAAATACAGTAACACGGCATGGTGCTAAATATAGTAACAAGGCAGGGTGCTAACACAAGCTAAATACAGTAACAAGGCATAGTGCTAACACAAGATAAATACAGTACCAAGGCAAGGTGTTACCACAAGCTAAATACAGTAACAAGGCTCTGGGTACCAAGACAAGACAAGGCAAGCTACATTTCAAAAACAATGTAGGGCAGTGTGCTACCACAAGCTAAATACAGTAATAAGGCAGTGTGCTAACAAGGCAGGGTGCGTTGACAAGCTAAATACAGCAACAAGGCTCTGTGTACCAAGATAAGATAAACACAGTAACAAGGCAGTGTGCTAACACAAGCTAAATACAGTTGCTAACACAAGCTAAATACAGTAACAAGGCAGGGTGCTAACACAAGCTAAATACAATAACAAGGCAGGGTGCTAACACAAGCTAAATACAGTAACAAGGCAGGGTGCTAACACAAGCTAAATACAGTAACAAGGCATAGTGCTAACACAAGATAAATACAGTACCAAGGCAAGGTGTTACCACAAGCTAAATACAGTAACAAGGCTCTGGGTACCAAGACAAGACAAGGCAAGCTACATTTCAAAAACAATGTAGGGCAGTGTGCTACCACAAGCTAAATACAGTAATAAGGCAGTGTGCTAACAAGGCAGGGTGCGTTGACAAGCTAAATACAGCAACAAGGCTCTGTGTACCAAGATAAGATAAACACAGTAACAAGGCAGTGTGCTAACACAAGTTAAATACAGTTGCTAACACAAGCTAAATACAGTAACAAGGCAGGGTGCTAACACAAGCTAAATACAATAACATGGCAGGGTGCTAACACAAGCTAAATACAGTAACAAGGCAGGGTGCTAGCACAAGCTAATTACAGTTCTATCAATGACTGCTTTTATTTCGAGGTTGTGATTGATTGATTTTGTTGGATGGACTTCTAATCCTTGAAGTGGTTATTCTGACAGTGCGTGCCTGGTTGTTCGTGTGTGCGTGTGTGTGTGTTTGTGTGTGTGTGCGTGCATTTGTGTGCGTGTGTGTGTGTGCGTGTGTGTGCGTGTGTATGTGTTGCGTACGTGTGTGTTTGTTTATGGGTTACTACAGCTGTACGGCACTTTAACTCACGTATGATAGAATCTGATAAATCAGACCGATCTCGTTTTAAAAAGATTCGTTTGTCTCGTCCTTGCTAAATTTGATGCGCACCATACATGATTTCAACTGACCGTGCGACGTAAGGCGATCGTAAGATTTGATATTGCAGAAATCAGCGTGTACAAGATGTAGCCGAGGAAAGGCAAACGCATCGTGGACCGTCGTGCAAAGAGAAGGTGGGGCAGTTTCGTTGCACACGACTCGAGGGTGGGGCTACGTGTCCAAGCTAGTGGAGGTGTGGCATTCAGATGACATCATTATCCAGAATTAATAATTGTGCGCAATGCGCATGCGTACGCGAATTGAAATAGATTCCGTAGCGTACGCTGGGTTCTAGTGATGAGAAAATTATGATTATTTGTTTTTTGTTTCAGAGTTGATATCTTAACATTGCTACACCTCGATGCGGTTAATTGCATGTAGTTATTAAAACTAATTAACCTTGATTAATAATTTTTTAATTAAAAACATGGATAAAAATTTGCCTAAACCCTTGATGTTTGTGTCAAAATCCTAGATTTTTAGCAACATCTGTTGAAAAGATATTCCAGTTCAAAAGCGTTGCGTTCTTTCGTGAAGACCCTGTATAATCACCGCCTCCCATACATTGAGCGGGACGCGATTTGCCCAAATCATTGGCGCGAATCGAGCGGGAAAAAGTGCACGTAGTTTGTTCAACTGTATCTCCGTAACGGATGGCAAATAGATAGGTATAGGACCTCTCTATCTACAAACCGAATTTGAAGCGATTTGATTACTCGTACAGAAATTAAGTTATGTTGGGTTTGAACCAGGTGGGGTATAGAACGTTGCAATGCTGGCACGGAGCAAGTGCAAGACACCAAAATGTATTTCACCATAGAGAAATGGTGTAGTATAAAGTCATGAAAATAGGAAGTCGATAGCCTTTACCGTTCGGACTATATAGCGATTCAAACGTTATAACACAATTATTTTATAATGTTATAAAACATAGGAAGTTTTCTCGGAAACTGTCCCATATATATATTATAATTATAATTATAATATATATATAATATTATGGGACAGTTTCCGCGAAAATGTCACCCTTTTATAACATTATAATGTTATAAAAATGCTTCATGTTTGAATCGCTATATTTTCCGAACGCTAAACGCTATCGACTTCCTATTTTCAAAAGTTCATACTACACCATTTCTCTAGTACAAATTACATTTTGTAGTCTTGCACTTACTCTACGCCAGTATTGCAACGTTCGATACCCGACTGGGTTCAAACCCGCCATAACTTTAGGTAGGAGTAATTAAATCGCTTCAAATTCGGTTTGTAAGTACAGAGATCTTATATCTATCGATTTGTACTGTTCGTAAATTTTTATGCCATCCGTTACGGAGATACAGTTGAACAAACTACGTGCACTTTTTCCCGCTCGATTCGCGCCAATGATATAACAACCGCCTCCCCATACATTGAGCGGGACGCGATTTGCCAAAATCTTTGGCGCGAATCGAGCGGGAAAAGTGGACGCAATTTGTTCAACTGTATCTCCGTAACGGATGTCGTAAAAATTAACGAACAGTACAAATCGATAGGTATAGGACCTCTGTACATACAAACCGAATTTGAAGCAATTTGATTACTCCTACCGAAAGTTATGGCGGATTTGAACCCAGTGGGGTATCGAACGTTGCAATACTGGCGTGGAGCAAATGCAAGACTCCAAAATGTAACCTGTTGTAGAGAAATGGTATATTATGAACTTTTGAAAATAGGAAGTTGATAGCGTTTAGCGTTCGGAAGATATAGCGATTCAAACATGAAGCATTTTTATAACTTTATAATGTTATAAAAGGGTGACATTTTCGCGGAAACTGTCCCTTATATATACGGTATAATTATATATTATATATGTCCCGGGGGGTCGCACTTACCATTGATAGGTGCATTAGCTTCTAATCTAACACAGCGCTATCTAATCTTGTTCGTACGACCTTTCCAGGCGCTGATCCAGGAATTTAGCAAGGGGGGGGGGGGGGGTGGCTGGACCCGGGGTGGTAAAAGGGGGTGGGATGTGCCCTCTCCCGAGCGAAGCGCGGAAGTTTTTTTTGCTGGCGGTAGATATCCTATGCATGAAAAAGTGTTTTCTTTAGGACAGGTGCACTCATCGTATCAGATTTTTCACTGAGTTCATTTTGCCTAGCTGCTTTCCGTCAAAGATGTTGAAGTGCAAGTCCTTATTGGACTTTTTCAAGTTCAACTCGGAAAGTGAAATACTCAAAGGTCTTGATCAAAGCGAGCCATTAGTATCTGGCCTACCAGTTACTTGTGTATCCTACGAGTCCGAATCTATGGATGATGATGCCGATACAGATTCTGATCTGGAAGCAGTATACATGTATATCTCAATCAGACAATCAGCATCTCAATGACCGGTGTAAAACCTCCTCGGCTGAACTTCCTAACACTGATCATGCAGACATGAGGAGCAGTCAGAGGAATAGGATCCTGCTCAGGATGTCTGTACAAGATGCAATCTGACAGTAAAGAACATGAAATGATAATGAAAGATATCAGTACTGATATCTGAGCAAGACAGGCTTGCATGCAGATGCTGTTTTAATTAAATACTGTATGATTTAGTGTTGCTGGAGTAAGGAAAAGGAAACAGGCTAAATTTCAGAGACGTTGGCTTCAAGATTATAATTATAACATGAAGGAAGTCTCAAGAAGGTATCAATACTGTGACTGTCAATTCACAAATCCTGTAGGATTTAGCTATGTATGCACAATCAACTGATCGTAAATGAGAATCTATCTTGGAAAATTTTTCAAGTAATTTCTCGGACCTATTATGGTTTGTAAATGGTGAGCACACAAAAGCACCAAAACTACTCTTTTCACTTTGAGACAGAAACTAAATGCATGGCAGGCACCAAGCAATGCAAAGAATTTTAGATTGAATTTTGAAGTTTTCCTTATTTAGGAGTATCAATCATTCACACAAATGCACCATAGAAAATTGTGTAGTGAATCAGTGTTGTATATGAATAAATCACAACTTTTAAATGATGTTTTTGTGTAAATGATTGACATATTTGGTAACTTAGTGTTATCATGCAGTTTAAAGATGTGCACTGGCAACTATATGCTTACATTGAATTTTCTTTTGTGTTATGTACTAGTCACAATTAATATGCATGTATCAAAATAAACATCTGATCACACAAAAAAACAAACAAAGCGTCATAATCTTTTCACCCCTAAATGGAAGCTGTTGAGCAGAAAAGCTATTAGCCCTCAAACAGAAATTGCTAGCTGGGGGATAGTTCTCAATCAGTATTTTAGTATTCGTAAATACTTATTTGAGGAAGGTGGGGGGGGGGGGGGGGGGGGCTAGCCACCCTATCCACCCTCTCTGGATCAGCCCCTGCTTTCCTGGGAATACACGCACATGCACTGTACACCAGCGGTTGACCGGTTTGAGGAAGTCACGCGGACGGCCAGTTGACCGGAATAGACCACTGGCGGTCACGGTCACGGCTAGAGATAGCCGTGACCAGCCCATACGGTCACGATCACGGGCAGGCCGTTTGAAACCTATCCGGCACGGTCACGGTCAGTTTTTGACCGTCAAAAACCGCCAATTCATACTTACCGGCCACGGCATCGGTCAAAACTTGCATACGTGTATTTTTTTACTGTATTGGCAGCGTATATAACTCCGCATGCACTGCTGGTCATCGGTTCGCAATTTTGCATATGTATAGATGCGGCTTTATACTAATTCCTTTATAGACGATAGCAATGATTTAACGGAAAAATACAAAGAATGAATATGCATGTATATGGACATAATATGCATGGAACAGCCTGAAGAGAATTATAGGAGGTGAGGATGAAAATTAGGGCTGGCACTGAAGTTCTTGTTGCAGCGTAAAAGCAAAATCCTTTCAAGCCTGTCTGCCTCAATTCTCCATGCATGCACCTTTTCTGTCAAGGATTAGCTTCGATTTGGAAAAACACGTTCAGAAGGTGTACTTGACGCTGGATTAACGAAATACTTTAGAGCCATCTTTGCTATATTCGGAAAATTTCCTTCATATTAATGCTCCACCCGCATGAAGTCCATGACATTATTTACACGCCAATTAGTGGATTTTGCTGTTAGGTCTCGACGAAACTCATCGTCTACCATCTCTTTGCTGCATGCTTATCTGCATCACAATAGGATCAGCAGCCAAACGCTCTGCGTCCTGTTTATCCAAATCATTTTTAAAAAGCATCCAATGCAATTGTACATGTTGTGCATGCATGTCATCTCCGTTCAATTGGACCATACTAAGATGCTATAATATAATTGGACATTTGCAGGTGCATCATCAGTACCATATATAGAAGCAATATTGTAAATCTCTTCCTTGAACCTGGCATGAGCCTGTGCTTTCTGGGAAGCTATCAACCAAGATAAATTCCTGTAGTTCTTCGATATCGTCAGACTTTGACGGCTCAGACGGCCAGACCCATAGACGGTCAGCACAAATTTTGGCAAATTTTCGCGGCTGCCGGACGGCCAAGGCTAGCCGCGGCAACACTGCTGTACACGCTGCCGTGGTCACAAGTTTCAGATCGACAGCCTCCGGTCGATCCGATGACCGCAAAGGGTATGATCGCTGCGAGCGATTATTCCATTTTGGCGTTCCATATTCGCGGGCGCGACCTTCAGGGGCAGGCTATAGTACTGCATGCTTGGGGCCAGCATGGATTAACACATAGTATAGCATATATATCTCCCTATAGCTATGTGGTGCCAAAACCTTATACTACCATCCATGGAACCAGTCCTACTATATGTGAGCCTGGTGGTGTGCTGGATGGTCCCAGTGCCTTTGGATGGTGAGTAGGACCTACTATTAGGTAGCACTTGTTCATAGAGTTCACTGTACGTGTGCATGTGTTATGGAGTGGGGTGTGAGGCTCAGGATTGGAGTACATGCATGTACATGGACAAGATGCTGATAGCTTAACTGGGACCAGCTATAGCATGAGATTATAATAAATACATGGAATGTAAAGTATATATGAATAATAGTGCATCATACAATTTATACTTCATGCACATTCCTTGCTTCCATCTAGGTCCACCAAGCTGGCTTCTGAATTGCTTCACCACATTTTGTGAAGGTGCCTGGTATTGGCAGCTGCATAGCCTCCTGCATGTAGTAGTGGCTCTCCTCTGTTAGGGATGGTCATGGTGCTTCTTGGGAGCACTACATATAACTTAATATCCCTTTGTTCCTGGGTCTCAGATTCAATGGTCAGTGGTATAATCATATCACCAGGAGGTTGACTCGAGGAACTAGCTCTGGTCTGTGTTCAGCAACAGGTTCCACATATGCATCTTGATGGTGATAGCTAGTGGGCAGTTCATATCCTTCTCCATAATCAACCTCTCATCCACTGGCCTGATTTGATCCACTTGTCGTTTCTGCACATCAAAATTTGTTCAAATCTTGACTGAAAAAAGCACCTAAGAGTGCCTCAAAAGGATGAGAAATCCATTCAACACAGACTTGCCGGTTTTATACTGAGCCAGTTAAAGGAATTCCGGCTAGGCATTTGACAACAGAGGCAGCTCCAGCATAACTCGTGGTGGGAAGAAAGCTAAGCTGTCATCTGAACTGATTGAAGCCATCCGTGTGTGGCATCATTTCAAAGGCCACGAGTTGCTATAGGTGATGGCAAGGGCTGGCTTTGCTTTAGGGAGGGAGGAAAAGTGATGGTTCATGACTACTGGACTGGACACACATGATGGCAGCCTGCTACAATCACCCAGAAGATAATCCTGACAGGTTGACTTGGGAAATGGCTCGGCAAGGCCATTTGTGGCTGGGTGGTATACATATATGTTTAATTTTGTTGGAGCTTGTAAACCTCTGAAACATCTCAGGCACAAACTGTGGACCATTGACCATTACAATTCATTGTGGTATATTCAATGTATTTCTTCACAATCCTGATCCTAAGTAAGTTCACACTGATCTTCACAATCAACCATTAACAGCACTCTTTAGTGTTACAGCAACTACTGCTTCTCACCACTACAGAGTCAGGCACTCTACCTGTCGGCCTACATCTACACCATCAAGTATCGGAACACTTGCCCTTTCCAGATTACCTAGCCGACAACAGGACCAAATACTGAAGAACAGTGAGGATGTAATGGAGGACACAATAACATGGTACAGGAATTACAACTGCTACCCGTGACAGTACTCTCCCTCAAGGCTGCAACACTGAAGGATCCCGAGCTCTCCAAAGTGATGAATTGCCCAGTCCAAATGGCCCCCACCTAGCAAAATGTGTACCGCAGTTCATTGATGGTCACCTCTGTTGTTCAGCTCATCATCACTGATACTTCCATGTCCACTTGTTGAAAGCATCTATATCATGACAAGGAACATTTTCTCTTCAACAGCCCAGCAAGATCCGTATAGTATATCCATTGCCAGAGGCCCTCAAAGATGCTTTGAGCGTAATTTGATTCATATTGCTGTGGCTGCCTCTGGATGCTGTTTTGGTTTGGTTGTGGTTGCCTCAGGATGTACTATCAAATTCCTATATTGCATGAACCAGAGCCAGTTCCTCAACCTCCTGGTGATACAATTATACCTCTGACCGAGGCCCAGGGAACAAAGGGATAAGGTACATGTAGAGCTCCCAAGAAGCACCATGACCATCCCTAACAGAGGAAAGCCACTACTACATGCAGGAGTCTGGAGGCTATGCAGTTGCCAATACCCGGCACCTTCACAAAATGTGGAGAAACAATTCGTAAGCCAGCTTGGTATACTGACGGATGGACCTAAATGGAAAGGAGAAATGTGCATGGAGTATAAACCAGACTAAATTGTATGATGTGCAATTATCTGTATATACTCTACATTCCATATAATTATTAATTATAATGTTTGCTGAGTGCATTCTAGCTGGTCCCAGTTAAGTCATCAGCATCTTTTTCATGTACTTCACAATCCTGAGCCTCACAACGCACTCCACAATACATGTGTGAACTCTATGAACGAGTGCTATAACTGCATGTAATTAAATAGTAAACAGACCACACCCTCCTCACCATCCAAAAGCACTGGGACCATCCAGGCTTATACATGTATAGTTGGTAGCAGGCTGCCATCATGTGTGTCCAGTCCAGTAGTCATGAACCATCACCGGCTTTTCCTCCCTCTCTGAAGCAAAGCTTTGCTCAATGGCTGCAGCCCTTGCCATCACCTAGCAACTCGTGGCATTTGAAATAGTGGCCCTTAGGTCAGGCTTCAATTAGTGCAGACGACAGCATAGCTTTCATCAGAGCTGTCTCTGTTGTCGAATGACTAGAATTCCTGTAACTCAATAGAAAACTGGCAAGTCTGTGTTGAAGGGATCTCTCATCCTTTCAGGTGCTTGTTTTTAAGATTTGAAAACCTTAATTGGTGTGCAGGCAAAAACAACAAGCGGATCAAATCAGGCCAGTGGATGAGAGGTTGATTATGGAGAAGGACATGAACTGCCCACTATCAGCATCAAGATGCTGTTACCGGCTGAACACAGAATCATAATCGTATTTATACTTTGCCCTCCGGAAGACCGGAACCCTCTCCTCTCGATTTCCGATCCGTATCCGCGTGTTTCGCGTCTCATGCATGCAGGCGGTTATCGCCGCACCATTCATACACAGTTGAATGTTTCCGGGGCCCGTTGAATGTGTAACACTTATATTACCACGTCATGATACTAACATAAATCCATTATTTCGTAAATTTACTAGTAGTTACGAAATCCAGTAGGGCTTATGTTGCACTTTTCGGGACTCTACATTTATATGTAATGAAAGGTATGTACAAGTACAAGTGTTTTTTGTAATTCCAATGACGCAATGAGCTGTAAGCCACCAGAAGTTGTATATTTGGTGCTAAAAGGTTAGGATCTTCTATCAGATAACAGAAAAAGGTGAAGGAAAAAAAAAAACAGTGCAAAACTGACAGCCGGGTGAGTTGTGGGCCTTGTGGCATTTGTGGGGGCAGCATATTAGAATTCCCTTCGATTATTTTGATATACCGCGCTTCAGTAAGTAACTTTAATGCGTTTTATACTGTACGGACGCCTGCCATTGCATGTCTTTTGCAAGTAATATTCACTCACCGCGTCACAACATATATATAACCCTTCAATTTAGGGCACATTATTGTGCCGAATTGCGCAATTAATGTGGAAGGTGACGAGGGGGATGCGCGTACGAACAACATGTTTACGTTTAGGAAAATGTCGCTACGTTTTTACACACTACGTATAACGTATATAGTTTTTATCGACGTCAATATCGCGATAGTATTCGACATGGCGTGCAATACAAAGCTCCCACCCGACCCCGAATTTCTTCTCCGATATGGATAGTGATAATCCAGGGAATAATTTACTTTTTGCAATTTTGCTACGAAAAATCGAAGTCGGTTAGCAACTCGGTGAGTTGCATATTCCAGCCGAGATGTGTAATATGATACATCATTTGTACGCATGAAGGAATTTTCAGCAGAGCTATCCCAAGCACATGTCCGTGTATTCGGATCGCTTTCAGGCGAACTGACGAATCGAACGACCACTTATCCCCAACCCCTTCCTACGCTTAATCGTCAGATTTGCTGATAGCTAATTGTCGCGATCGATGTCAAGTGTATGTGCACAACGTCACTGATGCAACTTACGTTGCGCGTACATGCTAGTACAGACACCTTTTTGATTGGCACGTCTTCTTTTGTACCACTTCGCGTAGCACTTACACTGAGCACCTGCCTGCAAACGTCGATAGTTTAGAAGTTGTTTCGCAACTTATAAAAACTGGATCGCAAAATGCGACGCAATACCGGTCTTTTTAGCTTTCCATCTCTTATTGCGCACCTTCGCAAACGCCGTACATAATTATAAAAAATATATACAGATACTCCTACCACTTCTTTGTAACAGTATGTAAAAATCATTTCTTAAGTCGAACTAAATCGTCTGAATTTCAGCGAACCGCGAACGTCCTCGAAAATTTCATAAATCCGGACCGATCCATGTCCAGAAATTGTGGACATCGATGCATAACTCGGCGTACGATTGTGATAACAAAAATCTAATTGCACCATTAAACTCACTAGATACTTTAGAGATTTATCACGTTATTAAAACTGCTAATTTATTAAAATATATTATTGTTATTGTCTTTTAATAAATGCATTGTATGTCTGCATGGCAGGGAAGTTAGGAATAGGCATCGCTGTTACATAAAATCCTTCCAAACTAAAGCTATCGTCGATTTTAGTGATCTAAGTTTACGCATGCGCAACTCAAAACATTTAGTTGTACTCGTGCCCCTGCCATTGGATGCATTCTGGAGGTCACGTGATCTGTTATTTAACCATTTTGATCCATTGTATAGTAGTTGGGCGTAGCCTTTTGGCGGAGGGTCGGGTATCAAGCCTATACCAAGATTTGTACCCATCTGATACTATTGTAGATATAATAGCTCTACACTCGCTATCAATCTAATTCTTGGTATACGCTAGTCTCGCTAGCCAGACGTACAACATCTAACTTCAACTGGATAGGCTTGAAATCCCCATAACGCGAAGGTCGAGCTAATAGAACCGCTGCTGCGGAGTAGCTACTACATATAGGTGTGACTACGAGACTCGCTCGTTAAGATGCATGGGCGATTCCGTCCCTATATATGTATATATATATATATCCATCTGCATCAGTGTGCATCGCTCTGGCTGACCACGACGACGGGCTTGTTTTTGATAACATGCTAGAAGTTCTCGTGGAGGAGTGTTAAGGATATGCCTTCCACTAGCTAAAGAATTAACATATGCATGGTGGCGGATATTCTCAGCTGGACTCTCCACTGTGTCCTGGCTCTCTTATACTATATATCGTCGATTAATGACTGTACATGGATCAATTGGCAGGCAAGGTCACTCCATAGCAGTCTCGTTCCCAGACCCAATATCTGCTACGAGGTTAAGTCCTGTACTCATTTCTATCCAGCTCCGCCAGAATTTTGGCTAGGGTATACAAGAAGGATGAACAGTCGTAAACGTATTCGGCAGTTGGCCTGAGATGTGTGTGTTTGTTATGCCGTGTGTTCTACTTTTTGATGATTGAGCGGCTGGAAGGAAATGCACACGCACCCACACCCAAATGCAAATACAAACATGCACCATGCACGCAAATACACACACACACACACACACACACACACACACACACACACACACACACACACACACACACACACACACATGTACATGCAAATACACACACACACATGTACATGCAAATACACACACACATGTACATGCAAATACACACACACATGTACATGCAAATACACACACACACATGTACATGCAAATACACACACACACACATGTACATGCAAATACACAAACGCACACACACACATGTACATGCAAATACACACACGCACACACATACACACACATGTACATGCAAATACACACACACACATACACACACACATACACACACATGTACATGCAAATACACACACACACACATACACACACATGCATGACACAGGACTTGCATGGGCATGCAGTTGAAGAAAAGATCCCATACATGCACCTGTCTATCTAATTTACTCCTATAAATACTAAAGCAATGGCACAAAAAAGGATGCCATGATGCAGCTCTGATCTGTCACCAGTGAACAGATCGATGGCCAATGGCATGAAGGCTGGTGATCATGACTCATATACAATGGCAAGGATGCTAGATAGAACCTACAAGTATGTGAGGGCCATGCATGTGAAACGTTTACATAACAGCCATAACTAATGACCACATGCCACCACCCTAATTAAATAGGTGACCACAAGGACTTTGAGTCAACTACACTCTCTGCTAGTATATGTAATACCTTCTTGAACTTTCCACATTTATCGCAATCACACACACATACACAACCAATACATAACCAAATAAATATAAATACCACACCACAACTGTTACATCAACTATTACATATACATCTGCAGAGCCATGTACATATAGCTAGACCACATAAAGCCTTCCATTTGAGTTGTTGCTGAAGTGTTTTCACCAGGTGCATGTTGGAAGGGTGGCTGGCACAGTCCATGAGATGCAAAACTTTGTGTCCAGTCCCTGGTCCATACCAGGTGGTCATGTAGGTAAGCCTCCTGTCAGTGCTATGTGTACAACCAAACCAAGGAGTTTTTCTAACCAAACTAATAAAGGTGGACACCACAGGATGTGACAATTGTAGCCGATTTAAACAATTATGCATGTGACACATAGATCTATCTCCTTCTAACTGTACTCCAGGAGTACCCTACATCAGAAACCTTTAAACTTAATTTGATTCATATCCCAGTGGCTGCCTCTGGGGTGTGCTATCAAATTCCTCATCTCTAGGGAGAAGGGCCTACAAGTATTATCTTTTCCCAACTGTTCCACAAGGATATCTCCCATTCACCTTCACAAGGCACTCTCTCCTCTGCATCCACAAGGCTATCTCACAAGGCTACTTCCCTCTACCTTTACAAAACAACCTCCCTCCACCTTCACAAAACCACCTTCACAAGGCTACCTCCCTCCACCTTCAGAAGGCTACCTTCCTCCACCCTCACAAGGCTACCTCCCTCCACCCTCACAAGGCTACCTCCCTCCACCCTCACAAGGCTACCTCCCTCCACCCTCACAAGGCTACCTCCCTCCACCTTCACAAGGCTACCTCCCTCCACCCTCACAAGGCTACCTCGCTCCACCCTCACAAGGCTACCTCCCTCCACCTTCACAAGGCTACCTCCTTCCACTCTCACAAGGCTACCTTCCTCCACCCTCACAAGGCTACCTCCCTCCACCTACATACATGTGGCTACCTCCCTCCACCTTCACAAGGCTGTCACCTTTTCCACCTTCTCACATGTGGATATAGTAAAAAAGTAGGTTGCATTTCCCAATAAATTTAAATTGCCGCATGTATTCCTCACGTGATTTATCCTTATAAGGTTCGTCTCTGTGGAACGGGTTTTTTTTTTGCTGTATTGGTAGTTTTCATTCTGCAGAGATGAAAAAATATATAGACACGCGCAGATACATAAGTACAATTTGAAAAAGAAAAGAAAGGAACAAAACCTACAAAAAAATATGGCGTCAGGTTTGCAAGTAAGAGCATGCCCATCTTTACAAATGAAGGTAGAACAGGTGCAAAAGAGTGGCTTTGCTATAGGAATCATATCTACGAACTCCTTTTGTGGTAGAATTAGCGATATAGGTGAGTAAGCCGGAATCGAATCGTTTAAAACCAACGCAACCAATTAAACAAGCCGTTCTAGAATCCATGTACATGTACATATAGGTAGCTAAAACACTCCGAACATGCATGATCGCGCGTTACAGGGCTTAAAACGAATGTCAGAGCAGCCGAGTAGGCCTATTACCAATAAAAGTACAATTGCATCTATACCGGTAGCCACCCATGCACACGCACAACAGTCGACACATGTGTAACAAGCTGTCAAGTATCGAACCATCGTTGCAAGGATTCATACCGTGGTCGGTGATTTGTGTCTTCTTGTTTGAAAACCTTCATCGCGGCAGGGCACACACGCGGCATTTGTCAATTTATTATTGAATATTGACATCTACAAAGACATATGAACCATAATGATAAAAGTCATCAGGGAAGCGAGGGTAAAAGGGTCATGAACATCATAATATGTCACACTCCGGCCCTAATGGTTGTACTAACAGCAGTTAGTCTTTCCTTTTTGATATCTAATTTGGACTTTCGTCAGGAAGCATAAATGTCTTGAAAAACCCTCATTTTAAAAATCAAAATCCATACATGTCTATGGAAATGCTGAAATTCTGCTGAGGAAGCGTCAAGAAGAGAGCTAATTTATTTGTTTAACGATAGAGGCATACCTTATGACCCTCTGCATCATAAAGTTCTTTTTCCTTGTCATGGGCATCTTTTCCTGAGTGACAGTGATCAAAAGAGTGTCATCCTCCATACATTTCAATGGACGCGTGCACGGTAATGAAACGGGAAAAACGTCATAACGCGTCAGGAATTAGTAATGAAGGCATGCAATTTCTGGCCATGCTTCCCAAGCAGTTGGACTTAAGATGCCAAATCAACTATATATATAGGAGATCTAATGTTGTACTTACAACATTTGAACTTACTGTTACATTCCTGGTGGGAGTTATGATTGAAAAATGAGCTTTTAACCGTTATTTGTTTACAAGAAGCCACGCTTTGTTTACGTGTGCTAATTAGATTAACACCACAGTTTCTTACACAGAAGTGTTTGCTGAATTTGGAAATGTAATTGCCCTGCTCTAAATATGATCGGTTGAAAAGATATAAGCAAAAAACTGAAAAATTCAGTTTAGGCAGCTTTTCATTTGGAGCACTGTACAGTCTACCCCCGTTAGTAGCGCACACTGCGTTTTTAGCGCAATGTTGAATAAATCATGTAGTGCGGTGGTACGTGTATCTTTATCATTATTATTCATACATACATGTTGAAACTATCGGTCATGCATAACGGTAAGGATGAACGATAGCAAAAGGCAGCGCAGATCCCTGACAAGCGCTACACGCACAATGCACAGAATAGCGCACAAAGACGCGCGAGAGGCGCACAAAGATAAGCGAAAGGTGCACAATTAATCCGCTCGCATGCAACACGACGCACTATAAAAGGAAAGAAGGCTAATTTTTGTTAATACTGGCCATATGATGTCTGAGTTAAGGGGAGCAAAGCCTAAGACCAAGTTGACCGCTGACGATAAGCGCATGATTGCACGAAGAAAGGTGGAAACAGGTCATTCTGAAGACATGGTCGCAGTCTGGTTCAAACTGAAGACAGGCAAAGAGATCCATCGCTCAGTTGTTGGCAAATACGTTCGGGCTGGCTTCCATGAGATGGATATTGATGGACCGGAGGTGAAGAGATGCAGGAGGAGGGGGCCCAAATGGCCGCTTCTTGATTAAGGGCTTTACACATGGTTCAGTAGGTAAATAAAGCATGCTCCTTTCGAAAGTAGCATGCATAAAATAAACGATGATTTTTCTCACTTTAGTGTAAGTGAGCGCAGCGGTGTGCTATCGGATGCTCTTTTGCTCACAAAAGCTGCCGAGTTAGCTCAGGAGTTGGGTATCCATCTTTATCTTCTTCTTTGAATCCAGTACCAGTTACTTCTACAGCTGGTAGCAGCCAGCCAGTGGCAGCCCCACCCACAGTTAGCAGCCAGCCAGTGGCAGCCCCACCCACAGTTAGCAGCCAGCCAGTGGCGGCCCCACCCACAGTTAGCAGCCAGCCAGTGGCGGCCCCAGCCAGTGATTATGACAGCCACACCTCCAGTTAGCTGCCAGCCAGTGACAGCCACACCCACAATTAGCAGCCAGCCAGTGGCAGCCACACCCACAGTTAGCAGCAGGCAGCTATCACCAACAGCTTCCAGCAATGATGATCTCACTGTGGATGGACAGCTTATTTTAAGCAACGGGTTGGCTTTCTAGATGGAAAGGACGGCATGGCGTATTCAGCGTGCGGTTACATGGAGAGGCTGGTGGGGCTGACCAGCAAGGTGTGCTAGAGCCCAGAGGGAGTTGCCTGGTATCATTGAGAAGTATCGACCAGAGGATGTCTTCAATATCGACGAGACAGGGTTATTTTACAGACAAGCAGTAAGTAAATTGATCAAGGCACATGCACATACATAGCCCATTTGTACATGATGGTACATATGACTTCTTTATTAGGTACATGTACATAATTCAGTTGGAAGGGAAATGGTGCACACTTTAATGATATATTTTATAGCCTGATCGCACCCTCACCACTACCGCAGACGTGCGGGGTGCCAATAAAGCAAAGGACTAGGGTGTGTAACCGATTTTCAGGTTTTTTTAGGTTAACCGATTATTCGCGATTACCTATTCGGTCGACTATGCATTTAGTAGAATAGCAGGTTACCGATTTCAGAATTTTCTTTAGTCGAAATAACCGGTTCTGTTTTTCTTAGTCGCGATTAGTCGATATTCGTTTCCTTAATACGCAGAAATCGGTACAAAATCGATTACCTCTTTTTACATGCCCTTCGCTCTTCCCGCCCGCAGTACAAGGGTTAATTGATGAGAAACATTGTTGACATGATGTAATGAACATTAGTCTGGGGACCCGGCTGATATAGTCATTGTTAAACCAGGGATATTAAATACATGGATTGGAAACGAGGCTGATATACGGCTGAATTACGGTATTCCTAATTTCCATCCGTGCTGCGCTTGAGGGCTATTCTTAGAGTCGCGAAATCGCAGAAACGAAAAGCTACATTTAGTAAGTTGGTTTCTTTCTAATTAAGAGGCAGGTTTTACTAATGGGATCAGTCAAGCTTTACTTTTGAAAGCAATGTATAAGCCTGTTAAAGCGTTCGGATCGCTTAAGTTTCGAGTCACGAAATCTCCTGAACAACTTTCCGTACAACAGATCTGAAAACTTTGAACTACACCCCTGAAACCCGTCCACTGGGATCAGCATCCATGTCATATTCGTCCGTGTCAACAGCAAACTCACCAATTCAGAATCCATGTAGGCGCATCACGGATGGTTTTCCGGTACACGTAGATTACGGAACCGTTTCCAATCCATGTATTTAATATCCCTGGTTAAACACTGCAATCCCTCTACAAAATACTCGATGCTGCCTGCATGTGCACGCGCAGTGGGCACGGCAATTTAAATACGTTCGCGTTCTCTGCAGTTACATGTGAGTTCATCTAACGCGCTACGTACTCTTTTGCACAGCAGCACAGGTGTCCAAATACTTAGTTACACTGGCTCTTTTCCAGACGTTCGGACATAACATTATGAATAACGTACTTGTCTTGATTGGTGGCTTTGTCATATGCGTAGAACGGTGTTCCACCCCCATCCATGCAACATGTTCTTTGGTGCCATTGAATTATTCCCACCAGTGGGTGTGGCGTCACTTTGGAATCCCAGTACTATCTTGTAAGGGACTTGTAACTGTTTTAATGTTGGCATAAGCAGCAGATAAGCAATAAGACTGGCTATGCGTGTATGGACTTGAGAAACTGTGATTTATTTGGCCAATATCAAAAATCGGAAAAACCTCGTAAAACCTAGGTAATCGTTTGCAAATTAATGTTGCGCTAATCGCCAAAATCGATTTAATGTTTCTAATAACCGATTAGCAAGTTGCTATTAACCTGAAAAATCGATTGGACTTTTTTTCATAGTCGAAATAATCGATTTTGGTTTATGAAAAAGGTTACACACCCTACAAAGGACCGTATTACAGTGGCTTTGGCTGTAAATGTAACTGCAAGTGAACGACTGAAGCCAGTAGTAATACACAAGTACAAGAAACCACGTTGCTTTGGCAGAACATTTAACCCTAACAGCCTGGTCATGTATTACTCCAATACAAATGCCTGGATGCGCACAGATGTAAACTAATGCATGTATAAATGAAATTTATTTTAATTAGATCTTATTTCTGTGGTGGATACTTAGGTGTTTACTGACTGGTAAAAGCAAGTCAATGAGCAGTTCAAACAACAGAAGCGACGATGTCTGATGCTTCTTGACAATGCAGTTCTCATGTTTTGTCTGATATGCCAATGATCAAAGTGGGCAGCTTTGATTGCTTTAAGTTGAGCAATCTTTTGCTGCTATTCTTTCCAGCCTATTGCACATCAGTCGTCCAGCCATTGGACCAGGGTGTGATTGCTGCACTAAAGGCTTGGTACAAGAGCAAGCTTGCCACCCACATGGTCACCCAGTATGACATTGATCCCACCCAAGATCTGCGAGCTTTGTCATCAAAAACCAATGTGAAGGAGGTAATTTAAGTACCCATATTATTTCTTGTGAGTATACTTTGTTGGCTAAAAAATACAACAGATTGATGAAACTTTTTTGATCTCCAAATTCAGGCAATCATATGGCTACTTGCTGCATGGGGCGAAATTACCCTCTCCCCTATAGACAACTGCTGGTGCAAGGCTGGCATTCTCCCTGCTGAGTGGTGCCATCGTCTGAGGCCAGATAGGGCAGCAGTGGCAGTGGCAGAAGCTACTGAAGGTGCACAGCTGACAGCAATTACTACAGCTATCCATAGACTGCCAGTGGAAAATGGGACAACCCGCATGAGTGCAGCTGAGTGGGTGAATGCTCCAGGTGAGATGGAAACTGAGGGGGCTGAAACCATTGCTCAAATAGCTGCCAGGTTGATGGGTCGAGACATTGAGGATAGAGGTGATGAAAGTGATGGAGAGGCTGATCCAAATAATGTAGAACCTCGAACTGTGCCACTGGAAGAGGCAAAACGGAGTGCCTTAAGCCTTGCTCAATTTTTAGGAGATAACGTAGCTTTGTTTACTGAAGCTGACTACAGGGCACTTTTGCTGCTTGCTGAAAAGGTTCAAGCTCTACATTAAGTACATGTACATGTATACAAATGCTGATCTCAGTTTACATACGCAAATACATTTGACCATAATTAACCACCGCATTCTACGGTAGTAGCGCAGGGAACAAACGTGGCGCTACTAACGGGGGTAGACTGTAGCTGGGCGGGAGGGGTGCCCCCCTCCCGCACCCTCACTGGGGCGGCCCCGCCTACTAATTCGCCCCACCCCTTGCCATACCCTCACCGGTGCCCCCCCCCCCCCCCCTTCCCAATTCCTGGATCCACCACTATACTGTATGCTATCGTCGAACCATTAACATTAGCGCGTACCTGTTTCAACATTCCTGGAAAGAAATGTTGCTCAAAGTCAAACAATAGTTTGATTGAGATTACGACAACACGCTCGTTCAAACACGAGCCTTTTTTTGTTGTTGTTTGGATTGACTTGTACGTTTCGGTTTGAGTGCATACTGGTGACGAAATCGCTTAAAGCATACGGTACTATTATCACTATCTATACGTGGGCGATGTGGGCTAATTATTTCATCAACGGTTCGAAAGGTGCATGGGCGTCTGGCCCCCCCCCCCCCCCGCCTGTATCCGCCTCTGAGCATGTCGATGTTAGGAGAGAGGGGAGATAGGGGGCACTCAGCCAAGCCGATGTCTACTATGGAATCTCCACATGGACCTCGCTCATCTGCCAGTCCAAGAATAATACTTTGCTCTCTGTAGTGCACTGGCGCTATGATATGGCTAGATCCCTGCTAATGCTACACTGATTTATAAGCGTTTGGTATGATTTTTGGTGCTAAAATTTCCACAGAGAGAATACCTTTCAATAAGACACAACAAATTCAGGGACTTACAGCCTGACGTGTGAACAGAGCTGCATGTACAGCCCATGACAGGTGATCCTAGCAGGTCTATCAGCAAATGCTCAGTTGAAGATGGCATATTTGACATAAATATATTTAAATCCTTATCCTGTGAAGGATTTGTTAGTTTTCATGAGTATAGTAGCAGAGAGTGTTGAAATGAGGGTGTCGTCACCATCAACTATAAGTACCAAGTCCCTTATAGATCAGGCTTACGGTTCTGACATTCTCCTTGCTACAATGTCTATTCGCTGCAGTTGAGATGCTCAATTACACTTCGTTCACTCTGTTATAAACATTAATGCATACCCTGGCTGGTACAATCTTTACTTTTGTGTTTGTTTTAGATCTGTTTTCATATGTAGCACATGTGTGCATGTGGATAACATGTAATGCCCATTTTATACTCCTTGATTGTGTGACATAATTCATGTAAGGCAATAAAGCAATTTATTTAAAACCTGGTACATGTTTCAATGTAATCTCACATGCATATGCAGAATCTAACAATGCTGGGCGAGATGCTTGTTGTTTTGCTGGATGTTGCTTTGCTGATGCTACCTTTTGGAGCTGCAGTCCCATTGAGCGCATTTTATTCATATGGATCAGCAGCTGGTGATAGTGTGCTTCCTCCAAATGATGATGGATCATCTCCTGCCATTACATTGCCCGCTCCATTTAGGTTCTTTACCACTTATTATACTACTATATATGTAAGTTATGCCGTTGTTTTTACTCCTGCCATACATGATAGATGGCATCTAGCATTTTTTGTACCACTTAGATCATATGAGATTTATACACCTCAGGTGAACAACAATGGTGACTTATCTTTTGGTGCACCTTGGTCTCGATCCTCACCAACAGCATTTCCTATCCCCAACATTCCATTGGTAGCACCTTATCAGGCTGATGTTGACACCAGAGGTACTGGTAGAGTGTGGTACAGAAGTACACAGAATACAACACTTCTAGCAAAAGCAGCAAATGCCATACGATTACTGAATGGGACCATCATTAGTCCTCAGTGGCTGTTCATTGCAACATGGGATCATGTTGGATATTATCCCATGAGAATTGATAAGGTACACCATACATAACCTTTCCTTGAATGTAGATACCAATGCACATATGTGTATACTTTTAAAGGTATGCACTCTATGTTCCTTAATTGGTGCAATTTTGGTTCTATATACACTGTATGCTAAGGCACACTATGATGTATATATGCATGAGTTAGGTGGATTATATTTTTTGTTTAGCCTTTGTAAGAGCATTGCATAACTTATCATGCAGTCACATTTTGTTTCACATCATAATGTGAATAAAATTGAATGCACAAGAACCTATGTCTTATACTGAACCACATTTTCTAGGGCATTCCAATTAGTGCTCATTTCATTGTTCCATATCCAATTATAAAACAGAATACTTGGTACGTACCTTACACCTCCTCCTTTGTAAATTAAAACCTAAAAGTGATAATGCAGATAATATCTAGTAGATTTGCTTTTGTAAAATAGGCATGTCAGCATCACACTTAACCCACATAACTCACATGTTTCATAATTTCCTAAACCCGTGCTTATGTCCTTAGCAAATTGTAATTTGTAATTGCATTCTCAATGTGACACAATACATACAGTAAATTCTACACTGAGAAAGAAAGCCTATCATGTGAAATCTAACATAAGGATAAATCTATGAAATTATTACTGTGCACAATTGGATCGGATTTTTTATCAACAATAAATCATGTTTTTTTGCAGACCAACACATTTCAGTGTATCCTGGTGACAGACAATATCACATCATATGCAATATTCCTGTATGCGGATGGTTTGATACAGTGGCCATCTTCTGGAGCACAGGTTGGGTTCAATGCTGGAGACAACATAAGCTATGTGAATGTTCCAGGATCACGAACGCCCAACATTCTTAACATTACTCAAATGAGTAATGTTGGAATAGGTGGTCAGTGGGTGTTTCAAACTAATAAATCTGTAATACAAGGTAAAATTTCATTTTAAAAGCATGCTTATATCAATACATTATAACTCGCACAAGTTGCTTATGTACATGCATGTATAGGGCAGGATTTGTTTGTCCGCTTGTAATATAACATTTGCAGAATTACACACATGCAGAAATAGCATTTGTGATAAAAAACAAAAGTTCATCCACCTGCTGCAGGACGGCACGAGCATTAGCTCTATAATTAGCGAGTGGCTGTACGAGACTAGTTACATTAAACTTATATGAAAGTTTAATTATACATTTTGAATATGTCCATGCATTTATTTATCCTGTAACATTCTTTGCTGATGCTACCTTCAGGAACTGCAGTCCCAGTGAGCTCATTTTATTCATATGGATCAGCTGCTGGTGATAGTGTGCTTCCTCCAAATGATGATGGATCATCTCCTGCCATTATATTGCCCACTCCATTTCCATTCTTCACCACTTCGTATACTACTATATATGTAAGTTATGCAGTTTTTTTACTACTGCCATACTTGATAGATGGCATCTAGCATTTTTTGTACCACTTAGATCATATGAGATCTATACACCTCAGGTGAACAACAATGGTGACTTATCTTTTGGTGCACCTTGGTCTCGATCCTCACCAACAGCATTTCCTATCCCCAACATTCCATTGGTAGCACCTTATCAGGCTGATGTTGACACCAGAGGTACTGGCAAGGTGTGGTACAGAAGTACACAAAATACAACACTTCTAGCAAAAGCAGCAAATGACATACGATTACTGAATGGGACCATCATCAGTCCTCAGTGGCTGTTCATTGCAACATGGGATCATGTTGGATATTATCCCTTGGGAACTGATAAGGTACACCATACAAAACCTTTCCTGGAATTTAGATACCAATGCACATGTGTGTATACTTTTAAAGGTATGCACTGTATGTTCCTTAATTGGTGCAATTTTGGTTCTGTATACACTGAATGCTAAGGCACACCGGGTCCGCGGATTATATTTTTCTATACAGCCTTTGTAAGAGCATTACATATTTTTATTTGTAGCATATTGTTTCACATTATCATACAATAATGCATGTAGAACCATATTCTTTAGGGCATACCAGGCCATGCAAATGCATCATTTCGAGCTAAAATCTAAAAGGTGATGATGGCAGAACATAAGTAGATTTGATTTGGAATAATAGAGAATGGCCTAACAGCATCACTTGATTTGTCATTTTAGTTCAACTAACTAAACTCATGCTCTATATTTTGATTAGAGAATTTGAAAAGGACTGACTCAGAATATTCATGCTTAGCAAAGTGTAAATTGAATTGTATGTAATAGTAATAGTAATTGTATTTGTGATTGCAACTGATTGCAATTGCAATTGGAATTGGTGGTATTGTAGTCATAATAGTAATCGATTATAATTCAATAATAAATAATAATAGTAAAACGAAGCAAAAATAACTTTTGACAAGAGAGAACTGAGCACACACTTACACACACATACAAAATGAAAATTTTTTTCTTGTATGCTGGGAAGGTCCTATGCCATCAACCATGTCCAGTGAGTGCACTCCTCCATTTTACACGGGAACCTCGAAGACATAAATTTGTGGCTCTGATGATGGCAAATGTTAAACTAGCCCTCAGCCACCCCATCACTTCTCCATAAGACTTTCCCCATTTAAGGCAAATGTGGTCAGAAAGATGCTTAAGATAATAGGTTGCTTCAAGTCCCAAAGCACCATCAACAGAAACCACAAATGGTGTAAATGAGGCTCGACTAGCATTAGCAGCATTGTTGTATTTTTTTCCTTCTTTTATGCATCTGCTGATGCTAGAATAGTAGTGTTTAGCACCAATAATAATAATTCTTATTCAAGCACACTCCACACAATCATGCACATGCGCAACTATATAATACTACATCTCCCTTTCACAGGAAAAAGTTATAAACGTCCAGCCTGGATTTTTTAAGGCTGGTTTTTAACAAAAACCCATCCTAATAGCTTAAAAACCATCCTGGGATTGTGCGTCCAGGGTGGGAATAGTGCAAAATCCATAATGGATTGAGCGTCCAGAGTGGGAATATGCATGGTTCTACCCTGGTTCTGTCGAACAAAATCCATGTTGAAGGATGAATATAATTATTGCCTCAACATGGGTTTTGTTCGACAGAACCAGGGTAGAACCATACATATTCCCATCCTGGACGCTCAATCCCAGGATGATTTATACGCTATTAAGATGGGTTTTAGTTAAAAACCAGTCTAAAAAATTCAGGCTGGACGTTTATAACTTTTTCCTGTGTTTCGGCCTACAGGGCCAATCAAAGCCTATCAGGAGGACAGAAAACTGTTCCAGTTCTCCTTCCTCTGTGTTTACCATATATGAACGAGGGGTATCTGCATGTTCAGTCACTACTCCAGGTACTTGAATACCATCTTTCATTGTTACCCACACGTCTGAACCTTCTGTAAGCAATGGGAGGGGACGCACCTCATGGTTTCTGTCAAAATCACACTTTTGTCTGCGTTTAAATGCACAGTCCTGCATATAGAATGTTTTTAGGTAAGGCCAGTGTGGTTTCAATTGGTCTAGCACCAGTGGCAAATTCGTACGAAGATGCCTTACCATCAGCAGCTCCGCTGGAGTTAGGCCGCACCAGCTAGGGTAGTGGGGTGGACCTGTACATAAAAATTGCAAGGTATGGATCCTGCAATTTCACTAGCAGATTTTTCACTGTCTGCACACTACGTTCCACGTGGTCATTACTTTGTGGAAAATGTGGGCTGCTAGTTGTATGGTTAAAGCTGTATTCCACAGCAAATTTGGTGAATTCCTCAGATGCATATTGAGGGCCATTGTCACTGATCACTGTTTCTGGGATGCCATGCCTGGCAAAATGCTTCCACAACACCGCCTGAAGTAGTAGATCTAAGTTGAATCATTTCTGGGTACCTGGAAAAACCATCCACAACCACCAAGTAACATGTACCTTTCAGTGTGAATAAATCTGCATGTGGCGACTTTTTGTCAAGGGTAGTCCGGTAGAGGTGTGGATATTTGTGGTTTGTGGTGTGGTGCATAATGTTTTACGCAAATTGGACAACGCTCAATCAGGAATTACATCACGCACATCATGTTCATCCTTCTCAGAGTGGGTGCGTCCACTTGAGAGATAATTCCTTCTGCTTCCATTTGGTCTAGTTCTGCTTTAACCTGTGGATGTAGGGGTAGTGGGATATGACGGGGCGTAAAGAGAGATAATGTGGTTTTGCATCTGGTTGAAGCTGTATTAGCGTATGGCTCTCCCAGGATTCCTAGACCATGAAATAGAGCAGGAAATCCAAAACAATCTCTGAAATTGCAGTTGTAGTCATGTCAACCTGAGCTACGCCGCTACACTTCTGTTTACATGAGATGGTGCATCTGTGTCTATAACACGTATATGTCAAAGAGTGCTTGAGTCTGAGGCTGCCAAACTCCTCGTACACCAAGGTCAGCGACTAAGGAGGGTTCAAATGCAACTTCACATGCCTCTTGAATCACGGATGATGTCCTTGTAAACAATAGATGACAGATCACCAAGAGTATCTCTTACTTCATTAATTGTGACATCTGGTAACGAGACCTCCTTTCTTGCAATCCATGGCATCGGAAATCGCGGTGGTGATACGCTGCCAAAAAAAAAGAAGCAATAGTTGTTCCTTTAGACAACACCTAAAACTGAACTATTCCATAAAGAATGCTATTTTCCACACGCTTATCTACAGCTACGTGTATTGTTCATACATGTATGCAGCAGCTGCATGCCATTCAGTAGTTATTTGAAACCAAGCAACGTACGTGCGCTCCCCAAAAAGCCTTGCTTTAATCTACCTGAGAGGCCTATATTGTCTATTTGCGCCCGTGTGAACACCTGTGCACTCTGTACGCACAGTGTGCACAGGTGTTCACAGTTCACTTTTAGCTCTGCACTATTTGATACAGATGAGCAATGTTCTAGATTTTTACACATTATGCACAAAAAGACTTGTGGATGAGTGGACAATGATAAAAATAATAATATTATAACAGGTTATTTAATTTACTAATCGCAAAGTTGGTTCAAAATCAGCTCGCGCGCGCGCAGTACATGCGTTTATGCTATAGGTTACTTTTTAAACAATACCAATCAATGAAGGTATTGGGGATCCACTTAAAATCATTGGGGATCGGATCCAGGACTCTTTTGTACCTATAGGGGAGGAGCCAGGACCTTCAGGCTTAATTATGAGTGTTGTAAAACTCGGCAAGCTATACAGACCTTGAGCTTCTAGGACGTTAAGAAATCAATGCAGAATTTTCAGCAGACAGCTGGTATTACAGGAAGTGTTTCGAAATAGGGATATACTTATGGCTTTTTGTAACGCCTTTACACGTATAGGTGTGAGTATACAATCACACTGAACAAGGCAGCGGTGGTACTAGCAGACTCGGACAAAGGAGGGCGTGGCAATGGATTTACAGTGAGTCCCCAGTGACGATGTGCCAGACTAGTGAGAATGGACAAGACGTGTAGGTAGGGCAGTTGAACAGAGCGTATATATGTAGTTCTAATGAAGCCAGTGAAGAAGAGTGCCTAGACTCAGATGAGAAGGAGGCCGTGAGGAATTTAAAGCCAGGGCTACATGGGTGATTCAGGCTGAAGCAGGTGTCGAGCATGAACTAGTCATCTGTGACAGTAGCCACTGCAGGATGTGTAATACATGTAGAATGACATGATGGAGGTTTGGCCCAATCCTCTTCGGCTTGTTAGAAGTCAGAAGGAAGGAAGCTTCTGCACTGTACCTGTGCCCTGCTTCAAAGCTTAGGTGTCTGATACTTCACTTGAAAGGCTTTGTACATGTACCTGCAAATAAGAAGAGGCAGACAGCTTTGCAGAGTGTTGGATCTGCGGCAAACGATAAGCAAGTAGCAACACTAAGTGCATTTTGGCTTATGCAATTTTCTCCTATTACATAGTGTTTCCTTACATAATGATTGACAACAATAGCCACTGATACAAATGTCAAGATAAAAATTGTCAGCAATTATCCTGTATCACACAACATGGTGCATCGTACAGTGTGCACAGGTGTGCACACTGTACCTAAAAAGCATCAGTGCTTTATATACACTAATCTAATTAAGATGATCCAAGATGAGGTACATAGGCCTTAATGCCCTCTATCATCATTGTGATTTACTATTTTATATCATGTTTCCCTGATGCAAAATTCAATATAAAGTGCAAATAAAAGTGAAGTGTGAACGTGTGTTCACACTTTACTTAAGCCTAATTAAATTAGTCATAAATAAACTATAAATTAAAACCACATATTACCAATGTTATCAGGTGATAGTGTAATGCAATTGTTAACTTGAACTTTGAAAATCACATTCCATCTGGTAATTATATACAAGGAGAGTTAAGTCTGGTTTTCTGGTTGAAATTCTTCACAAACAACTCTTACATGAAGCCCTCTAATCACCATAAGGACTTAATAATTTCAAATAATATTAAATCCATATATCAAAACCACCTTTAGGTATGTTAAGTAAAAACTTTAACCTAATTTGATCTTCATTAGTG
This sequence comes from Spongilla lacustris, assembly GCA_949361645.1. Taxonomy (NCBI): domain Eukaryota; kingdom Metazoa; phylum Porifera; class Demospongiae; order Spongillida; family Spongillidae; genus Spongilla; species Spongilla lacustris. The sequence continues at coordinate 4,555,481 of OX442437.1, read as the reverse complement.
GTGTAAGAAAATGAGGAAGTTATGCAGTAAAGTGTGCACACCTGTTCACAGTTCGGATGCAAATAGACAATATACTCAGATTACACATAAGAGAAATCTAAGCGTCCTATAGATTGCAAGGAATACAGTACAAACCATATACATGTATTATATATTGAACACTCCTGGCAGAGAAAAAATAAATTAGCGGAACAAGTAAATAAGTAAAAAAACTTCTTTATCGAGAAAGTGATTGGTGGTATGTAGGATTGGTGGTGCAAAAAGCAAAGAAACAAGGTACAGTATGTTAAAGTGAGGTTTGGTAGGATCCTACAACTACAACAGTCGTATAGGCTTCTTCATTTGCAAATTCAGGACTGTGAGTTATAGGATCCTACCAACCTCACTTTAACATACTGTACCTTGTTTCCTTGCTTTTTGCACCACCAATCCTAGATACCACCAATCACTTTTTCGACAGAGAAGTTTTTGATTTACTTGTGTAAAGTAAGGTGGGCTGAGCAAAGATTTGCCTGAATTGTATTAATGAAACTATTATTAAACTGACCACGTTCTATTGAAATCTGATGTATGCAAATGTATACAACCTGAACCAACTATCCTTTAAGAACTGATTACATTCTCATGTTTAACCTTTAATCTGCGTGAAACGATCCTGAATTCAGGATCTGTAAAATCCTGAATTCAGGATGGTGAGTTCTGCCGTTTATAACAACCATTGCAGTGAAAATTAAAATTATTAAAACATAAGAGCTGTTTGTTTCAACAATGGTGCACACATTCTATAGTATGGAATAATTTTTATCATCTAGAAAGCTGCCCAAATTCAAGGATGCATAAGCACGTTCGTTGCTCCCGCGTACATAAATTAAATTATTAGCAATTTATAGTTTGTAATGCTTACAAAGAGCATTGAACAGGTGGTAGCACCTCCAGACTCTTGGTAGAAGTTGTCAAACTTGTACACAAAATAATAGAAAAGGGTAATTTATTATCATTGTCCGAGCATCCGCCCTTCTTATGTCCCAACAGTACTGGTGACAGTCAGCATTTCTACCAATGCCAGGCATTTCTGCATCGCTCTCAACGACAGAAATGCTTTTTTATTTTTATTTTGCAGAGGCTAGCCATCGTACCACCCGCTCTGACTCGCTTTGCTTAGTCCGCCTTGAGTTAATTCGATGCTCGTACCTCCTGTGTCCTATGTTATTCAATTTGCTTATATGTCATTGCAGATCTTAGTAATAGTTTCTATCTTGAAAGTAAGCTTCCTGCTCTTTCCTCAACCTTATACCCGACTTTTGGTAACCGCGGCATTATTTGCGAACGAAAAAGTAAACTAAGCCTAAACATTGTTTTTTCTAAAAGAAATAGAGATTTGAATGACTAAAATGGATAGCGCTGTTTAGATGAAAGCCTACAGAAGCTAAATATATTTAAAAAAAATCATCAATACCGAATTGATGTCGCCGGATACGAGCGGCGTAAAGTCATTCTTAATTCAGGATTTCCTTCCTGAGTTAAGGATGAAAATAAATTAAAGGTTAGCAACTGTGATGAAATGGCATGACAAATCCTGTAATCACATAAACGTACATGTAGCCAAAATTTAGTTATACACTATACTAAAGCCTACCTTGTGTACAATATTCAAATCTAACATATGGATATGAATATGTAAATGATTGACAGTTAATATATTAAATTATTACTGTAGTTGGATCTTGTAGTGTACATCTGTCATTTTAGACAGACTTCCATACTATTCACATGCCAGTGGTCAGTTTTTATTTATTAAAACATATAGAGTATGCCTATTAAAATTTAGTGTACATAGAATATGTTGTAAACAGAATCATGCATAAGCATAATCAATTAATAATAGAATGTAAACATTTTTTTATCATGCAGACCAACACATTTCAGTGTATCCTGGTGACTGAAAATATCAGATCATATGCAATATTCCTGTATGCGGATGGTTTGATACAGTGGCCATCTTCTGGAGCACAGGTTGGGTTCAATGCTGGAGACAACATGACCTATGTGAATGTTCCAGGATCACGAACACCCAGCATTCTTAACATTACTCAAATGAGTAATGTTGGAATAGGTGGTCAGTGGGTGTTTCAAACTGAAAAAATTCAAGGTAATATTTCATTATTCATGCTTGTACTTATAAATATATCATGTTTCACTGTATGCCATTGTACTAACATTCTTGCTTTGCAGTATGCATCGCGCATACATCTAGATGCATCTTTTACATATGTCAGTATGACGCATGTAGAAATAGATTAAGGCATAAAATACAGGTAACTTATTTACGGATTGGTCAATCAACTGTTATTAAAATCGGCTGGGTCTGAGAAACACCCTGTTGAAAATAGTAGCTGATGTCCTTAGCGAGGTCTGTGGCAAGAGCCATTATGGGAAAGGAAGATAATCCATGGGTAATTTTAAGGTTTGCAAACTATAGGTACGTACTTCTTTACTTAGCAAATTAAATATCATTGTAAGAAAGAGGAATATTTGTTTTCCAAAACGACATATTTGGATCGAATCTGCGGTGTAAATATCAGTATAGTTTCTTTTTAAGCGGTAGATAATGTTTGGAGCGGTAAAAAATGGTTGTGCTTATCAATGTAACTTGTTTGGAACCTAGAGATCGTGTCCTGTTTATCGAGGTGTCCGTATTTCAGGGAGTCCGCATTTCGAGGTTCAATTGTACACATACTTTTGACAGTGATATCAATTTAATATTGACAAGTAAATCAAAAACTTCTCTATCGAGAAAGTGATTGGGATTGGTGGTGCAAAAAGCAAGGAAACAAGGTACAGTGTGTTAAAGTGAGGTTTGGTAGGATCCTACAACTTACAGTCCTGCAGTTACAAATGAAGAAGCTTATTTGCAAATGTAGGATTGAACACACTGTACCTTGTTTCCTTGCTTTTTGCACCACCAATCCTACATCCCACCAATCACTTTCTCGATAGAGAAGTTTTTGATTTACTTAATATTCCCCTAATTTTTTTTTTCTCTGCTAGGAGCGATCATGGCTTAGTGTATTCGTTGCAATGTATAGGACACTTAGATTCCTCATATGTGTAATCTGAGTATATAGGCCTCTCAGGTATATTAAGGCAAGGCTTTTTTGGAGCGCGCGCGTACGTTGCTTGGTTTCAAATTACTATAATGGCAGCTGCTGCGTATCAGTGAACAATACATGCACACGTAGCTGTAGATAAGCATGTGGAAAATAGCAATCTTTATATTTATATGGACTAGTTCAGTTTTAGGTGTTGTTTAAAGGAACAGCTATTGCTTCTTTTGTTGTTTGGCAGCGTATCACCACCGCGATTTGTCGGAATTGAGTGACACGTGCAGCTGTCGAGGTGGCCGTGTAGGACCATATATAGGCTTTGCCGGAGGGTATGCCAAAGGGTTTCAAGGTATTGTATTAGTCCGATCCACTCACTGAACTGCGTAGAATCCGTTTTGGGGTTGGGGTTGGAAGGAATAACTACTTGAAGCATACTGGCAAGTTAGCACCGGTGTCGTAGGCATGGTTGTCCCCCCCCCCCCCCCCCCCCCCCCCCCCCCCCCCCGCAAAATGTCCCCCCGGACATTCATGCCTAGGCACCGCTGCCCCCCGGACACTGGTTCCTAGGCACCATTGTCCCCCGGACAATTATGCCTAGGCATATATGTCCGCAGGGGACATTTATGCCTAGGCATAATTGTCCTACCCTAGGCACCAGTGTCCCCCCAGGGGGGGACACAGCACCAGAGTCCCCCCAGGGGGGGACACTGGTGCCTAGGATAGAATGTCCTACACTTTAAATACAGGCCTGGAATGTACAAGCATAAGTATAATACAACCAAATCGAATCGATATACATGATCAGTACTGGCATCGAGGCTATGCTTTTCACACCACTCTGCTCTAAACGAGCGCGTTTCACCCTTCGATCCAAAAAAACGTTTTGGAAAGGGAAACCGGCGACTTAGATGGATGAAATTTCTCTGGCACCACGGCAGACGCAGAAAAAGAAGGAACGGACAATAATGTCGAGCGAGTGGAATCCACTTCTCTTTTAGGCGATGTACATTATTGTTATACATTATCGCAGCAAGTTAGACGAAAGAACGGGTCATCATCACTCGTACCCACGCCCATATTTGCTAAAGAAAAAAAAAAATTCTTTTTTTTTTGGAAAATATTGGTCCGGCGGCCGCCGGACCTGCCGGACCTGTTCCGACGCCCATGTAATAATAAATAACATCACCAGCAGGAAGAACTCCCCTGTGACGTAAATTAGCAAATTGCATTCCTTACACCGTAGTTTTAACATGGCTTCCGTTTATCAAGTACCCCATGTAGGTGTTTTGTAGATACATGATTTTGTTGAGTAATTGCATGTGTTCATTTTCTGTACCTTTTAGCTTCTCCCTGTATGAACCAAAAAAAAGCATACTGAGGGAATATAAAGGTAGGCTATTGTAAGGAATAGCATACTGTTAAATGGGCTAAATGATGCCTTTTGCAAACCCACCCATGGTTAGCACAAAAGATCAGCTGTTTGTGAAGTTAGTGCAGGTGCCTTGCTTAACAAGGCACTGAGCGTGCATAGAAATAAATTTCTACATGATATTCGTGCCATTGATGCAATCAAAATCATAGAACCTTGATACCTCTTACAACTACATGTACATAGGGAAGCTTGGTACTCTAATGGTAGGTATGTACCTGCATACCCTTATGTACCCTACTACTACCCCTACCCCTTGCAATACCTACCATTACCCCTACTACTACCCCTACTCCTCCCCTTACCTACTACCATGGGCGCCCCCAGCATTTTTGGAATGGTGGGGCCAGGATACTCCGATAGGGTAAGGAGGCGTCATTTGGCAGCCAAATATTACTATGGGGGTGTTGTCCGCTTTTGGCTGATTCAGCTCGCGGGGGGGGGGGGGGGGGGGGGGGGGGGGGGAGGGGGGGTTGCACATGTTCTTAGTAATACTAAACACTTTAACTTTTTATGGGGGCCCCCTGGACTACTACCCATATTCCTCCCCTTACATACTACTAACCCTATTCCTCCCCTTACCTACTACTACCCCTACTCCTCCCCTTACCTACTACTACCCGTACTCCTCCCCTTACCTACTACTACCCCTACTCCTCCCCTTACCTACTACTACCCCTACTCCTCCCCTTACCTATTACTACCCCTACTCCTCCCCTTACCTACTACTACCCCTACTCCTCCCCTTACTACTACTACCCCAACTCCTCCCCTTATCTACTACTACCCCTACTCCTCCCCATACCTACTACTACCCCTACTCCTCCCCTTACCTACTATTCCCCTGGTGCATGGAGTGAAGTGACATCATTGGATGATGACGAATTCACTGATACACTACACCCAGAGTATGAAACATATCTACATGGATACTGTTTATAAGTTGAGTTAACACAGATCACTTTAATTTACAGAATAAGTACACTGTAATAAAGGAAGAGATGGTGGACACACCTTTTGCTGTCATTTCACGAGAGCCAGAGAGAGTAAAAGTTTCACTGGTATAACATTGTTTATGTACTGAACAATATGTATCATCCATGGCTGAGTTATTTCTGGTTATGACATGTAGATATACATGATTACTTTGTAGATGACATATATACCAAGTTCAGATTGTAGTTAAGTGATAAGTGTTTCTAAATGGTATCATAAGTGGTGAAGTGACAGTAATGTCCAAAGAAGCCGGATTGCCTAACACCAAGTAAATAGCACATTGAGTACACTGTTGGTTTGGTCATGCCCGAGATTACTCCCTGCTTCTACGTGTTATTAGTACTATTATTAGATGGTGCAGTAATACACTAGTAACAACAAGGCAATTTTTTTATTCTTGATTCAAAATGCTACTCTACATTGTGTATACAAATATGCAAACACACAACCACACACAATACATGTACAAACAACCACACCCAAAGTTCATATACACCTGCTGCACAAGTTAGGAGTATTTATGTATATAAACCAATATTCAAATATCATTAACACCGCATCCATGAGAAACGCCAGGAAATTTGGGGGCATTTGTGGATATTGGATATTCTCTCCAATCGTTTTTTTTTTTTTTTTTTTTTTAATGGTCTGCTCGAAAATTTGACAGATTTGTAACTACAAAAGAGGGGACCATACATGTATGTAGCAGAGGGAGACCATAGGTGGTGACCATGGATGGTCTGGGGGGGGACCGTCTGTAGCACCATGGACGTATAGTTGATGTCGTCAAAAGCACTGTGATGTATGTGGTCACAGACCGGTCGGACCGATTATAGCCCAGACCATTTACGGCGTGACAGACCCCCCGCCACCTGGGTAAGTACAGACTACAGTTTTTACCCAATTTTTGTAACGCTTTAGAAGTGATATGTACTTGGAAAAATAATAAAATTTAAAAAACCTGTACCACCTTTTAAGCGATAAAGCTAAAACTACTCACTATATGCAATGAGGTATGTCTGTTTGAGATACAAAAATAAAATCTGCCTCATAATAGAATTTCCACTCAAAACCAAGCAATTCTGTCTAGAGGGAATTAATCGTATTTCAGTTTGCCTTTCCCGCGTTTCCGGCTCATGGATGCGGTGCTAAAACATTACATGCCAATACTGTACATACAGGCAAATTCTACAAACCTACAGGCACTTCAGTAACATACGTAAAACAGGTGACCGTATTCAGTGGCGGATCCAAGGAATGATTTAACTTATGAGTAATTAATTACATACGATTGACACATTCAAAAACGATGCATTCAACGGTGAGTAAATTCGCGAATTATCGTTCCATTCATCCAACGTTTTCAGAGAGGGTTGGGGGTGGGTCTAAAGCCAAGACCCTCCAAGACCAAGTAACCAAAATTAATTTTGCATGCGTGGTTAATTTAGTAGGCTTAATACTGTTAGTATTACAGCGCATATGTAAGCAGGAAGTAAAGACGTGAATTGGATGCGGTCTCAGGTTCTTTTCCTCAGGGAACAGGTAGTTAAATAATACTAACTTGAGGCCGTAAAACGTGTATGTCGTTTAGACCATGCACCATGCATATGGCTTTAGCTTTTGCGCATGCGTTACCAATTTAATTGCTGAGCAGTGTGATTAAAGAGTTTCCTCGTCGCTATCCACGCAGGCTTCTATTAAAATCGTTGGTAGTTATCAGGACCCGCGGTAGTGGGTCCTATGTAGGATTGGCTTCGTGGGCGTGGTTTTCTATCGAGGGCATATAATCTATCACAAACGTGACAGATATGCACATATAACGTGAGCTTCACTAAACAGTGCCGTTTACGTGGAGTGACAAGTCGGTACCAAAATTCCGCCATTTTATTCATCTCCTCCGTCGTCTTCTGTTCATTACGTATAACTCGCGACAGGAATGTCGTAAGAAGACGAGATTAGCTTCAAAAAGTTGCATTTTATTTCCAAACGTGCCCTTTCATTAGGTACTTTAATAAATTGCGTATGCGTAGGCGGAAACTGGTGATCTAAATTACGTCGAAAATTGTGACCGTATTTTGGATTTCTCTAAGAGTGCTCAAGAAGATGCGCGTTTTGTAAAGTTGTTTGGAAGGTATTTAGGACTTTATTACTAGGTTAAAGAAGAAAAGGGGTTGCACGATACACTAATGGTGTCGAAATGTAAGGCAGCATACGGCGTAATTGTGTGTGCCTCGTTGATTTTCATAGAATTCTATCGCGATTAGCCATTCGCTAGTTTTTAAAGGTGCCAACTTGAGGAAGCATTTGCCATATATATTAGGTCTTAGCCTATATCAGGATACAATTTCATGAACTTTGGATGGTGCCCAAGGGTCCATTTAACGGCACAGGTGTTTACTGTTGGATTGCTTAGAACTCGACATAATATTGCTTAACCTGGTATTTCTGTGTTAGAGCCCTGTGAATTAAACTTAATTTTAGTATTTTCAATGCATAGACAATCTATTTTCTTTTTGTGCCAAAGAGTTTTTTGATAGCTCTATTTAATACAAACCAAATTCGTCAAGGTGCGCGTTAGTTATTGAAACTGTTTTACAGTACGGATCCTCATGTCATTAAAAATAGCTGTATTATTGTGATATGATGGTGCCCACACAGCGTATTTTTCAAGACAATATATTCATGTTAGTGTATCTTAGCTATGCATTAACATTGAGAAATGCATGCTATTTCTATTGCTGTTTAGAATGAGAACTGTTCAACTGTTCAGATGAGCATTACACACTGCTAGTTCCTGAAATAAGGAATGGGTTGGTGCTATACATTAATATAGACCTGGCAAACATTGTCAGCACCAGTGGACAATATGTTTGCTAAACACACCCTTGGCCTGGCTGGCTATGCCTTTATAGAAATGCACTTTTCTGTCAGTTGAGGAGCAAAATATGCTCCTATAGGAATGCAGTTTGAGTGTAGCAACTAACAGATTGTATGTTAAGGTATAGCTGTTGAAGGGTGTTGATATCCTGGTATGTTGGATACAATGTCATGGCCTCTGTGTTGGGCTGTTGATGAGTGTTCGATATACATACACATAGTGCCATGTGGTATAAGAGATGGTTTCTGCAGATACATGTACATGTA